>CM046860.1:6052229-6652229 GCA_025617745.1 Heliocidaris erythrogramma | reverse complement strand
TGTCGTCGAGCATGGCTTACACGGCAACTACGACAAGCGTTCCGGTGAGCTGACCGACCAGGAGGGTGTCGTTATTCTTCATATTGACCAATCGACTCAACACGACTATGAACTGTCGCTCGCCGCTCTGCGTCGTAGGGTGAAACTGTTTGGAGGTACAGTGTTCCAAAGACAGTGGACGGGATGTGCTCATACTCTGGATGTGTCTTCTAAGGCATTGGAACAACAAGAGAGTACGACCAAGGATCACCAAGGTACGATCAAAGAACACCGTAATGGAAGCGTCAGATCAGATGGCCCACCCGTTCATGTCCACTTTCTAAACGCAGCGTTGGAAGACCGAGCTCTGTCAGTGAGCGGTGGTATAGGAAATGAGAGATAATACCTTGATCCTATATAAACATGGACTTCTATCAGGCTACAAACCATCTAAGTAAAGTCGGGAGCTGTTCATTCAAAAGTAAACCTTGATGAATACGGCTGAAATTAAAGATATATAGGCTTTGGTAAAAGATTCTACACAGTTCTAAACATGCTAATGTGAGACAATAATGTACGTAATTGTATTTTATGATACTCATACTGTTTATAACGATCAAATTCTGTGTATCTGATTAATATGTAGGATATGTTATAGTCATATAAATAATTATGATATAGGTCGCAACTTTCTCTGAAATATATTACATGTATCTATTATAAAGTCTATGCACACTTAGAAAAAAGGTTGAGGTTTGCACCCTAAATGCAACACTGGCAGCACCTTTTTGGGTGCAATCTTCCACCCTACATGAAAAGGGTGCAAAAATGCACCTTTTTGTTCTTGTTTGCACCCTATAATGCCCGTTTGCACCTTTAAGGGTGCAGAAATTTTTGCATCCAAAGGGTGCAAATTTGTACCTTTTCTGAAAGGTACAACTCTGCACCCTTTAAGGGTGCAAAATGTAGCTAACTGCACCCTTAAAGGTGCAAAAAGCTTCTCAGGGTGCAAAGTTGCACCCAAAAAGGTGCTGCCAGTGTTGCATTTGAAGGGTGCAAAATTGTACCTTTATTTCTAAGTGTGTGTGAAGCAAGATTCTCTTGAAGAATGCGACCAGACATGAGATTGGACGCAGAACTTACCGTATTATAACCAACCTGAAACAGATGATTATTGAATCTGTAAACTAAATATTGTTGTTGTCTTCTAAAACATATTGGTAATTATCATACTGTTTTATAATTTGACATAATCCATGCAGTGTACCATAATACCACGGATGTTATTCCAAAGAGTGAATGATTTTTACTGCCCTTTTTAGGCATTGTTATTGATATATCTTCACTATTTCATGATTATGTATGCATGGGCGTGCCAGGCAAAAAAAAAGGGAATATTTTTTTTTCGGGGGGGGGGGGGGCGTCGCCGGGTGGGGGGTAATCTTATATGCACTATTGGGTAGTGTCGAGCAGCTCATATCTGCGCCACCAGCACCACTGCCTGACAATGGAGTTAGTTTTGTCTTTTTTTTCCAAAAGGCACCCCCCCTTGAAAAAAGCTGGTGACGGCACTGTGTATGTTCTTTTTCATTGAATAATCAGAGTTAATCAGTTTTTAATATTACTGAAAACACTGTACCTCTCATTCTACCAATATACCATTTCGTGAACGTACAGGCTAAAATACTTTTTGTAGTATGAATGTAATCAATCGTGCCGTTGCATTTTCACTGGTTTGCATTCTATCATCTTGTGTATAGAAGTATATGTTGGGATGAAAATAATTTGGGTCCAAAATATACTGTCAATGACATTTTAAACGGCATTGCAATGGTATATTTCGGTTTCAGCATGTTCTGTTTTCATAAAGTTCACTTGACTTTATTTCTGTATTGTACACATGCAGATCAAAATCATCTAGGCCTACATACATGCAGCTGTTCGATGAAAAATAAATTTTATGTAGAAAAGGTATACTAGTACATGGGTCAATGAATTTCATTTTAGTCGTCAAGAGACGTAAACAAACCGTGCATTGTGAAATATCAGGAATGTACAAAAATGAAAAACAAGCTTAATTGTAATCATGGTAATTACAGATTTCTTCATCATAACAAAAAATTAAAATTAAAGATTACAGTAGAGTCTAGTTTCATTTGCGGGCAAAGCTTTCCGAGTACAAGGAACTAATTGACTATGATTTACATGATAACTATAATTGTTTTTTAATCTCTCGGACATCATTTTGAAGAAAAGGCACTTGATATGTTGAAGAAAGAGTACTTAAACCAATGTTCGTTTTACCCTTTTACTCCCTTCTACTATTATTTTCTTCTACATGTCTGTAAATTATTTATTAACCGGGGCCCATCCACAACAAGTACTTTATAGGCCCCTCCACTTTATATGAATGTAAATATTAATTTGTAATTACTCTCTTTATTTCCTAATTCTTTCATTATTGTGACATACCTGTTCTTGAATAATGTAATCGATTTCATATTTTTCCAGAATGTATAATTTGTATTTTGATTGATTTGTGGAAATACACTAAACTAAAACTGAGTGTATAGGCAACGGTCACTGAAAATGTAACCAAAAAAAAAATGTTTTACAAGTTTGTAAATAGAACTACCAAAAAGATTATTTCACTTATTAGAAACTATTATATAATGATATTATATTATACATAATATTGATAAACGGAGGATTACTTTAAAACGTGTACATAATACTTAAGAATAACCGTATAGAAAATATGATTGTATAAAACTCTTGTATTGTAATAGCAATAAATAAACGTTCAGTTTTACAGGTACCAGTATGTTATGTACTTACATGTACATTGTAATCAGTTCTAACATATAATCATTGATCATGGACGATATGTTTGTTCCTTTTCCAATCATTTCTTCATAGTTGGAAATTTGTCAGGGGCCACTCGCCCCCTTTCAATTACGGTGTGTATATGAAGCGTAATTAATGCATTTAACATGTTGAATTTAGATGGATTAAAGTGGAGAAGACTGTTCTGCACTGAAGAATATACGTGAAAATTTTAAGTAAAAGTAAATACAAAAGAACATTTAAGTAATTTCAACTTGTATTAATAATAATAATAATAATCTGCATTTATATGGCGCTTTTCCAGTTAGTAACTGCTCAAAGCGCTTTACAATGTATTATTATTACCCCGGTTATTGGATCCTATTACGATTCTGCACTTATAGTGCAGATTCTCCACTCCACAAGGGAGCATTCCAGTCTGGCTGCCATTGTACAGGCGCACATATACTATTCCAGTCACAGTGACATTCCCATCCTACCGAGTATTGTTAACTCAAAGTAAGAAAGTGTACGTATTACTCAAACAGTTTATGTTGATTGTACTTATTTTTTTAAAGTAAAGACTGGTGCAGTGCGTAATATAAGAATGAACATAATCATGATTATTCATTAAGACCAAGTTAATCTCTTTTTTAGAATTAAACAATTCTTTTTTTGTGGTTGAATGAGAATTTAAGGAGTTTAAAATATTTCCTAATTCATTTAAGTAAAAATAAGAAGATAAGACAATTTTTAATTGTCACTCGATTCAAAACAAATCAAAACTTCATATTTCGGGAAAATTGTCAACCATTATTCTTTTTAAGATGCTACGATCAAATATATATATAGAATTCTGAGCCCTTTCAATAGTTGTCAACTTAAAGCGTATGTAATACTGTCTGTTGGTGATGGTGGTAGATATTTAATTAAATCCTAAATCCTAAATTGTCAGTGAATGTTAGATGAGTACAAGTATAATCATGTCATTAGTTTATTTTTAATTGTTATCTATCATGATTACAATACTTAATTTTTTTAAGTTAATGTAACTCAATTTAACTGAGTAAAAGTTATTCAGCAAAATAAGTCAATTCTACTTAAAATTCCCTGTTATAAATACTTAAAATAATCAAGGCAATCCGTTGACGAACTTTTTTGGAGTAATTTCAACAATTTTTTTTACAGTGTGTTTCTCATTTCTTTATGATTAGAAGTTTGTCTTTGTTTGTCATATATTTTATGAAATATCTACAGTATTCATCACTGTATTTACCATAATATAATTATCATGAAAAGGAATACAATGACTTTCAATCAATCAATCAACATGATCAATATAAAACCATTTTAGGAAGATAACTGGGGAGCGTTTCATCAAGTGTTTTGTCAGTGATTTTACTGACAAATTTGCTCTCAGCCAATCAGATGTAAGGATTTCAGTAGCTTATAACAGTTGTTGCTAAAAATCCCTGACAAAACACTTGATGAAAAGCTCCCCTGGTATATATGAGGGTATTTTAAAACCAGAAATGTTCGTGTGCATGAACCTTTCACAAATTTCGCGAGGGGTCGAGATTCGCAAAAGTTTCATGACGCAAAATAATGAAATCACAATTGAAACAACATACAATTATTGCAATTCGCGAAAGTTTCTTGCTGAAAAATTGGCTGTCATTAAGAATTCGCGAAAGTTTTATAATTATGTCGCGAACGTTTCTGGTTTTAGAGTATGCGATAGATGCTCGGGTGAAAATGATTGCTCCGCTGTCAATATATAACCAAATTCTTAACTTCAAACCTTGACCCAAAAATATACATAACCCTAACCATAAATCATATCGCAACCCTAACCATAAATCTTTGGTTACATGTCGTTTTTCCGAAGGTTCGTATTTCCGAAGGTTCGTTTTTCCGAAGGTTCATAATTCCGAAGGTTCGTTATTCCGAAGGTTCGTTACTCCGAAGGTTCGTTTTTCCGAAGGTTCGTTTTTCCGAAGGTTCTTTTTTCCGGAAATGAAATAGGGTTCATAATTCCGAAGGTTCGTATTTCCGAAAATGAAAAAGGGTTCGTATTTCCGAAAATGAAAAAGGGTTCGTATTTCCGAAAATGAAAAAAGGTTCGTATTTCCGAAAATGAAATAGGGTTCGTATTTCCGAAAATGAAATAAGGTTCGTATTTCCGAAAATGAAATAGGGTTCGTATTTCCGAAAATGAAAAAGGGTTCGTATTTCCGAAAATGAAATAGGGTTCGTATTTCCGAAAATGAAAAAGGGTTCGTATTTCCGAAAATGAAAAAGGGTTTAAATTCAGAGAATACGGCGTCAATCCGTATTTTGGATAGGGAGGAGGGGAAAGACTGCCAAGTGTAAAGATATTCATTTCGTACTCAATAATCATAACAATGATGATAACAATTATTATAATAAAATCCAGAGAAATAGCCATTATTATCGTAATTCCTATCATTATTATCATTATTATTATGATTATTATTATTATAATTATTATTATTATCATCATTATTGTTATTATTATTAATATTATTATCATTATTATAATTGTTCCTATTATAATAACCAATATTTGTGAGCGAGCGTGGAGAGCGAGCGCCTCAGGAATAAATGTTTCATTTCTCATAAAATGATATTACTTCGGTGATTAAAATACATATTGATGTATTGAAGAAAGTGAATGATCGGATTCCGGATTAAATTTCCTACAACGAAATTGGCTTGAAGTTATTTATATAATGTATATACCGCTTTGGAAAATGAGACACACCAAAGTTCCAAGTAGATCTTTACAAGCAGAAAATGGTCACGTAATGTTTTTGAAAGGGGGAGCTGATGCCTCTTGGCAGAATATCATACTCCCCGTTCGTACAATTTGCAAGCGAGCGAAGCGAGTTAGAAAAAACATAAAACCCTTTTTTATTGTAATGGAAGTGCAATTTCGCCATCAAAAGACAAATATAGAACATGTAATAATGAGCCATGAATAATATAACTGAACCCTACTGCCGAATATGGAATATTTGGGCACTTCACTCGCCCTAATGAAGGGCGTTCCCTGTCCCAAACTATTCCGTTTCTAAATCTTACGCGCTAGTGAGCAAGTAAAAAAAAAGGAGATATTGTCTATAGAATAATGATTTTAGCCGACCATCTCGCTTCCCAAAATAAAAGGATGTTTGGGCACCACGCTGCTGGATTCCAGCGAGCCAAACATTGACATTTTATTATCTTTAAGATGTAATTACTTCGTGAACATAAATTGTGATTAAAAAAGTATACTATGAAAAGTGTAAACTAAAAATAAGGTGGGGGCGTCCTGCTTCCCTAGCCCTCAGAGCCATCTATTACAGAGTTTGGCCAACTCGGCTCCATGTAGGTAGCAATATGGCGCTTGTTGCTTTGTTAGGCAAGCACTAAACAAAGGAATATACGCCATGTTGTGCCCAAATTAACCGAGTTGGCCGAAGTCTGTAATATGGCTCTGTAGATGACTCTACAAGCCCTCCCCTCCGGTCCCCAAAACAACAACAGCAATAAAAACAACAACATAATATTACAGAGAGTTCATAAAGGAGTCACTGCTATTGATAAGTGCCCGCTTTGTCTTGTGATAAGTGCCCTATACCTATATACCTATATATATATTTAATATATTGTTCGTATATACTCCGATGTCGCTTACAAATTGAGCCCTAAAGTCCACAAAAGAACCAGATAGGCCTACCTAGCTCAGAGAGGCTTCCCTTATAATAGATTCCGATCCCCTACTGATATCAGCATAATGAGAGGCAGTGGAGCAGGGGCAGTTATACAAGAATGAGCAGTGCCCTTACATCAAAACAGGAAGAACGACAATTTCTTTCTAAATTTTTTTAAGCTCGCTGGCTACGCTCGCTCGCATTTCCCATTGTCTTTTTATCATAATTATTAGGAAAATCGCTGTTATTCAAAATATCTTCAATATGAATAATCAGATCATTGCACTCAACTGTAAAATATTTTTTTTCTTTTTTTTTCTTTTTTTTTCTTTTTCATCTAGAACCATGCTAAGACATAAACAATAATGTGTCGAAAATGATATTCGATAGTGTATTAATGGGTGGGACACCAACAAAAGCAATATACTATTGTCTCAGCTCAAAGTGGCGTTTCCCGCAATTTTTTCACCCTTTGTAGGTGCCCTTTGCCCCCAAAGTGCCCCTTTTGTTGGTGCCCCCACCCATTTTGAAAGACGCTCCACCGCCCCTGCTATCACCCACACTGGGAGTTACTAAAGTTCTGGATTCTGATCTTTACCTCCTATTTTGCTCTTTTTAGTTATATATTGTGATATGATTTACATTTCATACAAGAATTATCTTTTGATGAACATTGACGAGTGCATATGGACGTCTATTAATGACGTCTATTATTCACAAGTAATATAATGTGATAATGCTGAACTCACTTTCCTTTTCAGATGATGATAGAATCTTAATTACATTCAAATGATCCTAATGATTACTAAAGTTTTGTAACCATGGGCCTATTTCTATCTGTCAACCTCAAAACACATATCCAGTGGATCCAAATTTCTACATATCCATAATGAAAATTATAGTGTCCAAAGCATATTATGCTAAGGCTGGCTACTAAAATAAGGCAATTTTTTAACACGTAATTTTTTTCATTTAGTATGCATGAATGTGTAAAATTATTTGACTATATAAATTCATTATGCAAAACATAACATCATATTTTACTCCCATTGCAGGCTAATTTTGTGGGTTGTGACCATAGCTTTAATGCCAAATGAATTTAAAGTAGAGAAAACCTTAGGTTGGTGAAACATTGTAGATTGACAGATTGACGGGTATTATATGAATACACAGATGAATTAAGAGTGAACATGACTGTCATCAAATAAACTGGGTAACTTATACGTAAAAATGAGAGTGTTAAGATATATCATTTCAGGTAAAATATTAAGGAGCACATATATACTTCTTAGAATAGTGTTTGTAAGTGTCTTTTGTTGATAGCATTTAAAGATGATAAAGTGTCCTTTTTTCTCGTTCGTTCGTAAAACTTAAACTTTTCTTGGATGCCTCGTTCAGCAAATATACACATATTCGTGTTGCAAACTGCCCGAAATCCGACATAATTATCAAGTATAGGAGGTGATCATGTACATAAACTTTTCTCGTGTATTTCTTTGACAAAATAAAATTGTAGGTTAATTCTTTCCCCGCTCTCTTCGCTCGCTCATAAAATTTAGAAAATGTAGAAACATAATGGTGGATTTTCGGGAAAGATGTGTCAGCCCCCCCCCCCTATTTAAAAAAAGGGAGTTATGCGGCCCCTGTAATTATAAAAATTATAGTTAACCTATATCTGCGATTACTCGATAATTTATGTTTGTATAAAGTAAGCAAACAGTGGAACGACGGTTTTAAGTCACTTCGAGGGGCATGGTGACCGCATCCACTTGGTTTCAAACACGAGGCCCTCAAATACACGTAGTTATTGTATTAAGTTCCATTATATGAACTTTATAAAGATAACTGCGTACTGCACAATGTGAGATCACATGATCAGGCTTATGACTTATGATAAGATATATAAATTTTCCTACCCCACCCCTATCATGGGCCTTGCTAAAATGGGTTGGGGCAGGGGTGGGGTGTTGGGATGTCACTCCCCCTTTCATATTCAACATTGCTGTCAGTATATAATATATGCGCCACTATGTGGGCAAAAAGGAGGGAGAGGGAAGAGAAAGGAGAAAAGAAAAAGGTGAAAAGATTCATTAGAGGTTAGAAGGGAAAAAAGAGAGAAAAAGAAGAAAACCTAATTCCGATTTTTTCAACATTGAAATTCGTATATGCATATGGGAATAAATAGATTATAAGAAAAAAGCGAAAGGAAAACAAAGAAGAAAGCGACAGGATGAAGAAAGAAGAACTTTGAGATGAGATTAACGATGAACATGGCTGCCCAAATACAGTTTTGTATCTCAGACCCGGACGAGACTCATCTTTCTTTCACATTCTTTTAATCCAAATAGGACTGGAGGGCAATTAGCGCCCCCCGCCCCCCCCCCCCCCCCCCCCCCCCCGATAGTTTTAAAGGGCTTGCCGCGCGACCTCATGGCTTTTTCTTTAGAGTGTAATGTATCTTTTGATACAAAATGTGTGTGTATTCCCGGGTATGGTGTTACGTAACATTTGAATGTCATATAATAAATGTCAGTGAAAAATGGTAGGTTCGTATTTATGAGTAAAACCATTAATCATTTGTACAGTCCAACCGTCTTCTTTCCTATTCCATTTTCTTTCTTTTTTTCTTATTTTTTCGCCATCCGATGAGGGAGGGGTGGGGGCGTTCCCTCTCTCCCCCCCCCCCCCCCATTGCTACACCTCTGCTCCTGATGAATTTGCTTGTTTTTCCAGGAATTAATAACCCTATTTCATTTTTCGGAAATACGAACCCTATTTCATTTTCGGAAATACGAACCCTTTTTCATTTTCGGAAATACGAACCCTATTTCATTTTCGGAAATACGAACCCTTTTTCATTTTCGGAAATACGAACCTTATTTCATTTTCGGAAATACGAACCCTATTTCATTTTCGGAAATACGAACCCTTTTTCATTTTCGGAAATACGAACCTTATTTCATTTTCGGAAATACGAACCCTTTTTCATTTTCGGAAATACGAACCCTTTTTCATTTTCGGAAATACGAACCTTCGGAATTATGAGCCCTTTTTCATTTTCGGAAATACGAACCTTCGGAAATATGAACCCTATTTCATTTTCGGAATTATGAACCTTCGGATAAACGAACCGTCGGATAAACGAACCTTCGGAATAACGAACCTTCGGAATAATGCAACAAATGTTCGGAATTACGAACCCTTTTTCATTTTCGGAATTATGAACCCCCAGGCATGGGAAATTAGTGTTTCGGAAATACGAACCTTCGGAAATACGAACCTTCGGAAAAACGAACCTTCGGAAAAACGAGATGCCCCCAAATCTTTGACGAAATAAAAACCGAAGCGATTGTCGCCGGAGCAGCGTGATCGGAAACGATGATAATCTGATAATGGACACAGAGCGTTGATTTTTGTAAAAACTATAATCTTCATTGAAAGTTTAGTATCAGATATACAATAATATTCATTTTTATTTTTTGTTTACCCTTGTTACTCTTCCATATCGAATTATTTCCCAGGGAATAATTATTATATTCGGAATCTCGTCGGTCCTCCCAGGAGACTCGCAGGGGGGGGGGGGGGGGGGGGGGGGGCGTGGTAAAAAATACTCCCCGAAATCGTATTCCCTGGATTTCAAGAATCTCGACGACTCTATAACAATTAAGGTACACGATTAAGAGAGACGAGGAATACTGGATCACCACTAATGCTATACTTATGGTGATCTTGGGGAGAATTGCTCTAGAACTATCTCCAGTCACTTTTTCCCTGTACGGCCTTATATGGATTTCCTAAACATCTATGACTTGTAAAAATAACAGATTACTAACCCTAACCCTAAAAATAATTCCAGTAACCCCCGCCCCCCCCCCCCCCCCCCCCCCCCGTCCCTAACTCGACATCTCCCCCGCCTCCGACCTCCCTCTCTCTCCGACTTTCTCTCGCCCCCATCTCTCTCTCTCTCTCTCTCTGTCTGATGGGAGGGCCGGAGGAACAAGAAATATATATACACACACTGTATTTCCCGACATTTCCCCCTAGGAATCATGGCCAGTCCCCCCCCCCCCCCCCCCCTCCCCGGCCCCCAATCTCTTTCAAGGAAAGGGGCTGGGCAATACCCTCCGGCACACAAGGAGGCTAAAGTCTCTCATGAGATATAAATTATTATCTCGTATTTCATCCATCGCCTTTGAAGAATGATGCCCCCACCCCGAAGAACGTTATGCCCCCGCCCCCAATAGCTCCGGACTCCCCGACACACAGTCCTCTATTTATGAGTCGCTTGACGTGACCCAAACATCTCCACCATTTAGCTACTGTATAGGTCTTTATTCATTTTGGACGGAAAAGTTTCTTGCAGTTCATTTTGTTCATGGGGGTGGTGTACTGCATGTCCAGACACTTCCCAAAAATGTATGCCGGCGGATTTCACAGAAACATAAACATCAAATAACACTAAAACCTGTTAAAGGAGAATGAAACCACAAACTTGTATGCACCTTAACACCAGAAACATCTTAGAAGCATATCACTGAAAGTTTGAGGAAAAACGGATACAGAATTAAAAAAAGTTATGAAGATTTTAAAAATCTAAAATCTCTAAATGAAATTGGCAACATACTCATTATGCCAATGAGATCTATGAAGTTTATTGTCATCTCTCTTTATAGGCAATAAATAAGAAAATTATCAAATTTCAGCTTTAAAAAAAAGAATATTGAATTATCAACATTGTGCTTGAAATATGATTGTAAGGAATAAATTTATGAACACCACCTATCATACAGAAATCAGATTTTCGAAGACAAATTTTTTGGAAAGTGGATTTTTAAAACATTTTTTTGTGTAAGGCAATTGGAAAGTATACATCACAGCATCTCATTAGCATAATGAGGACATTGCTAATATTCATAACTTTTTTATTAGTTGTCCGTTTTTCCTCAACCTTTCTTGATATGCTTCTTTGATTTTTCTGCTTCTATCAAACTGCATTTATTTGGGGGTCTCATTCTCCTTTAATATTTGCAATTCCTTCAATTGTCACCATATATTGTGAAAAATTTACCTCAATATCATGCATGAAAATTTGTTCAATTTACTGTTCAAAAGTGATGGAGTATACAGGCATGCAAAAATAGGGCAATATCCTCGGGTGCATGCCATGGAACCTCGACCTCGGTTCGTGCTGGTGTCAACATTAGATTCTTCGCTCAAAATTATCAGCTGAGTCGTATACCCTAGGCCCTACCACCAGGCACCTAGTAGGATCTAGATCCTCTGCAGAGGCTATGGCTACGAAAGTGGTGGCCGAAGCTCTGGGCAGCATGAAAGGCCGAAATGGGTCTGACAATAGGCGAATTTTTGTCAGGAAAAAGCGACGTGGAAGTGTCGTCCGAGCTGTAAAAAGTCATATATTATTAGATTGGAAGTTAGTAAGTATTACATTTCTTGACTTGTGTGGTTTGTATTTCCTATCTGTGTTTATTGTAAACATTAAAGAAAATCTTACACGATCATTGACATTATAATATTTATATTGACGAATTCCAGTGGGTGAGTGGGCAGTGCCAGTGCACTCATATTACGGTACAGCTGCGCTGTAGCCTGTAGGTCCTAGTGCAGTGCTTTGTTTACACCCCATCATTGCCCATATATTATGCTCGTGTTCCATACACATTTATTTCTACATGTCGGCAAGCCTGGGAGGGTGGGATGGGCCTGGGCCGTACATGTTGTATAAATATAGATCGATGTGCAAGCTGATTAAGTATCAACCCTGTCAACTGGTTATTGAAGTTTGAACATTGTTGATGTTGTCCTTCTCCTTGGCTTTGGCTTTGGTTTTGTTGTTGTTGATGTTGTTTTTCTTGTGGGGGGGGGGGGGGGGTTCTTTTAATTATTGTGATGCCTGATGGCAACCATCCTGACGAAAAATCTTTTAATAAGTTACTTGAAATTAATGCAATCATGCATATTTTTCGTAAAATCCGACGACAAAATTGACGGGACACTTCATTTCAAGGGTCTGGACACCCCCTTCCCGATGGACAATTTTGTCAGTTTTTATATTTTTGGAATGTACATCCATAGATCTTCCTTCTGACAAAATTTGGTCGCTGGGTTTCAAGGGGGAAAATTTACCCCAATATTTAGGGGCCGTCTGACACCCCATCCTGACGCAAATTTTTGTCAGTTTTTTGTGTTTTGTAATGTCCAGTCATACTACTTCTACTGTCAAAGTTTGGTGCATGGGGGAGATTGGTTGAAATCGACCCGGTTTCCTTTTCTTCATCACACGAGCTATATGCGTGGTCCGCTCGCTATTCATTTAACACGCGTTATGAATAGCGGTCCTTATGAATAGTGGTCCTTATGAATGGAGGTCCTTGTGAATAGCGAGGTAATTTGTCTATTGTTTGCTCGCTATTTAGAAGGACCGATATTCATACAAAACTGCTATTCATTTGGTCACGCGTTATGGATAGCGGTCCTTATGAATAACGGTCCATATGACTAGCGAGGTTACCCCCTATATGCCACCATACCATTACAAAAATAATGATAATAACAATGATGATGAAAATAATGGTAATAATGATAATAATGATAAATGATACTGATAATAATAGTACTTAGTAATAATAATTTTGAATTTTTTGATAATAAGATTATTGAGTATGATGATGATTATAATATTCTGCATTTATATATCTAGCCCTTCATACATGTACATCAACATTATATGCCTATCTAAGCACTTTATTGTTGATATGCTGTATCTTAAAAACTATTTGATGGAAGTGGAGATAAATTAGATTGGAGATTTGTCAGCCTAAATACCTCTAAATTTGAGCAAATTTTAGGTAAGTTGGATTTATTTCCTTTAAAAATCAGGCGATTTCAAACAGGATGACACTTTGTTCATTCTATGATATTTGAGTTTATCAGGTTTGTTTATGAAGAGAAATTTGTCAACTAAACTTTTGGGTCTTTCCTTGATCAGTGGCAGTGAAAAAATAAACGTGATTTAGCTTTGGAAATTTCTAATAGAGATCTGGAAAATGTAAAAGGGAACTTCCATGGTAAAGAAAAAGAAAGGAAGAAAACGAGCAATAGAATACATATCACTGCGATGAAATCTCACTGTCGGAATAGAAAGTCCAAAAAGACTCCCCAAGACCAAAACACATTTTACAGTGATCCATGGACAGGTTTGATTATAAAGATTGTACTGAAAGACAAGTTTTGGTTTGGAATTTGAATTGATATTTCTTGTATTTTTTCTTTGTAGATGTACTAATCTGAGATGATGGTGAGAGGACAGACTAGAAAGAGAACCAGAAGATTCAGCTGTGTAGATCCTATGAACCAGGAGGCAAGACAGGCTGTGGCTGTGGGTAATGTGAAACGTGTCAAGGAGCTTCTGTCTTTTGGGTTGTCTCCCAATGAGGCTGACTGCAATGGATGGACCTTACTTCATCTTGCTTCATCTAGAGGGAGAGAGAGGGTCCTTAGAGAACTCCTGGAACATCAAGGTTAGAATTTTTCTTTCTCAAGTTATTTGTTCTCGTGGTTTTTATACCCCCGCCAAACGAAGTTTGAAGGGGGTCGGGTGGTCGGTCGGTCCGTTGCGCATCGAACTACTTCCTCATTTTTCGAGCAATGCTCATGAAATTTGCCACACACATTGGTCTTGGGATGAAGATGTGCAAAACATAGTTTTTTAATGTGTCGGAAATGCTTTGCCATTGTAACGGCATATTATGGCAATAAATCAGTGGGAAATCTTGCGGATCGAACTACTTCCTCATTTTTTTTTTGACATTGGGGCGGGGGTATTAATCACCTTCAGTGATATTTACTAGTTTCTATTGTCATCACTTTTGTCCTTGTTATTTCTACCTTGTACATGTACTTAACTCTTACTCTTTTTCTTCATCCTTTCATTTCTCTCTACCCTGGGGTGTAGCGTGGGGCCAAAGATTGAGGGAGCACTGGTATTAGGACTGGGGGGGGGGGCATCAGTTTTTCTTTGTGTTATAATGTTCCTTCCCCATCTCCCCTTTTCTTTCTTTCTCTTTTCCTCCTTTTCTATATTTATTTTTTATTTTGTCCATTTCATTTCCCTCCAGCTATGCCACTGCTCTTACCTTTTACATTTCCTTTGATTTAAAGTTTAGTTCTTTTTTTAGTACATTTCCCATTTAAGTGCAATATATATATTTATTGTATCCCCCGGCAGTATGCCGGAGGATACTTTGGATTCAGCAGCGTTTCGCCGCCGCCGCCGCCGCCGCCGCCGCCGCGTCACATTCTTGTGTGCGCTCTAGCGGTCACATTTCTCGACGAATTTCTTTCAGACTTCCTATGGACGTGTATCTTGGTAAAATCTGGACCCCTATAGTTTCTGGTGATGCTGCCCCCAGTGTTCCGTCTTTTATAGGGTAAAAGGCCATATTTTTGGGGAAAGTTTGTGTGCGCTCTAGCGGTCACATTTCTCAACGGATTTTGTTCAAATTTTGTATGAAGGTGTCTCTTGGTAAAATCTGGAACCCTATAGATTTTGGTGATGCTGCCCCCAGTGTTCCGTCTTTTATGGGGTCAAAGGTCATATTTTGATAGATGTCTTGTGTGTACTCTTGTGTGCGCTCTGGCGGTCACATTTCTCAACGGATTTTGTTCAAATTTTACATGAAGGTGTCTCTTGGTGTAATTTAAAAACCTATAGTGTGTGGTGATGCTGCCCCCAGTGTCCCGTCTTTTATAGGGTCAAAGGTCATACTTCAGGACATGTCGTGAGTGCACTCTGCAGGCCACATTTCTCAATGGATTTTGTTCAAATTTTGTATGGAGATGTATCTTGGTATAATCTACACATGTTTAATTTTTGGTGATGCTGCCCTCATTGTTCCGTCCTTTATAGGGTCAAAGGTCATTTTTCCATTTCTTGCACTCTTACTTCTGCATTTCTTGACGGATTTCGTTCAAATTTTGCATGAAGGTGTCCCTTGGTGTAATCTAAAAACCTGTAGTTTTTGGTGATGCTGCCACCAGTGTCCCGTCTTTTATAGGGTCAAAGGTCATACTTCAAGGGATGGCGTGAGTTCACTCTGCAGGCCACATTTCTTGATGGATTTCTTTCAAATTTTGTATGGAGATGTATCTTGGTATAATCTACACATCTTTACTGTGTGGTGATGCTGCCCTCATTGTTCCGTCCTTTATAGGGTCAAAGCTCATTTGTCCCTTTTGTGCACTCTTACTTCTGCATTTCTTGACGGATTTCATTCAAATTTTGTATGGAGATGTATCTTGGTATAATCTACACATATTTAATTTTTGGTGATGCTGCCCTCATTGTTCCGTCCTTTATAGGGTCAAAGGTCATTTTTCCATTTCTTGCACTCTTACTTCTGCATTTCTTGACGGATTGCGTTCAAATTTTGCATGAAGGTGTCCCTTGGTGTAATCTAAAAACCTGTAGTTTTTGGTGATGCTGCCACCAGTGTCCCGTCTTTTATAGGGTCAAAGGTCATACTTCAAGGGATGGCGTGAGTTCACTCTGCAGGAACATTTCTTGATGGATTTCTTTCAAATTTTGTATGGAGATGTATCTTGGTATAATCTACACATCTTTACTGTTTGGTGATGCTGCCCTCATTGTTCCGTCCTTTATAGGGTCAAAGCTCATTTGTCCCTTTTGTGCACTCTTACTTCTGCATTTCTTGACGGATTTCATTCAAATTTTGTATGTAGGTCCATTATAGATTACACCTCTACAGTTTTTGGTGATGCTGCCTCTAGTGTTCCGTCTTTCATAGGATCAAAGGTCATATTTTAGTGGATGTCCTATGTGCGCTCTGAGGTCATATTTCTTCTGAATTTTCTATAAAAATGCATTATACTCTAATCTACACAAATCGTTTTGGTAATGCTGCTCCTGGTGTTGACAATATTCCGGGCCACTGGCGGCAATTTCTACACCATCCTTTTGTTTGAGGGAGGGGATGGGGGAGGGTCTTTGTCCCTCCTTCAAATCGCTGCCAGCGCCGGGGGATACATTTCGCATTGCGCGGCACGAGGAATGCACATTTCTAGTTACTATTAGTTTCATTGTTACCAAGTGCATTATGCATCTAGAAATTCATTATTTTGTAAGGATAAGAATCATAAATATTTGCTGACGGGATTACAAAATTGAAAAACTGGAATAGGAGGAGGAAAGCGTTGATATGGAGTTGGAATGAAAAAAGAGTTGCGTAAAGGGTAAATGAATTCCTCGTGTGTACAGTGGAAATAGTTACATTATACTTTTGGATTTGATCTTGCTCAACATGCCAATTGTACGTACCGGTATAGAAACTTGCGACCTCTTGGTTCTTGCTTAATGTCAAGTTTCTTTGTTAACATTCCACAGGCTCTCCATGTGCAAGAGATGGTATAGGAGGATTCACATGTTTACACTACGCAGCCATGCATGGAAGAACACGTCTAGCTCAGCTTCTTCTAGAGTATGACAAAGATAACAAATATGACCTAGTCAATTCACCAAGCTCTGATGGCTGGACGCCCCTACATGTAGCTGCTCACTATGGCAGGGAGTCATTCGTCAGGATGCTTCTTCAACAAGGGGCAAGAGTGGATGCACTGAGCACCAAGGGTACAAGTCCCCTGCAGCTTGCAATCATCAGAGAAAAAGTTCCATGCGTGAAGTTGCTCTTAGACTATGGTTCAGACATTGATATTCAGAGTGGTTTCCCTTTGAGGTATACCATCTTAAAAGGGAATACGTTTTTAGCAAGACTGCTCTTGATGAATGGTGCTAATCCGAACCTTGGTAGGTCTGAAGATGGACAGACACCCTTACACCTGTCCGCGATGAAGGACGATGTAGCTTGTTGTTCTTTGCTCTGTACATTTGGAGCTGATAGCCATGCAGTCAATGATGATAGGAAGACAGCTCTTGAACTGTACAAGTCTTTGAATGAGGGAAACACAGGTGCTAGTTTGTCAGTACTTGCCTTCTCATCAAGTGAGTTAAATTTCTTGATACTGTGCAAATATTTGTTTTCTCCAAAGAAATTAGACGAAAAATCAGTTGATTTCCAGATGCATTTAATCATTTTCACTCTTTATGTCTTTATATTGTAAATTCTAAATTGTAAATTCTAAATTGTAAATTTAATGTAAATGAAAATTGTAAAGTCTGATGTAATGGAGAATGTATATGATAAAGGTGAGTAAACTCTGTGGCACATTGGGTTAATTGAATAAATTGATGTTATTGCAAAACAGGGAAAGATCATACAACTTGATGATTGTTACCATTTCATCTCCTTCAGTTAAAACTTACCTGCTATTTCTTTTTTTCTTGTTTCTTTGTTTTTTCAGAAACTCCAAGAACTCTTCAAGATCATTGCCGTTTGGTTATCCGTCATAGACTTGGTCAGAAAGGACTGCATCATATCAATCTCTTACCTATTGCAAACATTGTTAAAGACTATGTGAGGTACAAAGACCATTACTGATGTCCTAGACATTGCAAACATTATTTTGCAAAGATTGCGATTGCCACATGCCATCTGATAGAATTATTCCTTGAAATGCACTATGCCCTGGACATTCTGAACCATCTGCTACTCTCTTCATATTCTGCAATCGCTCACAGGGTAGTGCAAGATGAGGCTGAAGACTGGCTCTGAAGCATGTTAGTCTGCTACTACATGCAAGTGACACAAGCTTCAACAGTGATCATGCACTAGGGATTTCCATGCGGGATAAACTTGTGTGGAGGTGCAGTATTCATGGAACCTGGTGGGCTTTTGCTAAGGCCAAGACATATATATGTGTCAATGGCTAGCAGGAGATTCTGTGTTAAAATGCTGGGCACAGGGACTTTACTTCATGTGTAGCATGGCCTACACAAAATAATAAAGTTTAATGAAAACTTATTTTTATTTCAATTCATAATACAGACATGAAAGCTGTTGAGTGGAACCAACTCTTGACAGTTACCTGATATATATTTGATTAGAGATATGGAAGTTAGCTGCCATTAAATGAATGAAGTACATCTTTATATGTGACCCGACGCCTCAAAACCTACAATAGGTCGCCAAAAATTTTTTTTTTGTTTTATACATTTTCTGAAAGTAGAGATTCTCAGCTTTCCAATGGTATATCACTTGCCTAGTTTACTCAATGATAACATCTTTAAATATCACATTTAGAATCAGTACGTAAACAGCAATCAAAAACTCCTATTCAGAGAAAATGGCCATTTCGGGACAAAAGAGTGCTGAACCTTCGCTCTCTGCGTGCGCCCAAGTAAAACTGGGTATTAAAATGGCCATAGCAACGGGTATAAAAGGAATAATTAGATTAGGCTGAATTTTGGCATGCTGCTCCAGCAGGACCTATTCATTACTCACCCAAAAATCAATTTAATACCTTTGGAGGTAAAGTAGTAATTTGGTATTGAATGAAAGTATTACAAAAGCTCTCCAAACATTCATTAGCTCGACAGGTGAAAAAAAGGAGTCATTTTAAAACGCCCCCAAAACATATTTCTAAGTCGAATTACGACTCGCAAACTTGGGACATGAAAGAATGATAATGAAACTACCCATTTCTATCAAAAACAGAAAATCGCCTGATCCAGGAAAATTTACTATTTTGGGCTGGTTGCTACGTTGTGGTCCGTGCGACTTATTGTAGGTTTTGAGGCGGCGGGTCACATATAGTACAGTCACTTTGAACCTCTTTGACTACTAAGCCTGAGATAACCCATGTTGGAGTCTATGGCATTGTGTGTCACGGTGTTACTGTAAACGTGGAATATTTCGCGGTGTGGAAATTTTCGCGCATTTCGCGCAACATGAAAGTTGTGCGAAAATAAATACACATGAATATTTTTGTTTACGTATTCTTTTGCCCATAAGCCTAGCACGTCGGCGAAATTAAAAACACATGAAATTCACCTTACTCGGCCAAGCGCAAAAAATTAATCTTGTGAAAATTTCCACTTATACAGTATCAAACGGGTTAAAGTCACTTGAAACCTTAGGTCTATTCGGACACAGTCACTTCTAACCTTTTTACTCTGACTACTTAGCCCAAGATAACCCATGTTGGAGTCTATGGCATTGTGTGTGTTATACCAAATTCAAAATGTACCAAACAGACTTGAAACCTTAGAAGGTCTATTCAAACATGAGGCAAATAACTGATTTAAAAAAAAACACACACAGCAAAATAAGAGGAGATAAGTATAGTGTGCTTGAAGGGCAATCCAACCTTTGTAATAATTTGATTTGTGTGAAAGCAGAAAAATCAGAGCAGCAGATTGGTGAAAGTTTGAACAAATCGGACAAATAATATAAAGAAAGTTGTGCTCTTTGAAAATTTGTAATCACTACACTTATGGGAATTTAAAATTGGGTGTATCGGTACGGTCACTGTGATATAACAGCGGTCAACTTTCTCATTCACTCCAACACACTAAATGACTAAAATGCCATTTAAAAAAAAAATGTATAACTCTCTATGATCTTTTTCTTTTTGGAGGACCTTTAACAATATGCTATCTACAATCAATTATATGTACAGCCTGGAGGGAAAAGGCGCTCAGGAGAGAAACAGAATTTAATTACATTTTTGTGTACGACTGCCAGCATGTCACAATCGATTCAAATTGCCAATTCAATATTCGCATAGATGTAGTGATCTTATTTTTCAAACATTCATAACTTTCTTATTTTTTGTCTGATTTCTTTGACACTTTCACCGTCCTGTTTCTCTTATTTTTCTCCTTTCACACAAATAAGCTTTATTCAAGGGTTGGATTGCCCTTGAAAATCTCTTTCAACCATGTTGATAATAAATGCTACCCCATTTTGCAGTTCAGTTTTTGCAAACATGTAGAAAAGTTGCTATTTTCGGACTAGGGAAAAGATTCAAAAGAAGTTTGAATGACAGGAGGATGCTTCTTTATTTTAGAATGGCTCGATTTCAGGCTTGTAATTTCAGGGAAGCATTTCATCAAGCGTTTTGTCCGTGATTTTTACCGACAACTGTTATAAGCTAATGAAATCCTTGCATCTGATTGGCTGAGAGCAACTTTGTCAGTAAAAATCACTGGCAAAACACTTGATGAAACGCTCCCCAGGCTAGCAAATTGTTCTTTGTTTATAGAAGCTAAATTAAGGTCCTATACAATACAATTACTCTTCCAAGCTGAATAATTATATAATATTGACTGGTCTTGAGGGGGATATCGAATATGTTGCCCGGCTGCCCACAACAGAATTATATTGCCCCGAGTCTAAGACGAGGGCAATATGGTTCTTTTAAGGGCAACATTTTCGATATTCCCCGAAAGTAGAGCCAGCCAATATTATTACTATTACCTATATATATGCCTACATTGTAGCAATGACAGACACGTTTGTTTGCCTGTCAGTCCCTCTGATTTCAGGTCATTCTTGCAGGTATGTAATCTGGGCCACGCAGTTGTGATGTAAATTGTTACCGCGCGTATCCATTGTTTAAGCCTTTGTACACTTTCAACGCGTACAAAAGCAATTGTGACGTAAATTGTTATCGCGCGCAACCATTGTTTAAGCCTTTGTAGACTTTAACGCGTACAAAGGCTTAAAAAATGGATACGCATGGTAACAACGAAAGGGTGGAATATGGCAAAATGTTGCCCTCTTTTTTAGTACATTGGTCTATGGGGAAAACCTGGATGAGGGCAATATGGCAAATATTGACCTTTTTATACCGATCCCCTAGCCACCCCAGTCTAATACTCCCCCCCCCCCCCCCCTGCTCTATGACAATTCACACCAGACAACTACCCCTCAGGACAATAAAATTTTGCCTGAGATAGTTGCCCTCTAGGTAGTTGTCTGAGGGGGTACTTTGGTTAATTTCTAAGGGAATAGTTGGCAGGGCCGGGAAGGAAATTCTCCTAGGAGAATAGTTTATGGGGAGAGGTAGTACAGAGGATAGTGGTCTGGATATGGGTTTACGTGTATAGTTATTGATGTGTTAGTATAATGTCACATTTATTATCACATTCTGAAATATTGACAGACTATTAAACATTACTTTGGGGAAAGGCATCTATAACTGGTCAAATTAAATATAAATCTAATGGACTGAGTCATTGGGGTAGTTTATGTCATACTTGCATTCAGGGAATATCATCCGTTATGATAATGGAATATTTATCTGTTTCTCATATTCCCCAGTGCAGGGAGATGTCATCATAAGTCAATAATGGGCGAAAGAATTATTAATTTTCCTTTGCCATTTGATATTGTAATTGATTAAAACAAATGTTTTTATTAAAAATGCTCTGTGAGAGAAAGAAAAAGAACATTTTGTGTAGACCTGTTTTCCGAGGTACTACATGTACTTCACACATGGAACTGCAGGTGACATTCTTTTCATGTTAACTTCCCTTCCCTCCTTTCCCTTTTTTCCTCTTTTTTTTTTCTTTCTCATCTCTTTTCTTATTTTTTGTGTCATTTGAATGGATTGAACAAGATTTTACTAGAAATGTTATTATAAATGAATAAAAAAGTGTATTTTTTTAAATACATGTAGCACAAATGTGACCAAACTTAGAAAAATAGCGAGTTATAGATCTATACATGTATCAGGAAGTTCTTGAGATATAGAGTGAGAGAAAAAGAGAGTGGGGAGACAGAGAGAGAGGAGACAGAGGGAGAGGGGGCCGGCAATAGAGAGAGAGAGAAATATAAAGACAGAGTTGTCTGAGTGACAGGAAGAGGGGAGGGAGACTGGCAAAGAGAGCTACGAAGAAGAGAGAGACTCTGATGAAGAAGGGAGATAAACAATCGTCCTCACACAAACAGTGCCATCCATGGCTCTGCACACAAATGTACAAAACTGCCCTCTCGCGTTATAAACAAATCAATTGACTTGTATGACGTCATTCACCGCCATTATTCAGCTGGTGTTACAGAATCTCGAACCCTCTGCAATAAATTCAAAATTTTAAGTCTAATTGCCAGTGAATGGTTACACACTGTCGCACAAGATTCCCATAATATCCGTGTACCTTGCAGTTTAGTTAATTCGATCTAACAGATCGAATTGTGTGCTGTAGCAACGTTCTAAAGGGACCTGAGTTGGTTGCAAGTTGCGAAACGGACAACACAATGTCAACTGCGGAGGAAACACAGTCGACTCCCGCCGAAGCGCCGGCAACGGAAGTAGAAGCTCCCGCTGCAGAGGAAGAAAGCATGGACACCACACCTGCTGCACCGGCACCTTCACAAACAACAGAATCGGCTCCTGCACAAACAACAGAATTACCACCAGCTAATAAAGCACCTACACAGCCAGCTATGACAGAATCTAGCCAAAATATTCCCAAAACAGACTCTGGAAAATTCATTAGACCAGCTCAACCAGTTATGATCAAGCCTCCTGTTCCGAAGACAATTCAGACAGACAGACCTTCAAAACAGGTTAGTAATGTTAGTGTTACTACTAGTGTTAGTCTTCTCTCACTTTCATCACTCCATCAGTTCATTTATGATTCAGTGTCTCTATTCTAAATTTGGATAAACATGATAAAAATTTAATTTGGAATTTAATCAAATGCATGTGAAAGTCTTAAAGGCCAAGTCCACCCTAACAATAAGCTGATTTGAATAAATAGAGAAAAATCCAACAAGCATAACACTGAAAATTTCATCAAAATAGGATGTAAAATAAGAAAGTTATGGTATTTTAAATTTTCGCTTAATTTCGCAAAACAGTTATACATGTATGCACATCCTGCTCAGTATGGAAATGAGGGAACCAGTGACGTCACCCACTCACTATTTCTTTTGTTAGGCACGCTCATCCAACACGAGAGGGCGCATTCTCCGTGTTCATTTCTGCTGTACAAAAGTTGCGACACGGTAGATCGGTCACCTGTCCATTCGCTATCATGCACACCCCCTTCAACGTTCAAAGTTCCCATTCTAGGGGTAGTATATAAATCAATGGTTAAAAGAAATATGACGTCATTTTCCTTGCGACTTCAGCTTTACAATGCAAGTATTTTTCGCCGACGACGACATCATAATCCATACCACTTTTGCTTCAATTTGTCCGATTTCGTGAATTCAATTGAATTATCAGACACATTACATCAAAAGTACATATTCTACTATAAAATTAAAATGTCAAAGAGGTAAATTAGCGGGTAATTAGAGGCTTTTTAGCTCACCTGAGCCTAAGGCTCGAGTGAGCTACATGTATTGCGATGGAAATTTGTCCGTCGTCCGTTAACTTTTTACATTCTGATCTTCTTCTCCAAAACACATGATCGGAATTCAACCAAACTTGGTAGGAATCATCCTTAGGGGTAGGGGACCCAAAGTTGCTAAAATGATACATGTGGCCCCCAGGGGGAGGGCCCCCAATTGTAAAAGCTATGTAAATTTCAAACATCATTTTCTCCAGAACCAGGCATAGCTCAGACTTGGTATTGTGTATGGAGATACCTCTATAGATGAAGAATGAATGTTGTTCATGAAATTTCTCTGAGTGGCCCTATAGGGCCCCTGTGGGGGTAACATACTGGAGGGGGGGGGGCGCTGCCAGGCAAAATGTACATTCTGATCTTCTCCAAAACACATGATCGGAATTCAGCCAAACTTGGTAGGAATCATCCTTAGGGGTAGGGGATTCAAATAATACATGACATTGTAGACCATGGGGGGGGGGGGGGAATTATGTTAATTTCTAACATCATCTCATATACATGTACATCCTCCTAGTTGTTTCAATTTGTAACATATCTCCTGGTGGTGCTAGAGAGAACATGCACCAGATGTGAATTGATCCACCTCAGGTGAGCGTCGTGCCCCCTGGGGCTCTTGTTATTCTGGTTATCACAACATTTCAAGAAAAGTTTGAGCCATCAACTGAATTTAGACGGAGGCATATATAGGTGATGTAGTCGCATTCACCTTGTTTAACAAAGAAATGTGTATTATCTATTATCGTTTGTCTTGCCAAGTGCTGCCATATTGTTACTCAACTCCTGCCATATTGTTACTCAACTCTTACATGTTGTACATGTATCTTCTTGTTTTTAGTCCATAGAGCAAATGGAAGAGGCCAAGCTAAAAGCAAAGTTTGGAGGTCTTTCAAAACCAGGCGGATCACAATTCTTGCAAAAGAGGCTGAACAAAGGGGTGAGTATAAAGAAAGATTAATGCAGTGTTTTATCAAAGTGACCATTTCTTGAACAGTTTCTAAGATTTGAGATCTTTAAAATGATACTTACTGCAAAGAGGGCAGTTTTGAACAATCAATTTGCAAATTTGCTGGTTTAACAATTAAGCCAAGTAAAATAATATGTTTCTCGTCCGGGTTTTTGAAAAAAATGAAAAAGAGGGGCTTTTTATTTTTTTATTTTTCAAGATGGCCATCTGAGATTTTTGTCAATTCCATATGTTTTCCCAATCACACGAAACATCAAAATAATGGAGACACATGTCACACAAGACTTGGACATATTTACAATGCTTTTAATAGTGTTAGCACCATATCAAATTCAGTTCAGAAAATTGACATCGCCAGCTGGAGCTATAGCAACCTCTCGGACTGCTTGGACTGCATTTGAGTCAGGAGCTCGGCAGCTAAGCTGGGACCTACGTACGCGCGCGTGCATTCACTACATTCGTATTCCAATCGCCTCGATTCATTTGCGATAACCCCGCTGACAACATGTCAAAGCGAGGTTTATTTTGGATTAAATTTGAATTATTTCAAAATTCAGGTGAGCGCACTATATTTAGTATACATTTATTTTAATATATAAGTTAATTTATGTCGATCTACGATTTTCAGGATTCTTCGATGTTTTTGAAATATTTTTTTTTCTCTTTTTTTTTTAATTAAACAAAAATAATAAATTGAGGCGGCCTCAAAAATTGAAGCGGGCGGGGACGAGAAACATATATTATTTTATTTCGCCTTATACAAGAAATATCCGTGTGCATGAAATGTTTGCATGTTGCTCGAATTCATGTACAAATGTAACATATTCTTCAAGTACTCATTAAAACCTGTCAATATTGAAAATATCATCAGGCTTTAGGTTTGAGAGACAATAAATTTTGAAATATGCTATAAAAGTCACATGTGAGTGCGAATTAGAATGTTTTAACAATTTGGGCCCCTTTTGGGGCACATTTCAAGGTCATAGTCAAATTACAGTGTACAAATGTGATATATTCTTCAAGTACTCATTGAAAGCTATCAATATTGAAAATATCATTATCAGGCTTTGGGTTTGTGAGGCAATGAATTTTAAGAGTGTATAAAATTCGCACGTGGGGGCAAATTAGCATTATTTAATGATTTTGGACCTTTTGGGGGAACAATTTCAAGGTCATAGTCAAATTAGAGTGTACATGTGATATATTCTTCAAGTACTCATTAGAAATTACCATTTTAGTAATATATCAACATGCCCAAATTTTAGGGTCTGTGAGAAAATCAATTATGAAATATGCTATAAAGGTCACACATGACCAGAAATTAGCATATTTTAAGTGTTTTTTTGTTGACTTCGAGAAGCAATTTCAAGGTCATTCCCTATAAAACAAACTTACAGTAGTATATATTCTTTTAGTACCTATAACATACTACCATAACTGTTAACATCAAAATGCTTGGCCTTTTTATCTTGAAGAAATTAACATTTGAAATATGATCTTAAGACCATATATGTAAATTTTCTTTGATTTTGATGCGTTTATGACCATTTTGGACAGTGTATATTTACCATTGAACGTTCCGGACGCAAAATTTCTTTGGTAACTCGTTGAAATATAGGTAAATGCCTATCCATACACAAGAATTGGTGGTGTTCCGAGATTGGACTAAGGGTGATCCATGACCTTGAACTTGGCTTATTTTGAAAATATCCCAAATTTGAGGGCGCTCTTTAGCAAAACCGCTTGGACAAACGTTCTGATTTTTCTTTAGGATTATTCAATTACTAAAAGTGTTCAAATATACAAAATATTGGGTCCTAAGCTTATTTGATTTTGAAGCTACATGTATGAACCTCCAAACATGCACTTGAAATCACAGATTTTACAGTTCACGCCATTTTCGGTGACCTTGTACGCGAAAACGGAGAATCGTATTTGTGCCATGATTATTTTTTTTTGTAAAGGGCATAAAGTTCTCTCAATATCCAGCCATTGAGCTCTCTGTGTGAAGAATTTTGGCTACAGTTGTCAATCAAAAATGCATAAATTTAATTAGCCCTATTGGTTTGTCCGTGCATTGGTTGCTAGGCGAGGCCATATCTTAGCAACCGTTTGACCTTGGGGCAAAATATTTTGGAGTTTTCCGTCAGACACTTGGGGGAACATTTGGTGCGAGTTTAAAGAAAATCAAAGGGGGTCGGGTGACAACTTGTCTGAAAATCTGTTGATTTGATGTGGATTGACCCATATATTGGAGCTCTTTATAACAGTTTCCACTGTACCAACATCCCATTGTTTGCCCCCCCCCCAACTATCTTTAATTCATACTGGCATTACTAAAGCAAAATCAGATATGTACAGTATCTACATCTAATTAACCTACTTTTTCAATCATTCTTCCTTTCTCTTCTCATCTGCTCTCTTCTTTCTCTTTTCTCTGTCTATTATTGTTATTCCCACTCATCCCTTTCCCTCATTCATGCTTTATCCTTGCTATTTCTTCTCTTCCGCCCATACAACACAACATGTATTTGTTTTTTGTATGTTATGTTAT
Organism: Heliocidaris erythrogramma; assembly: GCA_025617745.1. Lineage (NCBI taxonomy): Eukaryota > Metazoa > Echinodermata > Echinoidea > Camarodonta > Echinometridae > Heliocidaris > Heliocidaris erythrogramma. The sequence continues at coordinate 6,624,894 of CM046860.1, read as the reverse complement.
CATTTGCCCTGTTTAACCCCTCCCCTATATTTATGATTCCAAAACTATCTTCCCTACCCTTCCATTTTGTCATTGCATCTTATACCAGCAGATGAAATACTTTGACTCGGGTGACTATAACATGGCTAAGCAGTCTGGCAAGTTGAAGATGCGTCCTCTGAGTGGTAAGCCAGGCGGCATCCCTCCTGCTCCTAAACCAACCGGTGAAGCTATCCCAACGCCTGACTCTATCCACCACAGAAAGCAGTCATCAGAGATCAGCAAGTTAGCCGTTTAACAGGGAAAGATGCAATCAGAGTACATGTATCACATTTAACCATTTGTAGTAATCAACATTGTAAAGAAGAGAGAGGAAGAGAACAAATATATCACTCTATGATTTCAAAATGGGACAAAACAAAAATGTATATAGATTTAAATAGAAAAGCTATGGGACACATTGTAGACCTTCCACATTTCATGATTATGTAGAGATATTTCATTGTAGGATTTGCAACTCCATGTACATCTTACATGTGTACAAGCTACACACACCTAAAGATCCAAGTTCTCTTTAATGGTTTGAGGGGAAGTATCTATTCTGGTGGTAATGTATGTGCACTATTAGGGAGAAAATAATTGATTCTTACCGGTATTTGAATTTCTAGTAAATGGATAAAGAGATTTTTATTTCGCCTTATTTCAAATATTGATAAAATGGGTGTCTTGGTATCTATTTCTAATGTTTACATATAATTGCATTTACAGTTGAAATGAATATCGTTCCCTTGTTTGTAATACATCCTAAATTGCCAAGTGCTATGGTTTGATGTTCTAAGCATCTAGGAGCAGTAGCATAGCTATTAGGACACAGGGTGGAGGTACATGCTTCAATCTAATGGCAGAAAAAAAGGAAAAGAGAAAAAAGAAATGGAGATGATGAAAGGAACATGAAAAGAATTAAAAGATGGGCTCCCACCCACACCCTCCCTGTAATTGGTAGCCTTGTTTACTTCACATTTCATCAATCTAGTAGAGCCAGTGTTCCCTACCCAGTAATGCCAGTGCCCCCTTAATGGCTGGACCCAGGCTATGCCACTGCCTTGGAGGAACTTTAAAGATGATTTCATGCAAACTTTCAATGTCATTCAAATAGTCCCTTGAGAATTCAAGATAGACTGGTGGAAATATTAGGTTCCTCAGAAGAGAAATAGATGCATTGAAATCACACCTATGAAGAGGGCAACCTTTGTATCTCAGTTGCCTTCAATCATTTTGACATAGTTTTTTACTTATAACAGATGGCCATTTACCATGTACTGCCTTGATTGTATGCAGTAAGCATGGAGAAACATGATCATTTACTAGCCTTGATATTTCACATAGTTTTCAGGTCATTCCTTTAGCATATAACATACATGAAGATTAATGAAATTAAAAGGTACGAAGGCACGAGGACATATTGCTGAAAAACATTTACAAGTTACAACATAGTATAATGTACATGTAGTTCTGATGGGGGTGGGGGGGGGGGGGTAAAGAGGATTTTAGGGAGGGGTTTGTATAGAGGTAAACTGTGATATAACCACTGACACATCAAGCCTTTGTGTCTACATCATGGTAATCTGTGGTCAGTGCTAAAGATTAATAAGGTTATATTCTTGTAAAGACACAAGTTATGACCACAATGTACAACAAAATTCAAATGCAATGAATAATATATGATGGATGACCATGTGCTCCTTTCATAGAAAATCAATTTGTTTTTGAGAAAGCAGTTTAAATTTATTGCTTTCTTTTGGACTTCATACCAAAATATCACAAACTTCAGTTTTGCTATCAATACCCTGAACAAGAGAGTCGGTCTTTAGAGTGGCTCATTTACAATTAATTTTGTATAATATTACCCCAGTGTAGGTTTGAAGCACAAAAAATATATACTTGCATGTATATAAAAGGCTTTGATGTTGCTTTATAAATGTATTTCATCTGCTTCTAGAATCTAATGTAGTTTAATTTTGTAGGTTGACAATTATTTGGACAGATAAAAGAAGAAGAAATAACAGAAGATGGCTTTAAAGTAATTTCCCCATTGCCAGGCCCTCCATATAGGCATGAATTACATTTACAGTGAATGAAATCTGTATAGTTTTGTACAGGCATTATATATAATAGAGGGAATTGAGTAACATTGCAAAACATGACATGCAGTTTGAAAATATAGAAATGTATATTTTAATGAAGAATTGTTGTTTATTGTGATGTCAGAATTATTTTTAGAAGAAAAAATAGGACTGTATAAACTTTTTTCTTTCTATTTCCAAGATTGAAATAAGATTTTTTTTAAATGATTATTGAGGTTTTGTCATTTGTGTGTGTTTGTTTATGTATGTCATAACATGATTAATTATATCTTTAGGTGTCTTAGTTATGTGCTGTTGTTTCGACTCTGTAGTATGTTCCACAAAGATTATATTTAGCATTTGGTTTGAGCTGATACTAAGGTACAATGTGCAAAAGTGTAGTGCTTTATTACATTTGTAAGTTTACTCAGTTCCTTTCTGAGAGAATTTTCAATTAACTATTTGAGACGATTCAACAAGTAAGACATGGAGTGCCCTTTTTTTTTACAAATGGAAAAAGTCCAAGAATCGGATATATATGGTGAATAATATTTTGACTATTATAGAAATATCTGAAGTGAAAATAATCCTGCAAATGTATAATTCCTGCATCTCTGTTTGTATTTGCAATGCAGGTTGTACACATGTTGAAGAGATATTTTCCTTCTGATACAATGATGTTACAATTCTTTTCTTACACAGAAAACTTTCATCGGTTGGGGATAATCATGCAATTGTAGTTTCAGCTTCTACCAGCCTTAACATTTGTTAGCAAGCTTTCGTCCACTCCGGTGGACTTTCTCAAGCCAAGTGATCAGTCACACTGTTTCTAATTGCTGTCTGCTGTCTTGCGATCACTGGACCGAAGATAGGTGAAAATAGATAACCCCAGTCCCTGTTCAGTGTAGGATTAATCCTCTTTATCCAAATAGACTCTTAAATTTCACCTTTCTTGACCAGTAGTTGCTTTCAAAGTCAATGATGAGGGCATCGTCCCATCCAATATTATGTCCTTTATTGAGGGCGTGTTCGGCTAGAGCTGCATGGGAAGGGTTGTTCTTTTCTTTTACACAATTTGAAGTGCACGATATCTAATGTACATAGTACAGACCATATTGTTCTAATAGACTCGTTTGTGGTTATAGGTAATACATGGTGTAAATGACCCAGTATAGCCAAAGATTTTTTAAAACCCTGGAAATTCTCCATTTTGTGCATTTTAGAATATCTACTTCTTTTGTTTACCCCCTTGAAAAGAATACTTCCACCTGTATATTAATTATGGAATGGATTGTTGTTGCATAAATCAGTAATTATTTACATAACTTTTTGTCTCGGTGCATTTTACAATTTGGTACTTGTGGTCATTCACAGATTGTATCTATGAAGTGACTGATTTGCTCTAGATCTACATTGAAATGGAAATACTGCACATACCCCCTTTTTTTTTGCTTAATGCAAGCGCTTATAAAGAAGTCATTACTGATTACTGTATCATAATGTTCATTTCTGTGACCTTGTTATATCAAGAAAGAAATGTGTTGGTATTTTGTCAAGTGTTTCTCACGTTCGAACCAGTAAAGTCTGGAAGAGAATATACACTGTATATCTTCATTGGAGTTCAAGAATGCAGAGATACATTGTGTAACATATTAAATGTATATAATTCCACATTTCATTGAATATGGTTATTTCTTAATGTTATAGTGTTTGTTACATTGGCAGTGTAGTAAGAGGAGCGCAAGTCGGCAATGGCATTCAATTTTCTGTCTATAGTACATGTACAGTATGTAATACATTTCCATGTGCGATGTGCTTATAGAGGCTTAATTATTAAAGCTATAAGTGACTAATGGGTGTTGCAAGAAAGTTGCAATCAATTGCAAATTGTAAAGCAAATTAGAACAACCATTCTGAATGGTTCAGGGTCTGCCCATTCAAGAAAATGCGCTTGCAACAATGATTTTGATTGGTCAGTACCGATCAGTTGCAACTTGCAATCAATCGCAACTTTCTTGCAACACCCCATATTAAAGTGATATAACAGGATTTCCCAGTTTAAAAAAAAAGAAAAGGATATTAGAAATATAAAGTGATGATTGGAAGCAAATGACATTGTGCTCCTGACAGTAGTGAGAGAGGGAGGAAAGGGGAAGTCCACCCTCATATCAACTTGGTTTTAAAAGCAGGAGAAAAATTGAAGAAACAGATCAATGAAAGTTTGAGAAAAATCTGATAAGAAATAAGAAAGTTATAGAATTTTTGAAGTTGTAATCAATCAGACACAAATTGTCAACTCCATGACGTATCTCGCAAGCTCCTCTCCCATTTGCCCTGTACTGAAAAAAAAATCATCTATCTCCATTTTCTCTAAAGAAAATATTTTGTCATACATGCACCCTAGATTACATGAAACCTGTATGATACAAATCTTTTCCCTCATCAAAAACAAAATGAAAATTTAAGAATTTTTGTGTACAGATCGAATGGGAGATGAGCTCATAAGGTACGCCACAGAGTTGCCAATTTGTTTGATTGATTACAACTCATCATTTATAACTTTATTTCTCATTCAATTTTGCTCAAATTTTCATTAATCTGTTTCTTTAATGTTTCTGCTTCTTTTAAAACCAACTTCATATCAGGGTGGACGTTTCCTTTAAATGTATGATAGTAAATGTGCTTGCAGTCACTTGTGAATAAGCAAGCATTAAAGGGAAATTAACCTCAGCGTATGAATTAGCTTATTTTGAATGGTGTAGTATATGCCTCTTATTTGATACATGCAATTTCATGTAAAAACACAGGATATAGATATAAATCACTATTTTCCAGCCAAGTTATCGTCTGCTAGCAATAATAAGGGGGCTGCCATTACTTTATGTGTACACGAACATATTTTTCATCCCAAGTAAAATTTCCTTCATCGTTAACTTGTAATTGATTTTTAGAGGACAAATATATATTAGATAAAGTCACATATTCTGAAATGTAAGTTTAGTTTTATATATTTTTTAAAAGGTCTTAATTTGTTCATAAAAAATATACTTCATAAAAAATATATGTCAAGGACGGAGAATTGACGTCAAGGACGGAGACAATCGTAACAATACCAAAACAAAGCGAGGAATCTGCTTTACAGGATGGCTATTAGAACTCATGGGTCGTCAATTATCTAGGCCCATGGCCAATAACAATCGTAATACAATCAGAACAAAGCGACGTATCTGTTGTAAAGGTAGGCTATTATCAATGCATATGGTACCTAATGATCCGTGTCATGCACAAAATGGCAGCCTCCATGGAAAGACGTAGCAGACAATAGGTGCATCTAGAATATCACGTGGGGTTAATTGTCCTTTAAGATAGCGATGATACAAATGTTGTTGCAATGATTGTGTAACTGCAGTCAAACCTGGGGAGCATTTCATCAAGTGTTTTGTCAGTGATTTTTACAGACAAATTTGCTCTCAGCCAATCAGATGCAAGGATTTCAGTAGCTTATAACAGTTGTCGGTAAAAATCACTGACAAAACACTTTATGAAACGCTCCCCTGTTCGAAAACCATTTTAGTATAAACATCATAAGCAGGAGGCATTTGGTTTCTTTTTTAGTTACAATGAGAAATAGTGTTCAATGGAGACAAAAACTACAATCTTTACAGACAGATAGCGTCTTCTCTACATGTAGAAGCTAAAACTGGTATGACTGGGAAAATACAAAGATAAGATGGAAAGGCAGTAATTGCGGTCAATAGAATATTAGGGTATTCAAGAATATTGCAGTTTTATTGATAGCAGTGGCATAGCTATAAGAGCATGGTGATTAAAGTGATAGTGACTAAATATTTGTATGAAGAGAATGAGAAGCAGGTTGGACTGGAACAAAAATTGGAAAACATTTTTCACACAATTATTTTCCAGGAATAATGGAGACATGATGAATGAATGAAATTGTTGGGGTTTACAAATAATCCTGTCAAAATAATTTGGTTTAGAAATAATGCTCTTACAACTTGTTTCTCATCATCCCCTTTTTACTGTACATATTCATTTTGCCATATTGTTTTCTGTCTCGGTCTTTTCTCCATCTCTCTCTCTTATACCCTTTTGTTTTCTTTCTCTCCTTCACTATTCCTCTCTTTCTCTGTACACTAATTGCCTCTGTTCATGACTTCAATGTTTTACATATTGCCCAATATTTTTCCTTAAATTGCTTTTTATATATTTTTTTAATGAGTTGCAGTGAATCATTGATAAGCGTTCTGGATCCTTGGTGTTTTGGCTGGCTATTGTTCACATTTTGCATGTTATATACAAAAAAAACAAAAACAAAACCCCATGCAAATGCTATAAAAGGCAGCTCTGAAACTTCCCAATATAAATTTGATGTTTTTTATGAATATGGATGACATTTCTGAACAATGTCTTCGGGAGCCTCACTGGAGGGAAATTATGACCCCCCCCCCCCTTCAATATGATCCGTCTTGCAAAGTTTGTATTTTTCAAGCCTAGTCAGCACATTGCACATTTGGAAAGGCAAGCACATTAAAGTGAATTAGTGAACCCCTCAATATTCATCATTGACTTATACCCACACACTTCTTCTGTCTCAGCACCATAACATCAGTGATTACTTTTGGACTTAGACAAACTATAAAACCAAATGTATAAAAGCAAGCCCCCCCCCCCCCCCCCCCCACTGGGCGTTGTGGCGTGCGCCTGTAATCCAGCTACCAGTGGAAGTTATAAACTGATTCAGCGGACCCAGGTTCGAGACTGAGTCATGTCTTTCGGATGGTGACGTTAAAGGTCGGTCCCAGACGTAAATAATCATATCTGATTGATACACGTCTGTAAAAACCCAATTACACACACACACACACAACTGGGCGTTGTGGCGTGCGCCTGTAATCCAGCTACCAGTGGAAGTTATAAACTGATTCAGCGGACCCAGGTTCGAGACTGAGTCACGTCTTTCGGATGGTGACGTTAAAGGTCGGTCCCAGACGTAAATAATCATTTCTGATTGATACAGGTCTGTAAAAACCCAATTACACACACACACACACACCCCCCCCCCCCAAAAAAAAAATATATAGACATGTATATATATATACATGTATATATATATACATGTATATATATATACATGTATATATATATACATGTATATGTATACATGTATATATATCTCAGATTTATCTGCATTCTGTAAATAAGCAGGATACTTAATATTTTCAAGCAGAATCCAGTTAGTGCAGTGGAAACTTACTAACAAGGACCTTAATTGGGACCATGAAAATTACATTGTTATATCAGGAATCTCATATCAGGGTAAAACATACAAAAGAACATAAAGACCTGGGACTGGCAAACAGCAAAATTACCTTGTCATATCAGGAATCTTGTATATATTGGAGCTCTTTATAACAGTTTCCACTGTACCAACATCCCATTGTTTGCCCCCCCCCCCCCCCAATATCTTTAATTCATATTGGCATTACTATAGCAAAATCACATTTGTATCTACATCTAACATACTTTTTCAATTATTCTTCCTTTCTCCTCCCATCTGCTCTCTCTTCTCTTCATCCCTTTCCCTCATTCATGCTTTATCCTTGCTATTTCTTCTCTTCCGCCCATACAAAACATGTATTTGTTATAATGAAAGACTTGGGATCAGCAAAATTACCTTGTTATATCAGGAATTTTGTTACATCAGAGCTCTTTATAATGAGTTTCCACTGTATGAAAATGAGACATGAAAATTATTCACACCTGATCACCACACATTTATATGTGTATTTGAGTTGATTTATTCAAGCCTCATGTTATATTACAAGTTTTCAAATAAATAGTTTTTTCAAAAATAAAAGCAGATGAACAAGACAACATCTACCGTACAAATGTATAATACTGTGACACAGTAAGGCGATACAGTATTTGACTTTAAAAGATAAAATAATATCAAGAAAGAAAATACTCTACCATTACCAAATACATGTACATGTAATGGTGAAAGCTCAATACAATCTTGCAGTTAAACAGTGAGATGTAACTTTATTGAAATAAAGGTATTATTGATTGACTCTTCTGAGCACCTTTCATGGTATGACATTAAAATCAAATTCATAAACATGTCAAGATGTAATAAAAAGAGGATGAACAATACATACTGAACACTTCGGTAATAAATTGTAGTAGCACTAGGACTAACAAACATATATAACATGTTGAACGGAAATCCAACCTTTGTAAAATCCTGAAATGTGTGAAAGGAGAAAAATAAGAGATACATGTACAGCATGGTGAAAGTTTGAAAGAATTTGGACAAAGAATAAGAAAGTTTTTAATTTGTAAACAAAACTTTCGGCATATTAAAACACAAGTCAGAAAAAATTGGAACCAGCGGGATTCGAACCCGTCGTAAGATTTGTTTACAAATTAAAAATTCCTCCCCAGTCAAGCTTCTTCGTTTACTAACCATTGTCTACGGCGGACCGTTTGAATATTAATGAGTCAGAAAGAAGAGGATCTTGGGTATTTGATTCTAGTTCGTCGTGACTTGGCCGTGAACCAGAATAGCCTGGTGGTTGAGTCGCTGCCCGGCAGGCAGTAGATGACAGGTTCGAATCCCGCTGGTTCCAATTTTTTCTGACTTGTGTTTTTCATTACAGATCGAGCATACGATCTTTAACACTGGGAGTAATATGCCGAAAGATTTGTTTACAAATTAAAAATTCCTCCCCAGTCAAGCTTCTTCGTTTACTAACCATTGTCTACGGCGGACCGTTTGAATATTAATGAGTCAGAAAGAAGAGGATCTTGGGTATTTGATTCTAGTTCGTCGTGACTTGGCCGTGAACCAGAATAGCCTGGTGGTTGAGTCGCTGCCCGGCAGGCAGTAGATGACAGGTTCGAATCCCGCTGGTTCCAATTTTTTCTGACTTGTGTTTTTCATTGCAAATCGAGCATACGATCTTTAACACTGGGAGTAATATGCCGAAAGATTTGTTTACAAATTAAAAATTCCTCCCCAGTCAAGCTTCTTCGTTTACTAATAAGAAAGTTATGAATGTTTGAAATATGGGATCACTAACATCTATGCGAACCTCAAATTGGCAATTTGGTGAAATGATTGTGACGTATTCACGGTCAACTATCCTATTTGTCGCACACCAAAATATTAAATTCTGGACCTCCTGAGCGCCTTTTCACGCAGTGCAGTACTCAAAAATCCATTGTAGATAGCACATTGTTATAGGTCCTCCAAAGAGAAAAAATCCTGAGTTATACATATGGAAATACATGTACATGTATTTACATTTTAGTCATTTTGTGTGTTGGAGCGAATGGGAAATTTGACCTTTTACATCACAGTGACCCTACCAATACGGCCAATTTGAAATTCCTGTATTATAGTGATTACAACTTTTTAAAAATCAAAACTTTCTTATTGCTTGTCCTATTTCATTCAAACTTTCACCAATCTGCTTTTGATTTTTCTGCTTTCGCACAAATCAAATTATTGCCCTCTATAGAAACTCCATGAAAAAAGTTATACAGCTATACTAAATTACTAACACTATAAAGAACACATTTACAAGCTTTTAATACATGTTTAACTAATAGACCACTTTTTGTAACTACCTCTTTACATGTAGTGTAAGAAACTACAGTGGGATGCATCTTTATCCTCAAACTTTATACCCCATAATGGGTAGCATTGATGATAGGACTAGGTACATGTAAAAATACATACAACAAAGTTTGTCAGTTTCTACCATGCACTACTTCCTTTTCCTTTTGTCTTCTTCTGTTTATCGCTATATTCCATTGTTCACAATTGAAGGTTTTCGGTAACATATTCCATTGTGTATAAATAAAACTGAAATGAATTAAACATGACAAATTTTCCAATTAAAGTACATTTCAAACCTACTTCATTATACATGTAGTGTACATCACCAATATGGCTGTCACACGATAAGTATTACTATACCTGAAACATATTCTTACCTGACACTTCTCACCCAACACAGGTTGTATGGAATAAGTACTGTGATTATAGTCAATTTACATGTAAAAAATATGAAAATTACTGGAAAACATGTATGAAATAGAAATGGACCCCACCTGTTTTTGTTTGGCCTTATCATATCACAGCATAAGTACACTAGTCTTTTATTTTTCTTCTAAGACAATCTTTACCTCAGTCTTGACTTTCATTTGACACAATATGAAAAATGCAAACAAACTTATTTACAAGTTGTAGGCATGAATTTTCTTTGCATTAGTATCACTTGACAAAGACATGTTAAAGACAGAAACATGAATAAAAAATGGCATATTCCTAAAGGAATATTTAACAATATTTGAATTCTATAAACATCATAAAGCATTAATTTTCACAAAATAACATGAAAAATACTAACAGATAAATCAAACTTATGTCTGGTTAGGCTTTTCTGATTCCTTTTTTATTCAATGGTTTATTATGTACACAATAGCAGATACATTTTGCAGCCTAGTGGCTGAATTGCATGTTCTGTTACAATCGCACGAGTACATGTACATTTTTAGATGAAGATAGAAAAAACTCCTAAGAGTACTGGTGTCAAATCTCTGCTGATTACTTTTATTTTACTTTCTACAGAAAAGTAAAATTCAGACATATTTACAAAGTTAATGTTTATGTTATATGCAATTGTGCACGAGGTAATTTTTGTGACAACTTAATACAATCATGTGTGCACACATTACACCAATACAAATGTTCACTTAGCAAACATCAAATTCTGAACCATGAGAAAAATCTTGTTACAAAGGGTAGCCAGGAATAATAACAAAAATAATATAATTATATAGATATATAGTATAATATAATACATATAAATACATAATATATAATAAAATAAAATATAGGCATATATTATTGCCTTCCATTGGCACGAGAGAGACAGATTCATATGAGTTGAACTTCATAAGACATGCAACATAATTTCGGATCCTTTAAATTCAATTGAGTTGAGTTTCAGGCAGAACTGCAATTATTAAAGAATTAAAGAATAAACAACTAAAGGTCCAACACAATTAAGTAGAATACTATATATCAAAAGAACACATTGGTGTAAATGATGCAGAAGTATGCACAGATGCATATTACACATTGAATGATGCAAAGGAGGACAAATGGAGGGGAATGTATGTACAGAGAGAGAGAGTAAGTAATAAAGGGTTGGTCGCATTTGTCCGATAACGATAACAAGATTTTCAATTACATGTAAGGTGCACCCTATTGTATGGGGAGTACACCGGAGTATGCTGGTATATGTTAATAGTAGGGCAGCTCTAGGGTGTACCTTTAAAAAATCTTATCGTTATTGTTATCGGACAGATGTGACCATCGGCACCAGCCCTCAAGACAAATAGGGAGAGGGAGACGGAGAGGGACTGAGAGAGAGAGAGAGAGAGAGGGGAAACAAGGATAAAAGAGTCTAAGTAAGGAATGAAAATTGAAGAGAAACATGTAGCTAGTGAAGATAACTATAGATAACTTTATGTCTGCTATGTGTTTATATGCTATCAGTGGAAATGGTTGAATAAATGAAATGAAAGTGATGGCGTACATCACTTACAGAATACGGTCTAGTTCACACATTAAGCAGTACCTAATCAAATCAAAACAAAACAAAATGAGAAAACATACACACACACAGCAGTAAAATAAAACTGTTTTACAAAATGGCAAGAAAATCCTACTTGCAAACATAAATGATTGAGGAAATAAAAGCTTGAAGTCAAGATACATGCGGATTGTGGAAAAAACACAAAGTTATAAATATAAAAAATTACAATGTACAACTGAAAAGCTATCAATTAAGACAACTAAAAGCTTTGTTTTATAGTTATCCTGACATATGAAATTTTAACAAGTAATAAGTGATTACACAACATAACATATTTATTACGCAACTAAGGGCTTTAGAATTTTTTTCTTTACTAGTAGTAATAGTAATACTACATAACTTTCAGAACCTTGCAAAACATAATACATGTAGTGACATACATGTACATGTAAGGTAACATTCAATACATTGTACATGTATGTCTGATTACTCTTTCCTGGATTCCCACAATGTAGCCTGAAATTACAGCAGTGTAGAGAAAACTTCAATAATTTAAACAAGTGAATATCAGAAACTAGGAATTTACCTTTTTACGACCCTTTAGCCTTTGACCTCTTATACCCCAAATCTAATCACTGCACCCTTACATGCTTCCATTTTGATCCAAGTTCGGTTTAATAAGGCTGTAAACTTGTTATCACATTACTATGCTAACATGTAGTGGGAAAGTAGGCTGAAAAAATGGACAAACAAACATGACAAATGGACAGACCTGTAAAAATATAATGCCTCCCTGCACCAGAGTGGGCGGATTTCCACACTACACTGGAAGTTCTATGAAATACAACTGAGAGCTATTGGCAAAGGCAATCAAGTTGGGCGATAGACTTACCATGTAGCACCAATAATTGTGCATACTTAGGTAGTAAGGGAGTTGGAGTGGCTTGAATGCCGTCTCCTTGATCAGGGTCTTACCGTGAAGAGTGTACCTAGTCATGATCAGCATAGCAGATTCATGTCTTACCTTTGCTACTAATACTCTCTCTTGGCTGTCTACTGCAGCGAACAGGAACGTATGGATATTAACATCATAAAATTCGATGGAGCTACCTACACGACCTTCCCTGTCAAACACAGTGACAGTGCTAGGTGCAGTGTCACAGGTACTGGTTATCATAACACCTGCCTTGGTAACACATATCTGCCTTGGCTTGTGTCTCCCAGTAGGGATGACTCTTTGTGGGTTTGGGTTGCTACCATGGAAGATGTAGATCTCTGGATTGCCGTTGACAGCATAGATATTATCATGCTGGTCATTACATAACTTGGGATATGTATTACTTCGCTGAAGGGTGTACTGTATACCTGTACTTTCACCATGAGCATCATACACACGGCAAGTATTCCTACTACATGATGCTACTGATCTACCATCGCTAAGGATGGTAAAATCACCTACTGTACCTTCTTTTTTATCCAGATAGGGTTTCTCATCACCAGACACAAAGTAGCAGTCGGAACCATGTTTACTCCGTCCATATGCTATCACCACTGAATCCTGAGACAGTGCTGCTATCCCGGTCCTGACACCATATATTAGATCAGTATGTTGTTTAATAGTCAGCGAATTAGCACTCACTACTGCTGGAATGTGTGCTACTGTACTACTCACACTAGGTTGAATCTCACCAAAGTTTGTATTCACAGAAGCAGCCATCTTCTCTTGTTGACTGTTGCTTGCTGTTGTCGATCCTCCAAGCCCTGTGTGGACCAGAGTATTCGCAGGAGGAACTGTCTTCTCTTTTTGACTGTTGCTTGCTGTTGTCGATCCTCTAAGCCCTATGTGGCCCATCGTATTTGCAGGAGCAACTGTCTTCTCTTGTTGACTGTTGCTTGCTGTTGTCGAACCTCCAAGCCCTGTGTGGCCCAGCATATTTGCAGGAGCAGATGTCTTCTCTTGTTGACTGTTGCATGCTGTTGCCGCTCCTCCCGGCCCTATGTGACCCAGGGTATTCGCAGGAGCAGCTGACTTCTCTTGTTGACTGTTGGTCATCTGTTCTAGTTGAATGTTCCTCAAAGTTCCTTTTCCTCCAAGCCCTATGTGACCTAGGTCAAGAAGCTTCCCATTGGCACATTGGAACTTGGACCTCACTGCTACATGTACTCTTGCCAGGGACTGCTCATCATTGGATTTTCTCAATATGTTTTCAAGATCTATGCATTTCATATGATGATCTATAAGCATATTATCCTTTAAAAGCTCAGATGAATCACTTGATAAAATTGCCACAGAGCTGTTAATGTTATCTATCAACTGTGCGTTATTAGCAATGCATCTTTCTAGTAACCTCTTTGAGCCACTTTGAATATTATGCACCATTTTTAATAAAGTCTTCTCATTTTCTTGGAGAGATGTAAGTTTTTTGGCAAATTCATCTTTTATTTCCCTCTCCATATTGGTAAAGTGACGATGCACCTCCTCTCTTTGTTGCTTAGCAGTGTTCACAATTTTTTCAATGAGAGGTTTTCTTGTCTTACTCTCCTGAATAAGAGTGACTTTCTTCTTTCTCACCTCATCTTTGAAGTCCTGCTTCTTAATAATCTTGTGCCCTTGATGATTTTTTATGAAGCACGTAATGCAGATGAAAGTTTTGCAAACTTCACAGAAGATGTTCCTGTATTCCGCTTCGTGCAGTACACAGATATTTGGTAATAAATGTTCATCCATGTGTAATTTGTCCTGCAGACCCATAACTGGAATGTTTGGTGAGAGTCCAGCGATCCTATTTTCGTCTAGCTTGGTGCGTTTCCTGCAGACAGGGCACTCTATGTGATCAGCGCAATTGTGTTCCTGATCATAATTCTCCAGACAGACCTTACAGAATGTATGTCCACATCTAAGGAGGGTGGGGTACTTGAAAGTTTCAAGACAGAGAGGGCAGGTCAGCCCTTGTGGGTGCTGTTGGTCTGCCTTGTCAGCCATTGCAGTTCTCCGAGAGGACAGTTCTACCTTTGTAAAAATAGATAAATAATTTGTTAAAAATAGCCAATTGCAAAAAACATCAACAAAAATAATATCATGCCTTAATAATATAATCTGTTTGAAATATTTCACTGAATATCAATTTATTATTACTATGTATAATTAAGAATCAGTCCTACATACATATATCCTGATTAACACTATTTTCATTAGCATACATTTTTAATGGATCATCTGAAGTGTAGAAACTTGGCTTGATCTTCAAAGGATTGAGCATTATCAATTGCTACTTGCCTCCAATTTACAATATCTTTGCTTCTATTACTTTAAAACAATCAAACTAGAACAATGGAAAATATAATAGAAATTCATTGTAAGTTAGTCCTGCACATCAACTACAATGAAAGCCACAGCTGTTTGTATGAGTTACAATCCCTTCGTTCAACCAGTTTTTAGGCTGTCCAACTCAACACAAACCATGACCTGGTGATAGATTACTGTTCAAATTTGAAAGTTTTTGGAACCATTTAAAGCCCCTGGAACTGGATCTGGATGTAAATTAGATCTAATGTTTTAATAACATTTTTCTGTGATGCAGTGGCACTGCCACTGACAGTGTAATGACAAATATATTGGTACTAGGTACTTAAAGTCTTAACAAAGTTAGAGAGTGTAATTAAACTTGCAATATCTTTTGCAAGATAAGTAATAGTTATTATTATTTGTATGAAGAGTTTTCAGCCAACCAGAAAATGAGTTATCTCATGGTTTCAGACCTACCAAATCTTGCGCATTAGGCATGACAGTCACGCATTAGGGCTCTTACTCATGAATGCCCAAAAATCTTTCTCACGCCTGACCTCACAGCCTCTCTCCATCATACATACCGCGCAGCGAGCACACAGTTCTTCCCTACCCAGCACCAATGCGCGGAAAATCTCACACATTGCTGATCTTTGACCTTAGTCCGTTGTCAAGTGGTAAAAAACTAGCCATTTTGGAAACATACATTTATACAAAGAGAGTGTTATGACTAAAACTATAAATGTTGTTCCCAAATTTTTAAAATGGGTCTAAAGTTACTTTTCAGGAATTTTTAGAAATGCTGATTTTGGTAAAATGTATGTTTTTTTAAAATTTTTTACAAAATGCTCTTTAGTGCAATATGGGTAGGAATTTCCACTGTTTGCATTTAGAAATGATATTAGAGATGACTTTCATGAAAAAATAATGCAGAAAAATATACTATTATAGCAAATACCTTTTTAGGCTTTTATTCATATAGAACTATGAAACAGTGTCTTATGCTTTAATATATAATGACCGTTTCCTACAGTCATGACAGTGTTAAACATCAAATCGTTTATTAGTCGGACCAAGAAAATCCATAGGAGATAAGTTTGTCATACTTTGAGAGCTGAACATCAAGGTAAATCGTGATATGTAACATCAGCTCTTCCATTCTTGGATCTCATATTTAAATTTAGGTAGATAATTTGTTTTGAATCTCATAAAGCTCTGGAATTTGCAATTCCTACACAAGTGATTGTATTCAAGTGTGCTTATTTCTCGTAAAGTAAAGTGAGATATCATACTGTTGAGCTATTATTAGAATCCCCCCCCCCCCCCCTCCGTCTTACGATCTTCCTCAATTAGAAATTCATAAAATCACGGGTCAGTATCAATTTCCAGTGGTTGCAGGGACGTACATCCCCAAATTTCTAAAATTGATAAATATCCCTCAAAAGATGAAACAGTGCCCTCCTGTGATGGAAAAGGTGCCCCTTCTAAAGTGGGAAATTGCCATAATCTCTTTCTTTTGTCTTATGTGCCCTTTCTAACTTGTATTTCCTCTTGATGACAATAGAAAGGTGCCACTTACTTTACTTTTATGAAAAATATCACATTTCTGTACGCTTTGTTTTTAAAATAAATTGCAGTTCTGAAAAAAACTGCAACTGGTGCAAGAATGGTGTTTTGCGAACAGGCTAACAATTAATTCAACAAAAACTAATTTCATACTTTTAAGCAGTCGGAGGATGAAGCCTGTTTTAGGAGGAAGATTTGAAATATTTGGGAAAGAAATAAAAGAGGTTGATGTGGCTACTTTTGTTGGTATACATATTGATAAACATTTGACTTGGAGACCCCACATTGAAGTGGTAAATCAAGGCATAAGAAACAAGATGAATATTCGACCGCGCGCGGTCAGAATTTATGCCTCCGCCATCACCAGATTTGAAATGTTTGGCATACATACTTAAAATGCACAGGAGACAAAAAATCTAATCATTTCATCTTTCTATGGGTATGCATACTGGTACCAAGTTTGAAGTTCTCACCTCAGATAGTTCGAGATATCGCAGTAACGGTGCTAAAAACCACTAATTCCATGTAATTTCATGTAAATTGACCTCTGTGACCTCTGACTTTGACCTACCTACCCCAAAATCTAATCAGTTCCTCTTTCAATGGGGATACATACTGGTACCAAGTTTGAAGTTCTCACCTCAGATAGTTCTTGAGATATCGCGGTAACGGTGCTAAAAACAGTAATTCCACGTAATTTCATGTAAATTGACCTCTGTGACCTCTGAACTTTGACCTACCTACCCCAAAATCTAATCAGTTCCTCTTTCTATGGGGATACATACTGGTACCAAGTTTGAAGTTCTCACCTCAAACAGTTCTTGAGATATCGCGGTAACGGTGCTAAAAACCAAGAATTTCATGTAATTTCATGTAAATTGACCTCTGTGACCTCTGACCTTTGACCTACTTACCCCAAAATCTATCAGTTCATCTTCATATAGGGAAACATACTAGTACCAAGTTTGAAGTTCTTACCTCAAACAGTTCTTGAGATATCGTGGTAACGGTGCTAAAAACCAAGAATTTTTATGTAATTTCATGTAAATTGACCTCTGTGACCTCTGACCTTTGACCTCCTTACCCCAAAATCTAATCATTTCATCTTCATATAGGGAAACATACTAGTACCAAGTTTGAAGTTCTTATCTCAAACAGTTCTTGAGATATCGTGGTAACGGTGGTAAAAACCAAGAATTTTTATGTAATTTCATGTAAATTGACCTCTGTGACCTCTGAACTTTGACCTACCTACCCCAAAATCTAATCAGTTCCTCTTTCTATGGGGATACATACTGGTACCAAGTTTGAAGTTCTCACCTCAAACAGTTCTTGAGATATCGTGGTAACGGTGCTAAAAACCAAGACTTTTTATGTAATTTCATGTAAATTGACCTCTGTGACCTCTGACCTTTGACCTCCTTACCCCAAAATCTAATCAGTTCATCTTCGTATGGGGATACATACTAGTACCAAGTTTGAGGTTCCTACCTCAAATGATTCTTCAGATATCGCGGTAACGAGAAGTGGGACGGACGGACGGACGGACGGACGGACAACCCGAAAACATAATGCCTCCGGCACCCACCTTCGGTGGGCGGAGGCATAAAAAGGTTGGTGTTTTGTTTAGGCTGCGCCATTTTGTACCAAAACATACACTGATATTGTTATATAAAACTCTTATACAACCGCATATCACATATGGTATTGAGGTGTGGGGGAGCACTTACAAAACATACCTCAATAGTATACTTAATACACAAAAAATGGCAATGCGAGCTATTACCTTTAGTGGTTTTAGATCTCACACACGGCCAATATTCCAATCTATGGAAATTTTGAATGTTTTTGAGGTACATCATATATCTGTAGCCACTTTTATGTTTGATTTAGTACATAAGAATCTACCTCACTCTCTTATAGATTATTGTACAATCATACAGCAGTTAGTTATTCAACGAGACAAAGAGAAGGGGGCCAGTTGCATCTCCCACTTTTTAAAACGACTCAGGGTAGATTTTCATTGTCCTTTGTGGGTAGTGATTGTTGGAATAGACTACCTAGTGATATCAGATTGGAAAGAACACGATCTAGATTTCGGCATTCTATAAAGCTTTTTTTATTAAAAGATAAATAAGTTGTTTTTGTTTTTTTGGTTTTTTTAGTTTTTGTTTATATTTGTATTGAGTTATACTAATATGTCTATTTAATTCCTTATGTTTGTTAAATTATTTGATTACACAACTCATTATACCTAGTGTTAATCTTAGACTTTAGGATTTTTACGTTTATATAGTTATTCTCATTGTACAGTTTACTTAGTTAACATATTAATTCAGTACATTATACCTTTGACCTGGGGCCAGGCTCGACTAGCACATGTGCTTTTTTCTGGTTCCATTTTACCATTAATTTTTGCTTTTGAAGTATTTTTGATTTGTCATGTTTATCATGTGTAAATGTTATACCGTTATATTGTAATACATGTATGTTCTTAAACGAAGGAGCTTGACTGGGGAGGAATTTTTAATTTGTAAACAAATCTTTCGGCATATTACTCCCAGTGCATACGATCTTTAACACTGGGAGTAATATGCCGAAAGATTTGTTTACAAATGTATGTTCTTCTTGTTGGTAAATAAATAAATCAATCAATCAATCAATCAATCAAAAAAAAAATACTTTTCATTTTGACTGCAGGTATAATTTCTTCACAACATCAACAAAACATTGATCATTCTTTATTTCATGAGGGCATTATCCTTACCCTCATTATTAAAAGAAACAAATGAAAACCGTTTCATATGGGTCATGTTCGCATGTGATCCTAATGTTTTCACGGTTTATCCAAATTTGGCACAACTGAGTTTTTAGTGTCATTTTCAAAATACTGCTGCTCGGTAAAGTACATGTATGTACGGATGGATGCCATCAAGGTATTATTCTAAAGTATAATACTTCTAGTTTATGGAAAATATGTAATTATTGTCATAGAGCACATAGTGTGATCACAATAACCCTTTGTTTTAGGGTTTCGTTTTTTTCTGGGATGCACTGTATTCAGATCAATGTTATAACTAGGTGGACAAAATGACAAAATTTTAGAATTATGTTTTTCACTTTGAAACCTTTGCAGAAATGCTGCCTAGGGTTCAAATTATAAGAAAAAAAGTAGTGGCCGAGCTTTAACTTTTTTAGTTTGATTGGTAGAGGGCAGCAAACTTGAGAAAAACTGAATTTGCAATTGAATTATCTACTTCAAATTAGAGTCCTGAGGTCAATCTAAGATAACTTTCTTAATTGTTCATTTCATTTTCTAATGCTTGTTATATATGTTTCCAAATAAGAAAAAAATTGGAGAATAATGTTGATTTTTTTCTATTTTTACATCATTTTCATTTTTTTCATAGTTAAACATGCATGTAGGGGCCTTAAATAGAATAAGAATATGAATGCTTACATAAAAAGAAAAAAGTACAGTCAAGGAAATTTTTTCAAGAATATTTTTTTTTCTTCATAATTTAATAATTTGAGCTTGTTTTGGATGTGACTTGAACATGCTGTGTAATAAAATGTAAATAGGTTTAGTTCCATTAAGTTCGTGAAAATATATCATTCAAAATGCAATATGAGCATTGTTGATGACATTAAATATGTACATGTAGCAGAGGGGATGGGCACAGAAGATGGGAGCAGCAGATGGCCTCAAGGGTGACCACAGGGCACTTTGACCCCACCCTTTAAATAGGATATTGAAGACAGCATTAGACAATGCCTGAGATATGTTTTCACACAGAGGGTGCATATGCTTTGCTTGATGAATGAGTTTTATATGTGATTCTTAATTTGTACTGAAATCTAAAATGTATTTGTATAATTTGCGTATTACATGTTGCGTTTCTCAAAGCCCGAAAGGAGTGCTTCAGATATACATGTAACAAAAGAATTTAACATTAGAAACTTGCAGACAGTGAGGCCATCTACATGACTGTACTTTTATTTAGAATGGAAGCACATGGTAAAGTGTGCTAGAACTCATATAATAGCTAATAGTATCAAAATGTAATATGAAATAATAGTTTCCTTATCAAAAAGGGCATACATGTAGCAATATAAATGCATTTGCTGCTGTGGACATTATTTTATTTTGGATATTGTACCTCAAATCATTCTGATTCAAATACAGTTAGTGCCACAGAAGTTCAATCTGTACTCTGAAGCTGATTGCTTCTTCACAAAAAAGTATTATTTCGTGTAAAAGTATTCATGAAGTATTCATGAAGATAGAGATCAAGAGATACATGTATTTGATGTTTTTAAACTTCATAGGAAAAAAAATGTAAATGGCAAAAAAATTAATATACAACTGCACACTGGCATAATCATAGTTTGCTTTGAAAGAATTTATATGGAAATGCAAATATCATAATGTCTCTACTTTGAATTTACAGGAATTCTCATAAACTTGTGTGCATACACATACAAGGGTATGATTTCACCAAATATATGCAATTGTACCACATACATATAAACCCTGTACCTCGAATTTTAAATCCTTTTCTTCTCATAAATAGTTATTTGGTGAAATTTTAAAAACTTTTTTATTAACTAGGGGGAATTTTAACGGTTTTAGAGGGTACTATGTTTCGCTTCTCACTTTGTTTACTCATTATTCAAAATTGTAAGGCAAGGCCTGATAATTAATCCTTCATAGCATGTGCATGATTTCACAATCAAAACAGACATTAATTGTCCTCATGATGGATTTTGAATTGCTGAAACCACATATTTGCAGGAATGGAAGTAAAATAACTGTCGTCCATTAAAACCAGAAAAATGGAAAATTTCAGTGAAGAATAGATATAAATACATACGTGTACCCACTTCTATTTTGTTTATATTAATAAATCAATTATTTGGACTGAAACATTACTTTGATAAGAATTGTATACATGTAGTATGACTACTATGCGAAATGTATTGACCAGTTCAGTATCCACAGAATTTCCATTTGCAAGGCCTCTTTATGACTAGGTCTTCCCATGTTAGAATTAATGTGTCACATCCGAAATACCATTTCTCATATCTCGAAATACTAATATTATTCCATAATGCCAGTATCCTGTATGAATAACATTAGGTGATTTGCATACATGTACCATGCCAAACAGTATTGTCACATACTGTATATAGAATATTGTACAAGTGGCAGTTGTACAATATTCCTGTTTGAAAAATGGGGGCACCAAACTGCCCTTTGCAATTAAAAAGATGGAGGATTTAGTCTATTAACATGCATAATTGCAAAAATTGTTGTGCAACCTTGGTTATTTTGGATAACTTGGTTACTTTGTACAATTTGAACTATAATATATGATTATATCGAGAAGTGATATTATTTATTTATGCATAACACAGAAAGTATGAATCTTTTGTTATTACATGTCACATCTGAAACACTATTTTTCAAAAATGCCCTCATAAAAAAAAAATCCTGGTCTGCATTCTTCGTAATTCACATTTTTATGGTCATTGAGATGGGCTGTAAACCAGGGAGCTGTAAACAGGAGTGGAAACAAGCTGCTCTCATTTGATCCCATGCTCGGCACCACCGAAAAGTTATGCGCTACTCTACAACTGTTAATTACACCAGGTGGTTAGATAAAAGAGTGCATGAATTATCAGGGTTTCAAACTCCTACATCAGAAAATGGTATCTTAGCAACTGTTCGCTGTCCCTTCAATGATTTCTCATCAATTGTCGAATGTGTAATGAGTTGAATAAGCAAACAGAAACTGATGTAATTTCATACCTTTTTCAACTGCAAACATACAAAATGCACGCGAATGCACGCACTAGCGAAGTACTTTATATCGAATATTGTAAATAACTGATTTATAAATGACGGCACATTAAAACGACCGGAAATAACCAAATATCCTAAAATATTGAGTTTTGTCAGGATTTAATTTTCCTTTCACCGACGCTGGCACACAAATTAAAGGAAGAGCGGAGTAAGTAAATTTGAAAAATTGTTTGATGTGCTATTCCCAACACAATCCCCACTTATATTTTACAATTTACACTGAAATTTGGCGGGTAATTCGATAAATGCTGGTGCCTAGCCTCCGAATTTCCCCACGGTGGAAGAGCGTGGAATGTTACGCATCCATTGCTAAGCTTTAGAACTCAAGCATACGATTACATACCGGTAATTTTACAAGTTTCCACTCCTTCTGTTTACAGCTCTCTGGTATAACTAACATGTGGTAATCATTCTTAAAATTTACGCATGAGCCAATTCGATGAGGAATTGTCTAAAAATCTGTCTCGGATGTGACAGGTGTTAACGGAAAAGTTTATTGGCTACAAAAAATTAATTTCTTGAGAAAAAAAATCATACTCGTCTTGAAAAGAACAATGAGGGTAAGGCAAATCTCTAAAAGCTCTTTGAAATATAAAGAAAAATATTATGAAGATAATATATCACCACCTGTTGGATGTTTTGGATCTGACAGAAAAGTTAACAGAAAATTTTAAACGCACTTACTTTTTCTTCGTAAACTTTTCAAACAAAAGATAGTGACTTTTTTTGCTAAAACTAGACGACATATGGACTACATGTATATCACACAACAAATAAAAAAAATTTCTGCATATTAGAATATTCCGAGCATTCATTACTTAAGTTTAGACCTTCCATTGTTAACGGAAAATGTCACGTCCAAAACATTGATTTTTACTCTGTCTCGCATTTATAAAAGCAAAAGACAATAAAATGTTGTAAGTGGGTTAGCAATTTTCTTTCATTCCTTCTCTTCCACCCAGGCATCAAAAACAATTGAATTTAGGGAAAGTTCATTAAAAAATTTACCTTTCAAAATATGCATGTATAAAATGTCCCAGCAAAGTGGCCAATTTGGACCACATATTGGGCCACGAAAGCTGAACAGATTGGCCATACAACTTTGTTACATGTATGCTACCCAAGGTAGCGCTATCTGAGGTCTTTCAAATTATTCACATTCAATCACAGTCAAGAAAAGACAACAAAATTCCTTTAAGCAAAATTTAAGTTTCTTAAATTTGCTAGATTACCTGATTTCAGGGACTCCACAAATTTGGGGATTCAGAGTTGAAAGTGAAATTTTAAATAATTATTTTCCTCTCATGTATGAATGATCTTAACCTTCCCCATGTAAGGAGGTGTAGTGAAGGCTGAAGCAAGACGTAGTCCAGTGGAACACCCGACGAACAGAGACTGAAGCTTTTGGTCTAGGAAAAGGCTAACCCCAGGCCAGCGTTGGAGCTCCCTGGGGTTAGGAAAAGGCCTGCTGATACACACAAAAGCTATTGAAGCCTATTCACCCGTAAAAACTACAACCTACTCACACTTATGCAAGGTTATTGGAGATAACCTCGCACTCTGTACCTTCATACCGTGATCAATTGCCTCCCATACTATGGACCATAGCAAGCGTGTGATATCTAGCTAGCATAGCCCATGTGCTGGAGTGGAGAGGAGTAGCTGTACGAGCTGCGGCTTGGCTTATCAAGCTGGTTGTTGGGTACTATACACGCGTTCGGGCTCCCGCAGTAAAGGCCTATAGCTAGCCCTACCGCGCCCCTGGCCCTGCCCCTAAATTCAGTCTGAGTCTGTTCTGGAAACACCTTGGGCTGATTTACGCAATAAACCTACACTTGATATACGGTACAGTATCTGAGCAAAACAACTGATGTAGGGATAGATCTGTCAAAAAATATCAGTACCGGTATTAAACTTACAATTAACAGGTTTTTTAGTAGTCCGGCCCGGCCGCGCGTTTACGTTTTACAACCTAGCCTAGGCATATTTTCCAAATATTGCAACGAAACGGCTCGAGCTCACTCTAAGTACTGACTGTGGCGTTGGATCGAATGCGTATATATTCCGTTTTGTCACCTGTACACTCCATACACTGATGTAAGCAGCTACGCATTGAAGCACAGACATGTGTATTTGACAGACGTGTGTATTTGACAAATGAAGCGTGATGAGGGGATGAGATAAACGAACAAGGGCACATTCACATTTATGCAGGGGGAAGGGGGGGGGGGGGGTTGACAATCAGTTGGCATCAGTTCAGTTCAGTTCAAAATGACATTTATTTACCCAAAAAAAAATGCACACAAAAATATCAAGTTTGAGTCAAAATATAATGGAAGGCAACAACTCAAAAAGCATATAAATAAAGCTTGTGGCGAGTGAGCACTATATCACAAATACTGATTATGTAATCAAAGTATTAATGAATGACTAAAGCATATGTAAATCACTTATCTGTGTGATGTAAATAGACATGACTTTGATTTTGTCATGTCTTCTTATTTATTCTCTTCTGTCTTGCTCTTATATATATACCAACATAAGTCCACAATAAAAACATGGGGGGGGGGGGGGGCTGACAAGAAAACAGTGGCATAGTCTAGTCCAGCCATTAAGGGGGCATATGGGGGGGGGGGGGGGGGGGGGGGCTGACAAGAAAACAATGGCATGGTCTAGACCAGCCATTAAGGGGGCATATGGGGGGGGGGGGCTGACAAGAAAACAGTGGCATGGTCCAGCCCAGCCATTAAGGGGGCATATTGGGGGGGGGGGCTGACAAGAAAATAATGCCATAGTCTAGTCCAGCCATTAAGGGGGCATATGGGGGGGGGGGGGGGGGCTGACAAGAAAACAATGGCATGGTCTAGCCCAGCCATTAAGGGGGCATATGGGGGGGGGGGGGGGAGGGGGGAGGGCAGGTGCCCAACCCCCCTCCAATTGAACGGCCAAAAATAATCAAGAAAAAAGAGGAAAGGAGCTAAGTTACAAGCTAACAGTAACAGTTTTCAGTAAGTGATCTATGACACAGGTATTAAAACAAAAATAAAAGGAAGTGACAAGCCTTACAAGAGCAAGGAAGGAAAAAAAAGGAGAAGACTGAATGGAACTCTCTGCATTCTGCACCCAATCCTCTGGAAAAAAAAAATAGTGCCTCATTCCACTCCACTCAGAACTATTAAGTTAGAGCCCTTTCACACTCACTTCGTTAGAGCGCTCTAACTAAGAACGGTTCCTCTGGAGCGGTTCCCAGGTGAGTGTGAATGCTCAAGTGGTCCAGGAAGCGTACTTCTGGAGCGCTCCAGAAGACCACCTCGCGAGGTGGTCTTGAGGAACGGTTCCTCGTTAGAGCGCTCCAACGTGTCAGTGTGAAAGCAAAGCGATCCTAAAGCGTACTTCAACTGGAAGTGAGTGTGTGTGGCGCGGGAAATCAATGGGTGATTTGATACATTGAGCGAGCGATTTGATACCGACCAGTGTCCATGTCGAACTTAAAATGTTAGCACACCAAAAAAATTGGCAAACAAAGAACGCAAAAACAAACAAGTAATAGCAGGTGATCAGGAAATTAAGCAAAGAACGCAAAACACAGTCACGGGTATAAATATAGCAGACGACAGACCGACCGGGCAGCGGCACAGCGCATTATACGGTTTGAAATTCCGCGCGAAAAATTTGAGCCGCTGATCTGAGCTGCCATAGCAACAAGACCACTTTGACTCGTTGAGCGATTCGAGACATAAAAAATGCGGTGAGTGTGAAAGCAAACGAAGCGTTCTTCAAGAACCGTTCCTCTGGAGCGCTCTAACTTGGAGCGGTCCAGAAGTGAGTGTGAAAGGCCTCTTAGAGTACTGACTCAGTGAGTATGTGACTGTATAGAACAGTTGAACTAACAACTAACTGTTAGTGTCCATATTATTGACCTAGGCTTAAGAACTCCAGTGGACAGACAATTGATGGGCCTAGGTCTACATCATAATTCGTTTAATCAGTCAGTCACATCTCATGCCGTCATCATCATTCATGGTCATGGCATACCACTCACAAATAGCGTAGGCCTACACACTTGTATTTCTTTTTTGGCATGCCTCTTTTTTGGCATGCCTCTTTATTAATTTAAAAAAAATGAGGGCAATATTTCCACTAGATTTTAACGTTAGAGTCATTTAGACCTACCTGAAGAGATACTGGAATTTCCTCTACACCATCATCATGGACATGGATATGGGCAAACTCACTGACTCAGAGACAGAGTCAGAGGCAGACACTATGAACACGATGACAAAGAGAGCGGACAAAATATACAGCTTCTCACTGTACCCTCCACAATTGCCCTGGTAGACAAAAGAACATCCCATCATTGCTATTTTGTAAAATAAGTAGAACAGGTCAATATGCATGTGACACCTGTTCTGCATACTTTTATATAATAGCAATCAAGGGATTTTCTTTTGTCAACCAGAGCAATTGTGGAAGGTACAATGAATAGCTGTATATTTTGTCCGCTTCTTTGTTCGCCATGTTCATAGTGAGAGGCAGAGCTAACAACACTGCAGTCAGACTCAGAGTCAGACTCGGAGCCTTCAGCGATTAACCTAGACAGCTGAAAACCGTCTGTTTCGGAGGAGTCTTTAACATTTTCTTATTTTTACCTTCTCCTCCTACACGTGTAGTGAAGCAAGACGTAGTCCAGTGGAACACCCGACGAACAGAGACTGAAGCTTCGGTCTACGATTAACCCTGAACCTGATGCTGAGCTTGAGACTTCATCATCACCCACCTCCATCATGTCAATATCTACTTCGTCTTCGACCGCGCGTCGCAAATTGATTCTAGCTAACACACCCGACGTCGAATGATATGAACGACAAAACGTGCACATTAATTCATTCAAAGAACCCGCGTCTCGATCTCTCTACGTTACGTAATGCGCTCGCTACGTATGTGTAGGGTTGCTACAATGCGTAGGGTCAAGCCGTTTCGTTGCGATTTTTGAAAAATCTGCCTAGGCAAGGTTGTAAAACGTAAACGCGCGGCCCGGCTACACCGGCCCTGAGCGATAAAGCTGATCGTCTGCTGAGCTAGCTGAGCTTTGATTTTTGTGCGATGTACATGTATTTGGTCAAGAGATGGCGCGCGATCTCCGTCCAGCTAGCTCGATATAAAAAAAAAAGATATACGGCTAGCTCATCGAGATCAATGTCTACGTATCTGGACAACTACCCCCTGCATTGGCGATCCGTCATTAATTTTTCTGGATTGTGCCCCTCCTTTTGGAATGAAGACGTTTTTAATTTTATTTAATTTTTTTTTTGCTTGTCAGGAAATTATGGAGGGAAATTGGACCCCCATACCATCCCCCCCCCCCCCCCCCCCCCAGGATACCATGCAGGACCGCCACTCCTGCCCTGATTTTTACAACGTTATCCTGACAAGCCCGCTCGAGGTGCATTTCGAGGGCGCCTGAGGAATACAAGTATTCCCTGTGTCTCTCAAACGTGAGCAGGGGGCGCTCTTTCTGATTCCTCATAGAACCTCATTAGAAAATCCGAATATATAAAAGCAAAATAAATACGTACACAGATTTTCTTTCTTTTTTTTTTGTTTTGTTTTGAGTAGAGTATATACTGACATTAAAGGGCCTTTCAATTAAGTGAAATGACAAGAAATGTGCACCTATACCTATATAGTTAGTATATAATTAAGTGCTTCATCTTCGAGCAGCGTATACAAAACAAATTATACAGTATGATTGTACACAATGTACATTCAAT
Organism: Heliocidaris erythrogramma; assembly: GCA_025617745.1. NCBI lineage: Eukaryota > Metazoa > Echinodermata > Echinoidea > Camarodonta > Echinometridae > Heliocidaris > Heliocidaris erythrogramma. The sequence continues at coordinate 6,596,671 of CM046860.1, read as the reverse complement.
GGTCACAACATAAATCGGGGGCATCTCGTTTTTCCGAAGGTTCGTTTTTCCGAAGGTTCGTATTTCCGAAGGTTCGTATTTCCGAAACACTAATTTCCCATGCCTGGGGGTTCATAATTCCGAAAATGAAAAAGGGTTCGTAATTCCGAACATTTGTTGCATTATTCCGAAGGTTCGTTATTCCGAAGGTTCGTTTATCCGACGGTTCGTTTATCCGAAGGTTCATAATTCCGAAAATGAAATAGGGTTCATATTTCCGAAGGTTCGTATTTCCGAAAATGAAAAAGGGCTCATAATTCCGAAGGTTCGTATTTCCGAAAATGAAAAAGGGTTCGTATTTCCGAAAATGAAAAAGGGTTCGTATTTCCGAAAATGAAATAAGGTTCGTATTTCCGAAAATGAAAAAGGGTTCGTATTTCCGAAAATGAAATAGGGTTCGTATTTCCGAAAATGAAATAAGGTTCGTATTTCCGAAAATGAAAAAGGGTTCGTATTTCCGAAAATGAAATAGGGTTCGTATTTCCGAAAATGAAAAAGGGTTCGTATTTCCGAAAATGAAATAGGGTTCGTATTTCCGAAAAATGAAATAGGGTTCATATTTCCTGGAAAAACAAGCAAATTCATCAGGAGCAGAGGTGTAGCAATGGGGGGGGGGGGGGGGGAGAGGGAACGCCCCCACCCCTCCCTCATCGGATGGTGAAAAAATAAGAAAAAAAGAAAGAAAATGGAATAGGAAAGAAGACGGTTGGACTGTACAAATGATTAATGGTTTTACTCATAAATACGAACCTACCATTTTTCATTGACATTTATTATATGACATTCAAATGTTACGTAACACCATACCCGGGAATACACACACATTTTGTATCAAAAGATACATTACACTCTAAAGAAAAAGTCATAAGGTCGCGCGGCAAGCCCTTTAAAACTATCAGCGGTGGGGGGGGGGGGGGCGGGGGGCGCTAATTGCCCTCCAGTCCTATTTGGATTAAAAGAATGTGAAAGAAAGATGAGTCTCGTCCGGGTCTGAGATACAAAACTGTATTTGGGCAGCCATGTTCATCGTTAATCTCATCTCAAAGTTCTTCTTTCTTCATCCTGTCGCTTTCTTCTTTGTTTTCCTTTCGCTTTTTTCTTATAATCTATTTATTCCCATATGCATATACGAATTTCAGTGTTGAAAACATCGGAATTAGGTTTTCTGTTTTCTTTCCTTTTTTCTTCTTTTTCTCTCTTTTTCCCCTTCTAACCTCTAATGAATCTTTTCACCTTTTTCTTTTCTCCTTTCTCTTCCCTCTCCCTCCTTTTTGCCCACATAGTGGCGCATATATTATATACTGACAGCAATGTTGAATATGAAAGGGGGAGTGACATCCCAACACCCCACCCCTGCCCCAACCCATTTTAGCAAGGCCCATGATAGGGGTGGGGTAGGAAAATTTATATATCTTATCATAAGTCATAAGCCTGATCATGTGATCTCACATTGTGCAGTACGCAGTTATCTTTATAAAGTTCATATAATGGAACTTAAAGGAGAATTATCCCCACGAGACTTTTATCATTGACCTAAAACAGAATTCTAAACAGTTTCTGATAAAGTAAAAACATCGTATATTCGAGAATCGAGAGGATGGGAATTGTCGATTGAATCCTCCGATTTTTATTGTTCTCGAGAGTAAAGCAGCGTCGCCATGTTCCCGGTGCGATCGGGCTGTGTGACGTAGGGCATGGAGTTGGCCGTAGCGCATTGTAATTGGCTCGCAATAGTTCACCGACATTATTTTTAAAAGAGTTTATTATTATTAATAATAACATAAATTACGCAAGAGTTTCATAATTAAATTAAATAAATCAATTTATATTATCTACGTAACTATCACATTTGAAAAACATTTATTAGAGTAAAATAATCATCGTAAGTAAAACGTGTTCCAGGACACACTAGCTTGATTATACGATTCGCCCGGGCATAAGCTTAGCCCGCAGATCTACGTGATAATCGGCCTCCGTGAAATGATCACTGCAGATCACATCATTTTTCCGATCAAGTTTGAAGTCTTTTCCTTGGAATTTTTCCACGTTCAATATGGTCACCCAACGCTTGAACAATTGCTGACATTTCTGCGGGTCTGGGAACCGATGGAATGATTTCCCTATCGTTTTCTTGGAAGAGTTACAACAGCCGAACGCTTGACAATACACCATGTTTACCGTGTGTATATGCAGCGCGCGCTTCATGCAAGCTAGCTACTAGCTAGTGAGTTCTCCATCCCCTACGTCATCACGCGCAAGGTTTTATGGGAAATTTAGAGAAAATGGACGCCGCCAGTAGGAGTAGACATCGTAAAAAGTGGTCTCTATTTTCTGCTCTTACAACGGCATCAGTTGGTCTAAAACGGTGATTTTTATATCAAATTAAATGTTATTTTATTCACTATGACCCTATTTACATTTAAAAGCCTGGGGATAATTCTCCTTTAATACAATAACTACGTGTATTTGAGGGCCTCGTGTTTGAAACCAAGTGGATGCGGTCACCATGCCCCTCGAAGTGACTTAAAACCGTCGTTCCACTGTTTGCTTACTTTATACAAACATAAATTATCGAGTAATCGCAGATATAGGTTAACTATAATTTTCATAATTACAGGGGCCGCATAACTCCTTTTTTTTAAGTAGGGGGGGGGGGGGGCTGACACATCTTTCCCGAAAATCCACCATTATGTTTCTACATTTTCTAAAATTTATGAGCGAGCGAAGAGAGCGGGGAAAGAATTAACCTACAATTTTATTTTGTCAAAGAAATACACGAGAAAAGTTTATGTACATGATCACCTCCTATACTTGATAATTATGTCGGATTTCGGGCAGTTTGCAACACGAATATGTGTATATTTGCTGAACGAGGCATCCAAGAAAAGTTTAAGTTTTACGAACGAACGAGAAAAAAGGACACTTTATCATCTTTAAATGCTATCAACAAAAGACACTTACAAACATTATTCTAAGAAGTATATATGTGCTCCTTAATATTTTACCTGAAATGATATAACTTAACACTCTCATTTTTACGTATAAGTTACCCAGTTTATTTGATGACAGTCATGTTCACTCTTAATTCATCTGTGTATTCATATAATACCCGTCAATCTGTCAATCTACAATGTTTCACCAACCTAAGGTTTTCTCTACTTTAAATTCATTTGGCATTAAAGCTATGGTCACAACCCACAAAATTAGCCTGCAATGGGAGTAAAATATGATGTTATGTTTTGCATAATGAATTTATATAGTCAAATAATTTTACACATTCATGCATACTAAATGAAAAAAAATTACGTGTTAAAAAATTGCCTTATTTTAGTAGCCAGCCTTAGCATAATATGCTTTGGACACTATAATTTTCATTATGGATATGTAGAAATTTGGATCCACTGGATATGTGTTTTGAGGTTGACAGATAGAAATAGGCCCATGGTTACAAAACTTTAGTAATCATTAGGATCATTTGAATGTAATTAAGATTCTATCATCATCTGAAAAGGAAAGTGAGTTCAGCATTATCACATTATATTACTTGTGAATAATAGACGTCATTAATAGACGTCCATATGCACTCGTCAATGTTCATCAAAAGATAATTCTTGTATGCAATGTAAATCATATCACAATATATAACTAAAAAGAGCAAAATAGGAGGTAAAGATCAGAATCCAGAACTTTAGTAACTCCCAGTGTGGGTGATAGCAGGGGCGGTGGAGCGTCTTTCAAAATGGGTGGGGGCACCAACAAAAGGGGCACTTTGGGGGCAAAGGGCACCTACAAAGGGTGAAAAAATTGCGGGAAACGCCACTTTGAGCTGAGACAATAGTATATTGCTTTTGTTGGTGTCCCACCCATTAATACACTATCGAATATCATTTTCGACACATTATTGTTTATGTCTTAGCATGGTTCTAGATGAAAAAGAAAAAAAAAGAAAAAAAAAAAATTTACAGTTGAGTGCAATGATCTGATTATTCATATTGAAGATATTTTGAATAACAGCGATTTTCCTAATAATTATGATAAAAAGACAATGGGAAATGCGAGCGAGCGTAGCCAGCGAGCTTAAAAAAATTTAGAAAGAAATTGTCGTTCTTCCTGTTTTGATGTAAGGGCACTGCTCATTCTTGTATAACTGCCCCCTGCTCCACTGCCTCTCATTATGCTGATATCAGTAGGGGATCGGAATCTATTATATAGGAAGCCTCTCTGAGCTAGGTAGGCCTATCTGGTTCTTTTGTGGACTTTAGGGCTCAATTTGTAAGCGACATCGGAGTATATACGAACAATATATTAAATATATATATAGGTATATAGGTATAGGGCACTTATCACAAGACAAAGCGGGCACTTATCAATAGCAGTGACTCCTTTATGAACTCTCTGTAATATTATGTTGTTGTTTTTATTGCTGTTGTTGTTGTTTTGGGGACCGGAGGGGAGGGCTTGTAGAGTCATCTACAGAGCCATATTACAGACTTCGGCCAACTCGGTTTATTTGGGCACAACATGGCGTATATTCCTTTGTTTAGTGCTTGCCTAACAAAGCAACAAGCGCCATATTGCTACCTACATGGAGCCGAGTTGGCCAAACTCTGTAATAGATGGCTCTGAGGGCTAGGGAAGCAGGACGCCCCCACCTTATTTTTAGTTTACACTTTTCATAGTATACTTTTTTAATCACAATTTATGTTCACGAAGTAATTACATCTTAAAGATAAAAGTGTCAATGTTTGGCTCGCTGGAATCCAGCAGCGTGGTGCCCGAACATCCTTTTATTTTGGGAAGCGAGATGGTCGGCTAAAATCATTATTCTATAGACAATATCTCCTTTTTTTTACTTGCTCACTAGCGCGTAAGATTTAGAAACGGAATAGTTTGGGACAGGGAACGCCCTTCATTAGGGCGAGTGAAGTGAAGTGAATATTCCATATTCGGCAGTAGGGTTCAGTTATATTATTCATGGCTCATTATTACATGTTCTATATTTGTCTTTTGTTGGCGAAATTGCACTTCCATTACAATAAAGAAGGGTTTTATGTTTTTTCTAACTCGCTTCGCTCGCTTGCAAATTGTACGAACGGGGAGTATGATATTCTGCCAAGAGGCATCAGCTCCCCCTTTCAAAAACATTACGTGACCATTTTCTGCTTGTAAAGATCTACTTGGAACTTTGGTGTGTCTCATTTTCCAAAGCGGTATATACATTATATAAATAACTTCAAGCCAATTTCGTTGTAGGAAATTTAATCCGGAATCCGATCATTCACTTTCTTCAATACATCAATATGTATTTTAATCACCGAAGTAATATCATTTTATGAGAAATGAAACATTTATTCCTGAGGCGCTCGCTCTCCACGCTCGCTCACAAATATTGGTTATTATTATAGGAACAATTATAATAATGATAATAATATTAATAATAATAACAATAATGATGATAATAATAATAATTATAATAATAATAATCATAATAATAATGATAATATTGATAGGAATTACGATAATAATGGCTATTTCTCTGGATTTTATTATAATAATTGTTATCATCATTGTTATGATTATTGAGTACGAATATCTTTACACTTGGCCGTCTTTCCCCTCCTCCCTATCCAAAATACGGATTGACGCCGTATTCTCTGAATTTAAACCCTTTTTCATTTTCGGAAATACGAACCCTTTTTCATTTTCGGAAATACGAACCCTATTTCATTTTCGGAAATACGAACCCTTTTTCATTTTCGGAAATACGACCCCTATTTCATTTTCGGAAATACGAACCCTATTTCATTTTCGGAAATACGAACCCTTTTTCATTTTCGGAAATACGAACCCTATTTCATTTTCGGAAATACGAACCCTTTTTCATTTTCGGAAATACGAACCCTATTTCATTTTCGGAAATACGAACCTTTTTTCATTTTCGGAAATACGAACCCTTTTTCATTTTCGGAAATACGAACCCTTTTTCATTTTCGGAAATACGAACCTTCGGAATTATGAACCCTATTTCATTTTCAGAAAAAAGAACCTTCGGAAAAACGAACCTTCGGAAAAACGAACCTTCGGAGTAACGAACCTTCGGAATAACGAACCTTCGGAATTATGAACCTTCGGAAAAACGAACCTTCGGAAATACGAACCTTCGGAAAAACGACATGTAACCCATAAATCATATCCGATTTACTTCGATTCCGTTCTCTTTATTTGGTTACACCTTACTATCACGGTTGCCCTCTTGGCAACCAATTACAAATCGACGAGTCCTTTTGAAATATCTGACGAGTGCACCTTGTGTCTTGACACTGAGATTCTCCACTTTGCGTTCCGCCTCAGAGACATTGCTAACATTTAATTCCGCAAGTAACAGGGCGCGTTGGATGATAAACCTAGGGCAAACATATAAAAAATGGTATACCGTTTCTCTCTCGTTACAAAAATCACACTTTCCAGTTGTGTGTCTTCCTGTCTTAAACAGGAAGTCATTCAAACCCAAACCTGCCAAGCGTAATCTGTGAATCATTTTTCACCACTTTTGTAGGTGCAGAGATACTGAAATGATGGTTTTTCTGAGACCACTTTTTGGTATTTTCTTAATTTTGAGTTTGACCTGTCCCATCTCTTCTGCCACTCATTTTGTATGAGAATTCTTAAAATATGCTTGGTTTCTTGGATATTCAATCCATTATTAATCTCTATTCTTTGTTTTAGGGCTGTTTTCGCATAGAAATCAGCCGTTTCGTTCCCTTGGACCCCACAGTGAGATGGGATCCATTCTAAACAGATTATTGTGCCTTTGTATTTTAGACAAGTAGCGGTGATTACAATTTCTTTTACGAAATTGTCGTTATTGTTTTCCTTGATTGCTTGAATAGCACTCAGAGAATCTGTCAAAATTACCACTTTATTATAAACATTCAAATTTTCAAGCCACCGTATATGCCAAGACAATTGCGGCCAATTCTGATCTGTAAGATGATGTGAAGTTTTGCATTCTTTTACATTCAACTACCCGCATTGCAGGCACATAATAGCAAGCAGAGGCGCTGCCGTTTGCAGGGTCTCTAGAACCATCAGTATAATTATGGAGATTATTTTTTCTACTTTTTATTAATATACTCCAGAGTTGTATTGTATTGATAAAACATGTTATCACTTTTTGACACAAGCTCATGTAGCGCCAATGACACTTCTGGTGGAGAGAGATGCCAAGGCGGCATGGGGTTAAACGACATGAGTGATTCGTTTGCATGATATATTTCATCTTCCATAACTCTCAAACTAAAGGGTTTACGCACTTTCTTATTCTTTTCATATTCAAATTGCCAGCAGTTCTTCAAGGAGGATTGGAGTGGATGTGTGGGGTTTTGCCTTATTTTTGCTTTGTATATATACCTTACTAAGCATGGATCTTCTTAGGTCGAGTGGTAATTCACCCGTGTCCACCTGTAAAGATTAGGAAGTTCCCGGCAACGCCCCTGTACACAACTTCAGAGCTTGGTATTGAATAGTCAGCAAGAAGTTCTTCACATGATCATGAGCCGAATCATATGCCTCAGATGCATAATCCAAGAGTGGCCTAATGACGGGCCTAATGACCACCTTATGTGTGTGTGTGTAATTGGGTTTTTTACAGACGTGTATCAATCAGATATGATTATTTACGTCTGGGACCGACCCTTAACGTCACCATCCGAAAGACGTGAATCAGTCTCGAACCTGGGTCCGCTGAATCAGTTTATAACTTCCACTGGTAGCTGGATTACAGGCGCACGCCACAACGCCCAGTTATGACCACCTTATAGAAGTTCAGAAGGCTTTTATAGCTACTTCCCCACGTAGTTCCCGCTAGTCTTTTCATGATATTTATTTTCTTTTTAGCTCTTGTTAATATCATATTTATATGCGGTCTCCATGTAAGCTTCCTGTCCAGCATTACACCTAAAAATAGATGTTCCTCCTTTGGTGGTAAAGGGACCCCATCTAAGTCAATCTGTACAATTTTGTTAGTATTGCTGAAATATAAAGTAACAGACTTTTCTTCAGAAAGGGTAAAACCCCATCTGTTGAACCACTCATTTAGGTTATTTGCGTAGATTTGTAGTTTTCTTTTCAGAAAATCTATGTTTTTCCCACTCTTCCATATTACACAGTCATCAGCGTATGTAGAAATATTGACAGATGCGTCCATCGGTATGTCCGATAACATCAAATTAAAAAGGACAGGACTTAGGGAGCTACCATGGGGCAGCCCTTCCTCTATGTTATGTGTCACTGAGTAGCTCTGATTTGCCCGGACCTGGAAAGAGCGCCCACTTAAGTAGTTCTATAAGAACCTAACAGTACGGTTGCCTTGAAAACCAAGTTTGTTCAGTTTATAAATCAATCCTTTCTTCCACAGTCTATCATAAGCCTTCTCCATGTCAAAGAAAACGGACTGGATATGTTCTTTATTACCAATACTCTTTTGAATGTCATTTTCTAGTTGGGTTATATTGTGCTTCTTGCTTTTCTAAAAGCACTGTGACAATTTGGTAACAGACAATGTTTTTCCGTAAACCATATCATTCGTTCCTTGATAATTTTCTCAACTATTTTGATGAAACACGTAGTAAGAGATATAGGCCTATAGGAAGAAACATCTGTAGCTACCTTGTGTGGTTTCAATATTGGGACAATAACATAATGCTTGCATTGGGTGGGAACAATCCCTGTTACCCATATGTTATTCATGATATTTAACATTACATCTCTCCCTTTGTATGAGAGATTTTGATATACTTCATACCCAATTCCATCTTTACCTGGAGAAGACTCTTTACAGGTTTTTAATGTTATACTTAATTCATACATGGTAAAGGGTTCATCAAGGACACTACTACTCTGTGCATCACACAAGGATGATATGATATCGTCACATTTGCTAGCAATTTCTTTTTGTTCAGAGGTTTAACCTTGCCCTGAAAACTTTCGTTAATGGTTTTAAAATGGCTGGCGAAAGTATCCGCGACTTCACTGTCAGTGATAGCGGAACAATCCTCTCTCATGAGAACAATGTTTTTCCTGGGTGAAATACTATCATTATTAATCCTATCGATCATACTCCAGATATTCTATAGAGGGGTAAAACGATCAATGTTCTGACAGTATTTTCCCCTGTATAATCTTTTAGCTTGCCTTAATGATTTCTAAATCATCGTGTTGAAAACTCTATTATAATTTAGTTTGGAATGCACGTATATTGCACACCCTCCCCGAGTTCCTCCTTGTCTATTTCCATATTCACATATATAATCTGGAATTTGCATAATACATCCATCGTCAAACACGTTTCATGAATACAAATAATTTCAAAGGGTCTTGTTTGCTGATTTTAAAAACTAATTAACTCATCCCCGTGGCATCCAAGACCCTGTGCATTCCACTGGAGAATGCTGAAAGCCACGAGTGTAACAAGGCTAGTGGAATAGGCCATGAATGGTCTGTAATTCATCTACTGTGGGATGTAAGCCCAGTGTATCTTTCAAGATATGTGTAATTTCATCAAATGGGTTACAATCTGGCTTTGTGACTATTCTGATTAATCTGATAAAGAAAGAGATAAGTGTGATGTCGGGGACACCTTTCAAGAAATTTCTCTTGGTTTGGTCTGTATTTTCAGACTTATTGCTTGTCGTATCCGTTTTGGTAGAAAATTGCGAATCGGAGACGATTTCCATTTCGGTTTGATCGGAATCTGCAATTGTTAAATTCTCTTTCCGAGTATTTATTTTGTCATTTTCTTTTATTACATTCTTAAGTTCTGACTTCTTTGTAAAATGCTTTTCCTGCTTATGTTCCTCATTTTGTTCTGAGTGTAGTTTCACTGCCTGTGCAAAAGAAATTCGATTTTGTATTTTAATTTGCTGCACTTCTTGTGCTTCTTTCGATGCCTCGCATCCTTTATAAGCGGCCGAATGGTTACCATTGCAATTTACACATTTGAAATGTTGTCTCTCCAGCTCGCAACTTTCTACCGAATGCCCTACGCCACCTGCATGGGGCACCTCTCCTTGGCTTTACATCCAATTGCTAAATGCCCGTATCTTTGGCATTTGTAGCACCTGGGTACTGGTGGAATATATTCCTTGACTCTTATCTGCTGGAAGCAAAATTCAACATATTCAGGAACTTGAGGGGTAGAGAAAAACAGTATGATAGTTTTTAAGGGCTTCAAATCACCTTCAGTTCTTTTTTTCATTCTCTCAACTTTCACTACCCTACTTCGTTCTAGCTCTTTCAGAATATCTTCCTCAGATGTCTCAAGAGAAATCCCAAATATGACCCCTTTCGAGGCGTAGGTTTTTTCCTCTGCTTTTACTGCAATTTTGCCGATCTCCGGTATCTGGGTTAAGGCTTTACATTGCCTGTCATTTCTGCATTTTACTAAGAGCCCCTTCCCACCTCGAACAAACTTAATGTAGTCTGGGGGAGACCTACAAGCCTTTTCTATATCTTTCTTGATAGTTAGGTGATTTACTGCGCTCAGGTTTTTATTTCTCTCTATGGGTACTAAGAGCACCTTAAGGTCTGCTTTTTTGGCGTTTTCACCTGTTTTGAGTGGAGTTGACGGCGGGGTGCCGAAGTCGGTATCCGCCGCCAACTCCTCCACATCACTTAAACTACCCTCTCTCATCCTTTTTTGGGCTAATTTTAGTTTTCTTATTACTTGAAAACCTCCATCATCTACTGAGGGCTTCAGATGAGTTAGATTCTCTGCCACTGGAGTGGCGCCCGCCATTTGTGGTTTTGGCGGGAAATTTAAACCAAAGCTATTATGGTGCAGGTGCAGAGTGCGTGAACGGCCCAAAAATGTCAGCTTACCCTTCTGCAATCCGAATATCCCCCAAACTGAAAGCAAATCCAAAATGATCCGAAGTATATGTCCAAAATATATCCAAAATCCAAAAGTAATCCACTGTTTATGCTCCGTATGTGTCGTTGTGGAGCCCCTCACAAAAAAAAATTTATATCGAGGTGAATGTCACTTAACAGGGGCGTAGATAGCGGCAGGGGGGGGGGGGGGTATGCATCCCCCAACATATCAGATGGGGGATGATGTGTACAAACATCCCCCCCCCCAAAAAAAAAAAAAAAAAAAAAAAAAATGGTGGAAAATATACATTTCTATTATATAATGGAGATAAATAATTTGATATATTATATCTATTAATATTATTCAAATTTATATACGGTACCGTATTCTTTATTTCAATATAGAAATTATTTATTTATGTATAAATTATTGTAGATTTGAAGTTTGAAGTTCTTACCTCAAACAGTTCTTCAGAAATCGCGGTAACGGTGCTAAAAACCAAGAATTTCATGTAATTTCATGTAAATTGACCTCTGTGACCTCCTTATCCCAAAATCTAATCAGTTCATCTTCGTATGGGGATACATACTAGTACCAAGTTTGAAGTTCTTACCTCAAACGGTTCTTGAGATATCGCAGTAACGAGGCTAAAAACCAGTAATTTCATGTAAATTTCATGTAAATTGACCTCTGTGACCTCTGACCTTTGACCTACTAACCCCAAAATCTAATCAGTTCATCTTTCTATGGGGATACATACTGGTACCAAGTTTGAAGTTCTCACCTCAGATAGTTCTTGAGATATCGCGGTAACGGTGCTAAAAACCAAGAATTTCATGTAATTTCATGTAAATTGACCTCTGTGACCTCTGACCTTTGACCTCCTTATCCCAAAATCTAATCAGTTCATCTTCGTATAGGGATACATACTAGTACCAAGCTTGAAGTTCTCACCTCAGATACTTCTTGAGATATCGCGGTAACGGTGCTAAAAACCAGTAATTCCATGTAATTTCATGTAAATTGACCTCTGTGACTTCTGAACTTTGACCTACCTACCCCAAAATCTAATCAGATCCTCTTTCTATGGGGATACATATATACTGGTACCAAGTTTGAAGTTCGTACCTCAATTAGTTCTTCAAAAATCGCGGTAACGATGCTAAAAACCAAGAATTTCATGTAATTTCATGTAAATTGACCTCTGTGACCTCTGACCTTTGACCTCCTTACCCCAAAATCTAATCAGTTCATCTTCGTATAGGGATACATACTAGTACCACGTTTGAAGTTCTTACCTCAAACAGTTCTTGAGATATCAAGGTAACGGTGCTAAAAACCAGTAATTTCATATAATTTCATGTAAATTGACCTCTGTGACCTCTGACCTTTGACCTACTTACCCCAAAATCTAATCAGTTCATCTTCGTATGGGGATACATACTAGTACCAAGTTTGAGGTTCCTACCTCAAATGATTCTTCAGATATGGCGGTAACGAGAAGTGGGACGGACGGACGGACGCACGGACGGACGGACAACCCGAAAACATAATGCCTCCGGCACCCACCTTCGGTGGGTGGAGGCATAGAAATTAAGTAAAAAAAATGGTAAGTTGCGATTATTAATTTCATTATTCCATTTTGTTAATTTCATTCTTGTTTTATTCCATTTTGTTAATTTCTAATAAGGTGCCATGATTCTTGCAGTGTCTAAAACTTGGTCCCAGGTCTACTTTGTCCCATTGTCCATAAAGTATGATTACTCAGCCATCCATGACCGTGAATGAATAAATAAAATATCATTGGAAAGAGGAGATATGTGGCTTTAATGTGTTACTACTCACTTTGGTGTTAAGCTAACACAATCTTCACAAATTTGAAATTAAATCTTGTTGCGTTTTTTTCGATACGCACTGTATATCTACAATTCTGTCGTTGCTTCTGATTTTTCCCGATACATTTTTACACTACTAGAAAGTGAAAACCATACTTCAAATTATACAAGAAGGGTGTTGATCTGGGAGGGGTATAATTATATTTTTAAAAAAATGAAGTGGGGGGGGGGGGGGGTGGCCTGTGTTACCATCCCCAAATATATTTTGAGGTGATTTTTGAGGTAATTTTTCTCGATTTACCGGTAGAGGGTTCAGTCGGTAACTTTCCTTTATAATGCAATTTTGCCACAGTCATGTCTAAAAAATTTCAAAATTAAAAATTAAAATATAACATAACATAGCATAAAATTACATTTATATAGCGCATTACATAAACATTTCAATGCGCTTTGCATTACATACATTTGGAATATAGAATAATACAATATCTACAATTTACATATTAACAATGAGCTTAAGATTACATGATTAAGAACTAACTGAAGTAAGAAGAAAATAGAAAGGTCTTTAGTCTACATTTGAAGGATTCCACGGAAGGGGCATCTCGGATATGGATAGGAAGTCTGTTCCAGAGTGTGGGTGCGATAGAAGAAAAGGCGCGATCACCGTATCTGGTGCAGGTGCGGCGTCCGGGTGCGAGGTCGAGATGTGCATGTGCTGAGGAACGAAGTGTGCGGGAAACAGTTTTCGGTGTGATCAATGAAATGAGATATGCGGGTGCGATGCCGTGCGTAGCCTTAAAAGTAAGGAGAAGGATCTTGAATTGTAGCCTTTGTTCGATTGGAAGCCAGTGCAAGGATTTGAGAATCGGGGTGATATGTTCAAATTTCCTTGAGCGTGTTATAAGCCTCGCGGCAGTGTTTTGGAGATGTTGCAGTGCGGCTAGTTGAGTTTTGGGCAGTCCGATTAGGATGCTATTGCAGTAGTCCAAGTGGGTTGTGACAAAAGCATGAACCAATTTTTCAGCACTCGCATTGTCCAGATATTTCCTAATTTTTCCTATTTTGGAGATCCCAAAACCTGCAGAACGACATTTCATTTTAATATGTTTTCTCATGGTAAGATTGTCGTCGAGTGTAACGCCGAGATCACGCACATTTTCTGATGTAGGACGAGTAATGCCATCAATATCTAGAGAGGAGACTTGTGTGCTCTTCCTAAACTGTGATGTGACATGAAGTATCTCAGTTTTACACCCTTTCAGCATTAGTTGGTTGTCAGATGACCACCGTTGAACATCATCCAGGCATATCTGTGGTTTACCAACAGAGTCTGCGAGTTCACCAGGCTTAACAACAACGTATATCTGAGTGTCATCAGCGTAAATTGCATGATGAATTCCTTGGTGAGCAGCAATAATAGATGTCAGTGGACCTGTGTACAAGATGAATTCCAGGGGACCAACGACTGACCCTTGGGGGACACCCCAAGGGAGAGAAAACAATCCAGAATAAGTTCCATTGACGCTGATCCTCTGATCAGCGATTCTCAAGGTATGAAATCAACCACTTCAAGGCAACTCCTTGAATCCCATAACTCTGCGTCAGGGTGTAGATGAGTCGTTCGTGGTTGATTGTCTCGAAAGCCGCTGAGTAGTCAAGTAGGACGAGAATCGCCTCATGACCCCTGTCAACGGCAAGAAGGAGATCATCCATCACTTTGACGAGCGCGGTCTCTGTTGAATGAAATCGTCTATATGCAGACTGCATGAGCGGGAACAATCCATGTTCCTGTAAGTAGGCGCGTAGTTGCACCGAGACGACTTTCTCCAAGATCTTTGCAATGAACATAAGGTTGGCAACAGGCCTGTAGCTTTTCAGATCATTATGGTCCAGTGTTGACTTCTTTAAAAGAGGCACTACCAACGATAACTTGAATGGATCAGGCACTGTTCCCGATGAAAGTGATGAATTTATGATTCGAGTTACATGAGGTAACAGTTCATCAAGACACGCTTTCATCAGCCAAGTTGGTACAGGATCAAGGTCACAACACTTTGAAATCAAATGTGGTGGGGAAAGAGGGAATACATCACCCCAATATTTATCGAGGATGATGGTCTGTGCCATCATCACCCAACTATACATAGAAGAATGATGAAATGACAATCATAACAATGTAGACCCGGTCAGAAGCATTGCTCCGGGGGTTGCATGTGAGCACAGTGTCCCTCCTTTTCCATTTGACTCATATATAAGTACCCTACCCCCATTTTTCTTTCGAATAAGTTCCCGTTCCATATTCTTATCAGAGCCCATTTTGGTAATTACACCTTAGCCCTTACCTTACATTTTGATAAATGTTCCTATTTCAACAAGAGCATTTATCTCTTTAATCCCTTTTATCCCTTTTGATGTAAAAAGTCTTTTTTTTTCCTTTGTAATAATAGGAACTGATTAATTTATTTTTCTAATAAGTGTCCTTTCCCCCATAAGTACCACCTTTCCCTTTTCCATAACATGTGCCCCTAATCCAAAGTGACTTAGAACCAGTATTCCCAAATGCTCGCTCGCTACGCCCGCTCGTATTAAAATTATAGCTTATTTAATTTTCATTGTGAAATTTTGCAATCACAATGTAATTGCTATCGTTTGCTCCGTATAAGACCAATTATATAGGTCAAACTCACAAACCAGAATAAATTGTTCGCCTAAAATGGATTGTATTTCAATTACTAAATAAATTTTCATTGTGAAATTTTGCAAATGAAACCCCATCAGAATTGGGTTTCCCCGTTTTTATATCACAATGTAATTGCGACCTCACAAATATTGAATATTTTTTGCTCGCGCTCGCTTCGTTCACTCTCTCAATATTCCAATCACACTACAAAACTGCAAAGCATGATGCTAAAGTTGTGTCTTGGACATGTAAAGAGAAAAACCATACATGTTTACACACCCTCACCACAATATATCTATTAATATAATACACTAAGGATTTGGGGCTCCTTTTTTTGGTTCAAATAGGCTCCTCCCCTGGCCCTTTCGGTCCCCGCCTTTTGGTACCCATGGGTGGGGAATGGTTCTTAGAGTGGTGGGAGGCACTTCTTAAGGGCTGACGTCCCGTCTATATTTCATAAATTCATTTTTAAACATTGAATTTCGGCAGGGAGTAGGCCTAATCATTCTGCCAACCCATGAAGCGGGTTTGTAGCTTCATGCCCAGCCAACCCATACCCTTTACCTGTGAAGGGGAGGTATGCCAAATTAGAACAGCGTGTATACTCCAGCCATAGTCGCATGTATGGCTTCAATGTACACGTACGGCGCTACAA
This sequence comes from Heliocidaris erythrogramma, assembly GCA_025617745.1. Classification (NCBI taxonomy): domain Eukaryota; kingdom Metazoa; phylum Echinodermata; class Echinoidea; order Camarodonta; family Echinometridae; genus Heliocidaris; species Heliocidaris erythrogramma. Next base: position 6,580,589 of record CM046860.1, on the reverse strand, counting down.
TACACGTGCGTGTAATTCGTTCGCACAGTGCACTGTATTCTACATGTAGTCTACTGCGTGTACTACGTTTCACGCATATAGAATTACATCATTATTTTGTGGCTTCACATACACAGTTTTGTGTGTATGTAACTATGAGTTCACTGCAGTAGTCGCTGGGGGGGGGGGGGGGGGGGGGCATGTCTCGCTGAAGCACATAACCCGGGTGACGCGTTTATGGTATCCAAAAAAACAAAAATCAAGAAAAAGGATATCAAATTCAGAGATGATAAAGAGATCCGCGGAAGGGGGGGGGGGGGGGCGGGTAGGCTTTGGAGTGTAGAGTTAGGGTAGTGTTTAGGGTTTACCTAACCGCACATTTGGGTGGTTGTCGCATAAGTTATGCGACAACCACCAACAGCTGAAATGACATGAATGGGGAATGGCCTTCATACCTTTGGAAAGATGTTATGGTATATCGCCTCAATTCATTCCCTTATAGATCTGACAGACTAAACTGATATGTAGACATCATTCGGGGGAGGGGACTTTATAGGAATATCGGTTGCAACGGTGTAAAGAAGGAGCCCCCCAAAAACAACAACAACTACAACAAACAAAAACAAACAAAAACTAACAATAAACCAACAACAAAAACAAAAAATTCCTTCGAAATTATTTCCACTATGATATGAATACGTATAATGATATTAATCCCTTCTCCCCTCGCGCTGGGGGTGATGGGATGACATTGGAATGGGGAGGGGGAGTAGGAGGGAAAATTCAATCCGTCGGTCCTCCCAAGACCCATATAAGGGGGCCATAATACCCCTGAAATTAAAATGACAAATTCATTTTTTCCCCTCATTTTTGCATCCTTTACAGGGGACTTACCGCTAATTGTGGATGTTATGTTTTCATGGCCTTGATTTCTCTGAGTATTAAACCATAGAAACATGGCAAGATCAAATCGCTCCCTCTAGGTCTATGCATGGATATTGTACTGGAACATTATTATATCCGTATCATTAATCTTCATCAAGATGAAAATGTAATTTTTTTAAAACTCATGCAAGCTTTGGATAAATAAGACATACTCACATGTTCAGGGGCGGATCCAGAATTTAGTATAAGGCGGGGCACACAAGTGCAGGTTTGTCAACTTTTGGAAAAGGCAGACCTGTATTTTTTTGGTCTTGCCAGGTTCTTGGAAACTCGCTCAGTGGTGGGGGAGGGGAGGGTGGCGACAAATTTTCTTTTCGTCAGACCTCCAAAATTCGCTCAGGAGTGGTCGTTATGGGGGTCCCTGCATAATTCTTTGACAAGCAAAAAAGGTTTTCATTCTAAAAAGGGGGGGGGGGCACAATCGACAAAAGGGCGGATCGTACATGGTCAAAATGCATACTTTCCATAAAAAAAAGGTTTTCATTCCAAAAGGGGGGTTGGGAGGGCCCGGACCGGAAGTACCCCCACCCTGATCCGCCAATGCACATGTTGTAAATACTTTTTGGTAAAAAATAACTTTATCCGACTTTTTTATTTATTCACTTGATTATTGTGACAAATTAACGGTAAGGTGATTAATCATAAACACAGCTAGCGCTCGTGGATGTCCACGGGCTGCTTCTGCTAGTATATATATAAATGTGAAAGAAATTGCGAGAATAACGTTGCGTAGCTCAATCAAAGTTCCCCAGAGCTGTCCTCCCTTTTTGAAATTTTTGCAAAGGCTGAAAAAATGTCTCCGCCGGGAATCGAACCCGGGTCGTTGGCTTAGAACGCCAATGCCTTAACCACTAGACCACGGAGACGGGTTAGTGGTTTCGGCGACACCAGATTCAATTGACCGACAGATTGACAAATCCTCAACCTTATTAATTAATTCCCCTTGTCGGGGGCAGATGAGTTTTTGAACAAGACAAGCCGCTAGTGCCTCAGCTGGATCCAAGCGAATGCTTTGAATACATGTATACATTGGAATAAATTATTCTTAATAACATATATATATATATATATATATATATATATATATATATATATATATATGTGTGTGTGTGTGTGTGTGTGTGTGTATGTGTGTAAGTATGTATGTATATATATATATATATATATATATATATATATATATATATATACATAAATGGTCCTTGAGGGAAATCATATATATATAACCCCACTTATGAGGACCTGTCTCCGCCAATGCACTTAACAATAATTGAATTTCCGGAATACACCTTTGCATACCGCATCAAGATTATAAAAGTCCTATTTTTTTCCAAAATGATATGCATCATTTTAATGACTGACAAGGGTTTGCGGCTGCAAAAGGACCAGTCTTCTCACGACGGAATAATGTTCGCATTATATTGGGATCGTCTTCCCGATCTCCTCTCTCTCTCTATCTATCTCTTCCTCCACCTGCCCCCTTTTCGCACTCTCTCTATGTATCATTTTCTTTCTCTTTCTCTCTCTCTCTCTAATTATCTCTCTTTTTAGTCTCTCGTTATTTTCAAGAAAATGAATTTACACGCATATTATTTCCGCCAGCATGATATTTAAAGTTTGAAAAAAAAATCGTAAAACACCTATTCAATAATTGTATACATTAATTCTACACAATTAACTGATTAAACATATAGTGAACGAAACGATTATTAAGTAAGAAGTATATAGCAAGTTATACTGTTTAACCATTTCAGTTTTAATATAGAATACATGTGCATGTTTTATCATTATTTTTGCTTCTAAATGCTTCTTGAATACTTTGGAAGAATATGCGATCATAAAATATAAAACAGGCCTAAAGCATATAGACAATAATGAAATCAATGAAACTATAATGATTTAGTTTTAAAGATAACAGAGTAGGCTTACTTTTCATTCAGTTTTATTTGAAGGAAACTGTCTAAAAGTTTACTCTCAACGATTAATTATGTAGTAAAACGATAAAGATTATGTATTATAATGTTTTGGAATCATCAAAGATTGTAACAAATTACCCAACCTTGCTGAAAATCATAATGAAAAATACCGGACAGAGGTACACTGAAATTAATACACAAGCATTGTGATAAGAGTATTCATTCCAAACTTGTAAAATATTAGTATTATTTATAGCCATATTCGAATATGAAAGCGCTATACAAAATCATTATCCTTTCTCTCATAATTTTTCAATCATACCTGAAAACCTATTTGTTCCCCACTGCAACACCATCACAAGAATAACTTACATGTATGACTATCAAGACAACTTTTGGAAAGAAACAGAATTTCAACCACGGTCTGAAAACATTGAAATTTGTGAGACATCCTGAGCAAGCGCCATGACCGCCCAATTGAGGCGGATACCGGCGCTATAGAAGAAGCCATCATCATCATCTATACAAAGTCATTATCCTTTCTCTCATAATGTTCAACATTTCTTCCGCATCGACATGCGGACATGTGCAGTTTGAAAATCAAAATCACCAAATTTTTCTGCATGCAAATATACATGTACACTCTCAAATGTCAAATGTTAAATCTACATTCAACCACGGTCTGAAAACATTGAAATTTGTGAGACATCCTGAGCAAGCGCCATGACCGCCCAATTGAGGCGGATACCGGCGCTATAGAAGAAGCCATCATCATCATCTATACAAAGTCATTATCCTTTCTCTCATAATGTTCAACATTTCTTCCGCATCGACATGCGGACATGTGCAGTTTGAAAATCAAAATCACCAAATTTTTCTGCATGCAAATATACATGTACACTCTCAAATGTCAAATGTTAAATCTACATTTAAAAGGTTGGAGGGGTAACAACATTTTCAAAATGGTAAATGAACACTTTTAACTAGCTGCATCCAACTATTAGATCCAGCATGTTAAAAGTGTTCATTTACCATTTTAAAAATGTTGTCACTCCTCCAACCTTTTAAATGTAGATTTAACATTTGAGTTTTTAGGGTGTATATACTGTTCAAACTATTGCTAATGTTTATGATCTAAAATGTAATCGACCTTTCAATTCATCAAAATATTCCACAAAAACATTCTTGATTCTTTTCCCCCATATTTATAGTCATGTAATCGTTAATGTTTAAAAAAGTTAAAATAGGTAAGAATTGCTCTACAATTATCTTAACGTTCAATCTATCCATTTTCATAATTTGTTATGAGTATATTGATAAATCTGCTATAGGAAAATGTCGATTAAAGTCTAAAAATATTCCTTATGTTGTATATTAATCTGTTAATGTTAAAAAATATTCCGATTATATTATCGTCATTACTTCACGTTCAAAAATCACCCATTACCTGACATAAAGATATACCATTAACAAAGAAACATCCAAAAATTACACAAACAATTTCAATCAACTTTTGCAACGGATATTGCCCCCAAAATCGTAAACTATTGGTATTACAAGTTTTCGTAAAAACTGCGTCATTTCCGAGCTCCGATCTCCGATCTAAATAATGACATATTTTGTCATTAGAATATTATTTTGTCCCCCCCCCCCCAATTCTATGTATGTATATGTACAAAAGGAGCACTCACACCATCTTAAAATCAGCAGTGTCCATCATCAATATGTTCATAAAATCTCTTTAAAACATATTTATTAGCCAACAATCACAATCATCTATATATAATTATAATTCTCTAATTCTCTTTTGCGGATAATGATAATGTGAAATGTAATTACATGTATATTGTTAAGTCGACATTGTTACTATTAATTCATTAACGACATTAATCTACATTTGCCATACTTGGCCCGAGGTAAATGGGTACCTGGCAGGAATTAATTCCTTGAAATGCTATAGAGCGCAGTAAGAGCAGCCTTGCTTTAAAGCTGGGGTAATAATATTGTGAGCGCCATTGGAGTGTCAAGTCTGACAGACATGTGCGCTATATACAGAACCCATTATCATTATTATTATTATTATCATCATCATCATCATCATCATCATCATCATTATTATTATTATTATTATAATTAATCATTCTTCTTATTATTTGCTGTTGTTGTTTACTGATGCTATACATGAACAGCGCATAAGATATATTTTGTTGAGCATCAGTCCATTAGATCAAGATTCAAGACATCTTTGAGATAACGGTCTGGAAGGATGACGTAATCATCTTCTTTTCGTCCAACAAGACGGAATCTTCTCGATCGAAGTTTGTCCTTGACTCCCCGCCCTCTCTCTATCTCAGGCAAATCAGGCAAATGAAGACGATATACGGCTCTGCAGGAGAAAAAGAGGAATAGGGTTGGTCATTATCCAACTTTCTTTCCAAGTTGTCAGACACATTGTCCGAAGAGACTGTCTTGCTTCTAGATCGGTCTATGTCTACCCTACACCTATCTCTAACCCTAATCCTATATCTTCGAAACAATTAGGCCCGTATTCACAAAGGAGGTTTAAACCATGGGTATGGTTTAAACTGCTATTACAACGAACGTAGAGGGCGGCAACACTTTGCAGTCTTGCTATGAGGAAGGTTCACTTCTTACGCGCATGCAGTTGAAGTGCGCGCACATTTTGGGAGGCATGCCAACAAAACCATAAATCGAAGTAATACAATGACGGATTGATAGCAACATGAAGACAAAAGGAGATACTATGAATAGATGCAGATTTCAAAAGAAATATATAATGCAAGAATACATTATTTGAAACATTATTCTATTCATGATACCGTGTAAATTTTATTTCTATAATCTATAATCTTACCGTAAATCGGCACCTTTGTGATCAGTGATTGTACCAGTGTGCTAAATTCATGACGTTTTCGGCAAGCTGATTTTGTGACCACTCGCAATGCATTTCGGGATAGGGGTAACCTCTCTCCCGCTGCGGGCGTACTGCTGAAATTAAATAAAATCCATTCGCTGAACCATCAAAATGCGGTACCAATGAATGCGTCGTCTGCTGAGCTTGTTAATGGTATACAGTCTAGCTAGCGTCAGCGTAGGCGGCTGGGCAAGGCGAGGGAAAGGTACCGAGCGTCATACCATCTCGCTGCACTGGACGTGCCCGAGGACGTATATATAGCTGTGCTGTCAGGGTATGAATATTTCATAATTTATGATAACGGCTAAACACATCCATAAAACAAAAACAAACAAACAAACAAACAGCAACAACCACAACGTTAAAGGCAACACCAGTGATTCTTGCTGCAGGGAATTTAATTGGAAATTGGAAATTTTGACATGAATTCAATTCATATCTTTTATTTAAAAAGTTTTAAATAATTCTATTCATTAATTTTTGGTTATTCGTGATTTATTTTTTGTATTATTATTTTTTTTTTTAATCAATTAATAGTCAATATTATTATTATTAGGTGTGTATTTATGTATGTATATATTCATTTATTAACCTATTTCATTGTTATTATTTTTAGAGGAGGGGTTAAGCTAAATTTAATTTGACATCGCCACCACTTCTATTCAGACCTCACCCAGGGGCGGATCCAGGATTGAGTATAACAGGGGGCACACAAATGAAGGTTTGTCAAGGTAGACCCTATTTTGTTGGTCTCGCCAGCTTCTCGAAATGTCGTTCTGGAGGGGGGGGGGGGGGCGTTTGTAAACAACAACAAAATTTTGCCAGACCTTCAAAATTTGCTCAGTGGGTGGGGGGGGGGGGGGGTTATGGGGGTCCAGTTTCCCCTCCATAATTTGCTGACAAGCAAAAAAAAAAAAAAAAAGAAAAAAGGTCTTCATTATAAAAGGGGACACAAAATGCATACTTTTCTTCCAAAGGGGGGGGGGGGGGCCAGGGGCCGGAAGTGCCCCCCTGGATCCAACCCTTCTCTCTTTCCTTTTCACCATATCTTCTCAGTTTCGCCTTTTCTCATCTTTTTGTCTTCCCTCTCTATCTCATACATACACCTTGATCACACGTCCTAGTTCATTCACCCCTCCCCTATATGGTTCATTTCATTGATATAATGTGCAAGGACCTTTATCATGTTCACAGAATAATTTTCAATTACAAGTATATATTTCTCACAATCAAGATTTAAGGTACAATAGTTTATACACGTCGATTCAGAAATATGTTTATATTTTTTTACTTTTTATTGAATATTTTCTTGCATGCAGAAATGAGGACAGTTTTTAGAGAAGTTTAGACATTGTCTTGCTTCTTAATAATATACTACAATACAATATAGTTCCATCACAGCCGACTTGTCAAGGTCAAATAATATTCTCTTAGTACAAATTATGGACATGCATTTAAAAAAAAAAATTTCAATCTAAATGAATCACTCGTTATTAATTTCAATCCCTTTCCAAGAAGTAAATTATTTGAATTACAATTTAACCCTAACTAGGCCGGGGTATTTCTTCGGGGGAGTTCTTATGGTCGACAACGGTTGACTCTGCGCGCATGAAATTGGACACAGATGTAGATTAACTTGTGTAGAACACAATCCCGAAGTAATTTTTTCAATATTCTTGTTTGTTTTTTTTTATTAAATTATTTTATTACATAATATGCAAATTTTTTCGATTTTTTTCTCAAAAATGGTAAATTTTGCTATATGAAGATGAAAATGGATTGAATATTGGCTGTAACTGGACCTCTAAGACTCACAAATAGATAAAAAGAAAGAAAATTGGGTAAAACGGTGTTTTATTAAATTTGCATAACTCATTAATATGCAAATTAGCTGTGTCATGTGTATTACAAGCCAATAATGTATTTCTTTGTTTTATTCTTATGTATTTCTTTGTTTTTAATCTTATGTATTTTTTTGTTTTTGAATTTTAATGTATTCTATTGTTTGCCAACAATAAAGCATATTTGTTAAATAAATATTGTGATAATAAACAAGACATTGTAATGATTACTAGGAATGATTACTTATTTGCCATAGGCTAATACACACATGAATGGAGAATTTGATCATTTTGCTTGACATGTGATCAATAATTGTAATCTGACACCAGAACCGTATCACCGATCCACATAAATGAGGTATCAAAATGTACGTGAAACATCAGGGAAAAAAGTCATGAAATTTGAGCGCGAAAGATTCAGCCGTCGCGAGGCCACGTACAAAATTCGGGAGGGGGGGGGGGGGGCCTCCCAGGCCCCCCCCCCCGGCCTAGTTAAGGTTAAAGATTATTTACCCACTACACCCCTACAAAGAAGAAATGACATAAGAAAAAATGACCATCTAATTTCTGTTCAACACACACCAATGACAACAATTTTACTCCTAAAAAACAAAGATAATTTAGACAGTTGTAAGAACTCTTTAAATGATCCATCTCCTTTTAGGTTGGTACATGTATATTGCATGTTACTATTATTATAAATCTAACTATAAAAAAGGGGCAGGAGGAACACACATAGAGATCTAATTAGATAGTTTCAAGTCAAATGAAGTGTTGAATAGTATGAATTTTCTCAGTAGATAATGAATAAAATAATAATTTACTTAATAATTTATAAATTCATAGAATCAGATAAGATTATTATTAGTTTGTGATACACTGCGGGCAGATTTAATAAAGGAGTGGCCCTGGCAGTGCTTATCTTAATATCATTTAGGGGCCCTGTAATCTCACTATATAGGCCACACAGAAGAGGAAGACCTCCTCACAATAACGAGCTACTATAACAAAATGGCTGCATGTGACTACAACATTTGAAATGGGGAGGGGGTGGGTAAAATGGTCAAGATATAATTGAAGAACTTTAAACTCCTGTTCAGTCATTCTAATTATAATAATATACATGTATGTCCATTTATATAGCGCAACTACTATACAAATATACTATCTGCCATTTAATTACCGCAGCTTTAGCCGAGCCGCCATGAAAGGCGCTAAGGCATTTAAGCAATTTCTCCCAACCGGTACCCATTTACTTCACCTGGGTGGAGAGTGACAAATGTAGATGACTGTTTTGCCATTAGCGCTGCGGCAGGATTCGAACCGTGAACCATATGATCCACAGTCTGGTGACGTATTCGTATACACTAGACCACGACACCTCAACATGCATATTATACTTGAATCCAGATATGATTTTAATATGAAGAAATGAGGTAACCTCGCTATTCATAAGGACCGCTTATTCATAATGCATGAGTAAATGAATAGCGGTCCTTCTAAATAGACAAATTACCATTATTCATAACTATTCATAAGAACTGCTATTCATAACGTGTGTTAAATGAATATAGTGGTTTTCTATGAATAGCTGTCCTTTTGAATACCAAGCGGACCCAGAAGAGATACATGTTGATCAAAGCAGGGGGCTATTTTACAGAAGAGCTGAAGTAGAAATCCATATCTGTCGAAAGAAAAGAGGAAAGATTTTAGAAAATAGCATCCATTGTGTATTTGATAATTAAACAAGCAACAATTAGAATTAAAATAAAACCCTGAAACTTCCAGCTTCCTATTAACACAGTTAGCATCAACTCTTTATATGAAATGGAATAATAAGTGTGAATTCTCAAAAGTATTTAAAGAGGAAAAAAGTTGGACACATAAAAATTTTCAAGGCTATTCAAAAACAACCAAATTAGTAAAGTCTGAAGAAAATTCAGTTGGTATGTTTATGTGAAAAAAAATATGTGTACCTAAATTGTATTGAGGTACTAATAACAACCAGGGGCGTCGATTATGCAATGGCAGTTGCCCCCCCCCCCCGATAATATTGAGAGGGCAAATATATCATTTTGCCCCCCCCCCGTAACCGTGGATAAGCTGGTAATTAAGAGGCGTTGAAAAAATCATATAAAGTACTATTAGGCTGTTTTGCCCCCCCCCCCCCCCCCCCAATCCAAAAACGGATCGACACCCCTGATAGCAATCTTACTCTTACAGCATAGACCTACCATGCAAAACTGGAGCAGCTAAGTATTTATTTGTTCCTCTCAGAATTTGTCTTCATTCTCAGCGGTAAGCCTTCATCTTCATCATCATCTGTAAAATAGATGAAGGAGAGTCGTGTAGAGAAGCATTATTATGTATTAAGAAAAAAAAAATGAGATACGCTCATCCTCACCCTCGTGATCTTTTCAAAGAGGATAGATACTAACTGCATGTACAATCCATCCTAAAATATTTGTGGATTTTAATAAAAGTGTAATGTATTCACCCATCTTATTTTGTTTTGTTTCTGTTTGCATTAATTAATGAAATGTTTAATATAATAATTAAGGGGGACTAAAAATTCTATTTATACTGCCATCACACTGAACATTCCCTAAAGATCTCATAATTGATTTTTAAAGACACTATTAAAAACAGCTAATTTAATATTACACTGAAGAAAACAGATCTCAGTGGTGGATAAAGGAAAAGGACAAATGAAATGTCCATTCTCTCAGAATTCTTTTGTTGTTGTTGCTGTTTTGGTTGGACAATGTAAACTAAAAACTCCCCCCCCCCCCCCCCCCCAAGTAAACCGATTCTGGATCCACTACCATTACCAGACCTATAATTTTTAGCTGTAATACCCTGTGGTAACTCCTTGGTATTATTAAGTCTAGGTCCAACTAGTTAGGTCTAGACCTACCTGTTTATTTCTCACGTCTCATCAAAGTCTTTTATAGTAGTATTCATCCGGCACCTCCAACAGTTGTTGAGTTATGTAGACCTCTAACATTAGGCTCTATTAGATCTTCAAGTAGATCAGCCACAAGTTAGTTCCTTGCCAAGTTTATCTGAGGGCAATCAAAGTCAACATGAGACTAATGAATGTGATTACTGAAAGTCACTGAGTGAAACAACAAAGGCCATCCATATGATATATTACTCTGTGGAGATCATATATTATTACCTCTCATTAAAAGTGCTTTGATTCTGGTCTACAAATAGTAGAATCAAGACTAAATATGAACTCACTCTCTCTTGAAATTAAAAAAAAATAAAACATCATCATGCTTGCCTTTGAGTTTGACCTTGTCTCAAGTTTGTGAAAAGTTACAAGTTACAAATACAATTATCATTATGGTTAACGTTAGGGCCTAACTTTGTTAATGTTAGACCTAAGTTAGACCTATTTTGATCTAACTTAGACGATTAGGCAAACCCGGAGAATAGGGGCCGGTCTGCGCGTGCTGTATTCATTTGTGTGCAAGCAAATGTAGCCCAGCGGCGGCGGCGGCGACGATCTTGTACCAGATTCAGCGGTGAAACATTTGCGAGTTTGACTCCATTTCTCATTTTCTGGCCAAAATCGTTATGATTTTCATCAAACAACTACAAATCTGAAAGTCAAGAGGACAATATGATTATCACAGCATTAATTACTTGATTTGAAATATATTTGGAAGTTGTTTTGAACTTGATTTTGAACTTGATTAGGCCTAGGCCTATGAACTTGTTACATGTGTAAAGTCATTTGCCTCTGCCGATCTCCGCACTGTAAAACATGGCACGCGTACGCCGACCTGCCCCTAATTTGGGTTTGCCCGATATTATTTATAGAAAAATATATCGATGATGATTATCACGACAAGAATTCCTTATGTCCTAGCCCCCTTATTTTTTCATTTTTGTTAAGTGTCCGGTCATCCGAATCTGATCCCCCATCCATCATCATGATCATCATCGCTCCATCCAGCATCCGAACAATTTTTTTTTAATTGAACAAATTAACGTTACACTACAGTAATTAACAGTAACACTAGTTCAGCTCTCTCTATTTTTAATTTTATTACCCTGTATTGCCAAATTTGTTTCATCATCATTTCAAATAAGTTAATCTAAATTTATAACTAAAAACAAACCTTGATTGATCCATCGTCGAGCTCCGACTCTGAGTCTACTTAGGCGGTCAGATCGCGAGAGAGAACTGTATAATTATGTAGCAATAATGTACACGGTATGCACACGGTACGGACATGGATCGAAATCGAAATACAGTGCAGTGCAGTATAGTAGCAGCGAAATATAGCAGGAAAACGTTAGTAACCTCACAAATACATATTATTGTATAGTAAAGTAAAATGATAAATTTATAACCATTTTAATCTTTTTTCTCTTGAAAATTATAAAAACCATTCAACAATATTATTGAACATAACATCTTATTTTAACATTTTAATTCAAATGTTTTTGAAAGTACAGATTGAAAAAAAATCAAATCTACAATCTACCTAAAAACCTCTCTGAGAGAAAACGGTGGTCACAGAAATTTAGCGAAGTGAACCTTCCTCATAGCAAGACTGCAAAGTGTTGCCGCCCTCTACGTTCGTTGGTTTAAACCTCAGAAAGCGTACTAAAATAAGCGTAAATAAGCGCACATTGCCCATGCGCGCGCTCAAATATATGATTGGATCGGATTCCGTGCGCACGTATACGCTTAAAAAACCCAGGAGGGGGGTTTAAACCATTGTTTAAACCAAACCTCCTTTTTTAGCCTTTAGCCAAGGCACTCGGTGCTGTTATTTCCCTAAACGCGCCTGAATACATAGACTAATCGCGCGACAAATGTGATTCGTGGCTCGAGGTGCGTCAGCACCGAGGCCTTTACTAACCTGAGTGGTTGTTGTAGTTTATTTCTTTTGTTTTGTATTTTATTTCCGCTCCCAAATCCGTAATTAGATGCTAAGTAGCTTACCCAGAAAAAAGGCCAAACACCCCTTCCAATCCAATGCACCAATCAGAGTAGACAATTCGAGAGAATTTTATGAATGTTCATTATTACATACATATTCATAAATAAAGTTTTGAGCGATCATATCTCTGCCCGACGAACATGGCGAGCGGCGAAGAAGATCTCCTATCAAAGAGCCTTGAATATGCGGCTGAAAGGTTGAAATTTCATCTTTTAAGGAGTTACACAATCAAAAGCTATAAGATCAGCATTGAAAGGGGAAGATGTATTTGTTAATCTTCCAACCAGTTATGGCAAATCTGCAATTTTTCAAGCCATTCCACTGTGTAAGGACTTCTTCGTGCGCACGGCCACAGTCGCTGCGATCACACCATCCCCGTCGGCGTCTAGCTCCTACCGAAACTGCCCAGAGTTCGGCGGGAGGGACTAATCGCACTGCACTGTCCATTGGAGTTATCATTTCAACTCTCATTCTTTAATGAGGGATCAGGTATGTAATAATTTAATCGTAATTGTTGTGAACAGGACAAGTTATGGCATGTCCAGATATGGGTGCAGACACATTTGGCTGGCTGAAGCCAAGCCTCTTTCTTGGAGAAACACGAACATCAGATTCCTTCAGCAATTTACTTCCTTTTGTTCTGATTGTCGAAGGACTGTCTTTGCTCATTCGTTTTTGCCTAATCACTATAGAGTACCGAAGTGTGACGTCATCAAATTTTGATTTTTGTATTTCAGTATTTTTATGACCATATTTAGGTAGAGCATGATGGAAAACGTTCACACATCAAATTTGAAATTAATCAGTTCATGGTGGCCCAAGGTATGGCTATATGAATATCTAATTAGCCCCATTGAAGTCAGTGTAAATTGGCCTGGTTCTTAACAGTTTAGAACCAGGCCAATTTAATCACTGACTTCAATGGGGCTAAGGAGGTATTCATGCGGCCATATCTCGGGGCCCAATGAGCCAATTGCCATAAAATTTGGGCTCTGGATGTTTTTCACCATGTTCCTTTGAGATATGGTATAAAAAATGTCAAAATGAAAAAATAGCTTTTTGTGACGTCATCACTTCGGTACTCTATACGAGTGGACTTAATATAAAGTTCAAGCGTTGCGCAATAACAATCACGACCAGCTGGTCGCGCGAACCACTATGCGTAGGTTAAAATGAAAAACGAAGGAGCAAAATTTTGCGATAGATCTACTTAAGTAGCAAAATAATGAATACTCTAGTCATTAAATACCGTATTATTTTTAATAAATCCATGTTTTATTGAAAATTGAATTAGATATTATTAATTATTTAGTACATTTGAATACCAATTCCCCCATAATTTAATAAACGAATCCATGTAAAACACCGATCGTCACTAGCTGATGTATATGTAAGACCCTCATGCATATGCAAATATATGATGAGCTCCGCAAGTTAGCAAAGGCCTCGCCCACAGAACTCCTAAAGACGCTCGCCGCTCACGCGGCTCGGTCCAGCGATCACTGCTGTAAACGCAGTCTATTTTCAGACCCTGCTCGGCAGACAAGCAGCGCGCGAGGCCTTGTCCAAAGGCTACGCCAGAGTTAGCTTTTTGACAAGGCCTCGTGACTTGGCTATTTTCCTCGTCATGCTGTGCCTGAGATGAGACTAGCCGGCGACGAAAAGAATCAACACGGCCCTGGTGAACGCGCGATCTTGCGACTTTAGTCGCGAGGCCTTTTGGAACCTGGGTTTCCATCGTCCGATATGAATTATTCACGAGTTGACATTCGTATGCTAAAACACGCCTACCGAGGATTATCGACCAATCACAACGGTATCTGCGGGGCTTGCTTTCCATGATTGATGTAGCTTGCACGGGCCGCGGACCGAGCGAGCTAGCTAGTGGCTCGAGATGAAGGCGAATTTGCATACCAAATTTATGCTGACGTCATGCGAAGATACGTTCGCTGGTTGGCTCCTACCTATTAGGTAGCAGATCCTCGCTTTGAACAAAGGATAGCGTAAGAAATACAGGCCAGGTTCCAAAAGGCCCTCGCGACTCACGTGGCTCGATCGCGCATTCACCGGGCTGGGCGGCTAGTCTTGTTATGCAGCCACTACTAGCTTACTTGCCGAGAAAAATAGCCAAGTCACTAATAAAATAAAATTTAATAATAATAAAATTGGTAATGTGTTTTGATTATGTTCGAGTATGAAAATAATTTTCTTTCGAAGTGATTTATAATACTAATGGGGTGTTCAATTTCTATTCGAAACTTGTAGTTTGTCAACGTATAAATTTAGTTATTATTTGGAGTTATGGATCTTAAAAACTTTGAAATCAGACATTGTTGCAACAAATAAATAGTAGTCTGGCACTTACGACCGCTTCGATTACATAAGGTATCATACTTAATGACCAAAGATCTACGTTAAAACTGTTTTATACCTTGCAGTTTATTTTTTAGTTAAACCCAGATGTAAATATCTGTAGTTTATGCTGTATAGGCCTACCGTGGATCATCGTCTCGAACCAGAGCCTTGATTTCGGAGAGGTAAGACTCAAACTTCCTCTGACATAATTTCGGCTCCCAGAATCCCTGCAAACCAGACATGATTAGGAAACGAATTACAACAATCATGTTTTATTTATTTTACTATACCATGTTTCGAACTCATTATGCAACAATTGGGTGGCATTTATGAAGTCTAGCTACCAAGATCCAGTTACAAATATGATTTTTTATTAAACGGACGGACCCATTCAAGAAATCCCACTTGCATGTACAAGTATGGGTATAATGACATCAATGCAATCAGTCTATACCTCGATGACAAGTTCAAGGTAATTTGTCCCATATGCGCTACAGACTACATAAGACTTCGCTAAAAAAAATAACAAAAAAAATAACAAAAAAAGTGTTCAACTTTCATTGACTTTACCAGTTCCGGGTTGACTGGTAGCCAACAAAAATCTCGTATTTTTTTTTACCCCGTTGCCTGGTTATCTTCTCTAATCAAATTACCAAATTCCTGGTGAACTAATGCGATTAAAGATCACATTGCAAGAAAATTCCATCAAAATAAATATTGGCTTAATACTTATTATTGCATAGATGGCATAAATTAAACAAGGTTATCCAAATTCAACGCTGGAAACATTTGAATAAATGATTATTATCAATTATAAAACGGTAAAATACAGCCCCCGATATAGCAGCTGAAGAGCTCCTTGAACGCTGCTGAGATGTGTGACGACACACGAAGGACCAGTCCTGTCTAAGCAGACGATGTCCCATAACATCTTACACATTTTTCAGTGCCTGTTTTGTCATCTCCTCTTCACTTATTTCTCTTACTTGACTAGCGTCAGTCTTAATGTTAGTCTGTTGCCTCACTCTTAACTTCGTGTATGGTATTATTTTGATGAAAAATGCAGCGTTATTAAAAAATAAAATGTAAACAAAATAAGACGCCATTGTATTTTCAGCTGCTTGCACCGGGGCATGTTCGGCGTTTCAAGAGGGAACGAATACAATCTGTGATATTATTCGGAGGGCTTTTCAATTTGAAAGTGGGGTTTATTTCATTGATCATTCACCCTTCTCCTGTGTATTTACTATCAAACGGTTTTAGTTATCAGAATCAGTTCACTTTCCCTTTTAGAATGGCGTGAAATAAGGTCATGTTTAAATGTACCAAACTCTTTATAATTTGATAAATAATTGCATTGCAATTACGTTCATTCATTATAGGACGTCGTCTGCTTAAGCAGGATCGATCCCTAGTGTGACGACATCAAAACATCGGCTATATTTCTGGCGAATCCTCGGATATTCCAGATGCTTAGAAGAGCTTTTATTTATGTTGTTTTTATTATCATCAGATACGCAGTTGACATAAAACTTATACGATTGCCATCTGTAAGCTTCCCAGTTTCTAGTGATACATTAATTGCCATATTTGTGAATTTCTTTGGATAGCTACTTTAAACACGGAAAATAATTTACACGGACAATTTTTAACCAGTCATTTTCTGTATTATATCTGATGACAATACTGTACCAGGCTGCAGCCTTTGCAGAGCTTGCGTCAGACAAAATATCAATTTAAATTTACGTTCACAATCCCATAATAACAAGATGAATCTGAATCTAAATCTCATTGTTTTGGTACTGTAGAATCGGAGAATACGTTAAAAAGAAGCCTACTGAAGCTTTTCGTCTGCACTCATGAGAGTAATTCCCAAGAATGACAGAAAACCGAAATAGAACATTATAAACGGAAAATAAAGGAATAAAGCGCGCGAAAAATAAAAACGGGTTCTGATTGCTTGTCAGTTTAGGATATACCTTATTAGACTTAACGAATAACAATAACAAAGACAAATTCGATAAAGAAAAATCAAAGAAAAAGAAAAAAAAAAGAGAAGGAGGAAGAAACCTTACCTCTGATTTCCGAGGCAGCTGGTCTGTCTTCATCATCTTGACCGATGATATGATATGTCTCCTGTCATCTCTCATACCACACATCACATCAGAGATGCCTGCCATGTAGGCCTGGGACCACCACTGCAACGTTTTGTATCTGGATGAAGACGAGTGCAGACAAAACGCCGGTATCCACAGGATAAAGACGGCCTTAACCCCCCCCCCCCCCCCTTCGCCCCCCTGCCGCCCCCTTCAAGGCTCAGAAAAATAATGCAACTGGTCTAAGGCACGCGTGGCTGCCAAAAGATATTCTGCTCACATCCCTCTTCCTCTCTCTCTCTGGGTAGGATTCCGCCCTCCGTATATTTCTGGATACGCCATATAGTACCTTTACAAAGATTAAGGGCTAGCCCTGAGGATCATAATGGTGTAGGCGATGATGAAGATACTAAAGGAAGGAAATAGACAAGACGTGAATGACATGTTAGAGAGAGAGAGAGAGAGAGTCATGAGTCATGACTGTGATGAAGAGAGATGGGTGGGTATATTATAGCGAGCAACATAATAGTGTAGGAGAGAGAGGGGGAGGGGAGAAAGACAATAATTATGGACAAGAATCATCAAGGAACTAAGCGAGAAAGAGACATTGTCACCTTTTGAAATTTGTCAGAGGTTTTCCTTCGAGATCATCCTTCCTGGTTTTGATGCACACATAGTTTCCAGGAGGTTGCTGGTTGGAGTCTTTACGCTCTGCTTGAACCTCAGTGCTAAGAATGATCTTGTGATCACCATGTTGTGTCTTCAGCACCGCTACGTACTCGGTGTATGCATTCACTGGTTCTCCGATGTCAGGCTTGTTCCCGTCAGCTTTTTAAAGACAGAATTTGAAAGTTGGAGTTTTTGAAAAAATTTGTTGGGAGACTTTAATGTGATCCAGGGGTGGCATGGAGGACATGTGCTCCTCCTCTTACCAGAAAAACCTTATCTCGCATAATTATAATCCCGGACCTGCCACTATGAATTTATAATTCTCAATTGAGTTACTGTGAGGATAACTATTTAGTTCACAAGAATCTCAAAATACAGAATGACAAAAAAGGCAAAACTTACGACTCGAGATACACTGAGCAAACTTCTTCCCAGCATATCCCATCTCAATTTGATTCGCAGTTTCTTTATAAGTATCTTTGACGTTCTCTATGTAGTAGGTTCCATTGCAGAGCGTGACAAGGATTGCAAGCCCATCAAGGGACTCGGCCGCTCGAAGAAGACGACAGAAAAATCCTCGACGACCTACGTAGTCGATATCCAGCCTAAAATTATATAATCATTCAAAGAGATTGAAGTAATCATAAAGAATAATCAGGAAAAATATACACCGGATTCAGTGGCGTATTTTTAGTTAAAAGGGGCCCAAAAATGCTCAGGACCTTTTTTTTTGCTTGTTAGAGATTTTTTAGTTAAACACGGGCTCCAAAACATGCTGAGGACCTTTTATCTTTAGCATGTCAGAAAATTTTGTGAATTTTGAGCCCCCTCCCTCAAGTAATCCTGGATCCGCCACTGACCCTGTGTCATCATCACCCAACTATACATAGAATTATGATTCTTAATTATAATTCTTCTATGTATAGTTGGGTGATGATGACACAGGTCATCTAGTGGTGAAAAATATATCGGTAAAAATCATAAGCCACGACAGCATTGTAGATAAATATTAATAAATTCATATAAATCTACAATATTGTACACAGATATATAACATTTATCTTGAAATAAGGAATATATAAAAATAAAATCAATAGATGTACTATATCAAATTATATTTATCTACAACACAATATAGAAATGTATATTTTCCAACAATTTTTTTTTTGTAGGGTGAAACGTGGGGGGGGGGGGGGGGGGGGGGGGGATGTTTGTACACACCATCATAACACATAGAAGAATTATGAATTCTGATTTATTTTTCCCGATATATTCTTACACCATTAGATGACCTGTGTCATCATCACCCAACTATACATAGAAGAATTATAAAATGACAATCATAACATGTAGGCCCGGTCAGAAGCACCGCTTCGGGCGTTGCATGTGGGCACAGTGTCCCTTCTTTTCCCATTAACTTCAGATAAGTACCCCCATTTTTCTTTCGTGTAAGTCCCAGTTCCTTATTCTTTTAAGTGCCCGTTTTGATAATTACACCCCATCCCTCACCTTACCTTTGATAAATGCTCCTATTTCAACGAGAGAATTTCCCCCCTTTTAATCCCTTTTATTCCTTTTAATGTAACAAGTCATTTTTTTTTCTTTGTAATATATAGACACTGATTCAATTTTTCTACTTTATATAAGAACATTTTTCCGTTCATATAAATGCCCCTGTTCAGGTGTTACAAGTGCCCCTTTTCAACTGTGATGAACTGCCTTTTCTACCTTTTCTACACATTAATTTATTTTTCTAATAATTGAAGTGTCCTTTTCCCCATGATAAGTACCACGTTTCCATTTTCCATAACATATGCCCCTACCTAATCCAAAGTGACTTAGAGCCAGTAATCCCAAATGCTCGCTCGCTACGCTCGCTCGTATTAAAAGTATAGCTCATTAAATAAATTTTCATTGTGAAATTTTGCAATCACAATGTAATTGCTATTGTTTGCTCCGTAAGACCAATTATATAGGTCAAACTCACAAACCAGAATAAATTGTTCGCCTTTAATGGATTGTATTTCAATTATTGTAAGAAAAAAAAACAATTAAGCTAATGCAAAAATTATATACCACTGTTAAAAATAAGTTATGTTAGCTGCTAAATCTTATTATGATATGGAAAGATTTATAGCAAAAGCAAGTCTTAAAGAAAAAAATGTGAAAAAATAGATGTTTCTGAATGTTTTTCTATTTTTTTGGTTTGTTTGTTTGTAATATAATTAGAATAAAAATTATATTTTGCTAAGTTTTTTGTCTAATATGTCACAATGCGACCGAGGTTACTTTGTTATATTCTAATGGAATATTGCATGTATCATCTTTTGTGAAATGACTGTTTATACAATTAAGGAACCCTGTGAAAATGTTTTTTTTTAAAGTTCGGCCAACAAGATATTGTTAATCACTTTAATGATTATTTTGTATGTATCATCTTTTGTGAAATGACTGTTTATACAATTAAGGAACCCTGTGAAAATGTTTTTTTTTAAAGTTCGGCCAACAAGATATTGTTAATCACTTTAATGATTATTTTGTTGAAATTGGTCCAAATTTAGCAAGTAAGATACCAAACTGTGATAGAAAATTTTATCATTACTTACAAAACCCTGACCCTAATTCTATGTTCTTTACTCCTGTAAATGAAGGTGAAGTCCTTGACATTGTGAACAATTTTATAAGTAAACGCAGTTGTGGACATGATGATCTGGAATAATTTTATAATTAAGAAAATAATAGCAAGTATTGTTGAACCATTCACTTATATATGTAATCTATCTCTGAGCACAGGTGTTTTTCCAAACAAAATGAAATTAGCGAAAATAATCCCTATTTTTTAAAAGGGTAATCCGTTATCGCGATCAAATTACAGGCCAATATCTTTGTTAACCACTTTTTCCAAAATACTTGAAAAAGTAGTTTTTACTCGCACAATGATTTTTTTTTTAATAATAACGATATTTTACATGAATCTCAATTCGGATTTAGAAAACACCATAATACAACACATGCTCTCCTCTCTCTAATCAATAATATTACAAGTTATATTGATAACGGTACCCACACAATAGGAATGGTCTTAGATTTCTCTAAGGCATTCGACACTATAGATCATGAAATTCTCTTAAGAAAACTTTCACATTATGGCATAAGGGGATTGTTTCAGATTGGTTTCGAAATTATTTATACGAACGTCAGCAATATGTCTGTATAGAGAACTGCATGTCGCAATTAAGAAATATTAATTGTGGTGTTCCACAGGGTTCTATTCTAGGCCCTTTACTTTTTATCTTGTATATAAATGACTTTCATAGATCATCAGATTTATTGACTTTTATCACGTATGCAGATGACACTAATCTATTTTTTCCCATAAAAGCCTAGAAACTATATGTAATGTGATTAATTCTGAACTGGATTCAGTTGCAAAATGGATTAAGGCTAACAAGTTATCACTAAATCTAGAAAAAACAAATTACATGTTATACTTTTAACGAACTTCCTCATCCAATTCTCATAGATAATATACAACTACAGAAGGTGATTGAAACAAAATTTCTAGGCACTATAATAGATAAGATATCATGGAAGCATCATATTGATAATGTATGTAAATTGATATCCAGAAACATAGGTATGATTAACAAACTCAATTGGTCTTTTCCGCCAAACATACTTCTATCACTATACTCCACACTAGTTTTACCATATATTAATTATGGAATATTAGCCTGGGGAAACAGTGCGGCATGCCTGTTAGACAGAGTTTTTTTATTACAGAAAAAGGCTATGCGAATTATAAGTAATGTTAATTATCGCCACCACACTGATGGTCTTTTTCACTCTAATAATGTACTAAAAATTTATGATATTTACCGCCTCAATCTTGCTATACTTATGTTTCAGTATCATAATCATGAATTGCCAACTGTCTTCAATAATATATTTACAGCATATAATCCATCATTACCCCACCAGACAAATCAATCTATATCACTCGCCAAGAACTTGTACATCATTAACCCAGAAAACTTTTTCATATACAGCTCCTAAATTTTGGAATTCCCTCCCTTTAAATATACGAGACAGTATAAGTTTGAGTACACTCAAACGTAAATTGAGAAAATCACTTATTGCTTTTTATGAACGTTGATCCCTCAATGGTGATTCTTGTTTACCTGTGTAGCAAAATCTATAGATTAAATGAAACCTTCCAGATCCTGCCCCTCCACCACCCCCCCCCCCCTTCCTCACCCCCTGTCACTTTGTTCCATTGTTACTATTCCCAGCTTTATTATTTTTCAATGTTTTCTCTTCGATGGAAAGTGTGTTATGCTTATGATTTGTTTGCTTTCCATGGCCATGTATCTGTCTTCTTCTTTTCCCCTTTTATTGGGCATTTTATGCATAGTTGCCCAGACTAGTTTTTTTATATGCTGTATCCATGATTGATCTTTTGCCAGGGACCAGCGCTTCTACAAGCTATGCTTCTATGCTGGTCTCTGTTTTCATTATCATTTTCATAAAATTAATATAATGTAGTCTTCATTACTGTTACTTTTTTTTTCTTACAACTCAAACTTTAATGCACATTATTTTGCTTGTAATGATCAAAAACGTTTCTGCACTAAGTTGTGTTGTCAATATTGTTGATTGCATAATACATATTGTTATATACATGTACTTTGAAAGATGAAAGTGTAATGAAATAAAATCTAAATCTGAAATCTGAAATCTGAAATCTGAAATCTGAAATCTGAAACTCGGTTCTTCAAGATAAGCACAATACGGCACATGACTTTGTTGGGCAAACACACAACTAATTATGAACGTGCATCAGAGCGTGCCTAGCTGAAACCGAGTTGAACACCCATTTGTATAGTTGGCTCTGTTTATGCCGCAAAATGGAAAAATTATTATCACAGATTTTGGTAGTTTTCAATACTTTCCACCACTCGGATTCCTTAGGACTTTTCATGTTATATAGTGCATATTCATGCGACTAGTGCAGATGAAATGCATTCTATTGCAATTTGTGTGAGGTAATTTTCGTAAATTCACTCCACTATATCATGACTTTTTTTCTCTAGAATTTTTTAAATAGGATAATGGTAATGCCTCAGTCAAATCGGTAAACCAACTTTATAAACCGACTGATTTGGGGCCATTAGAGTTAACTTGCTGTGGTGCAGGAAAGAAGGAAATGGGAGGGGAGAGAACAATGTTAGTTATTGGACAATAAGTTAATATGTCTTACACGGTAAATTGGACACACGTTTAATATATTTAGTGTTGTATAATACTGAGATTTAGGTATTGTATAATTCTGAAGCAAATTTTAATTATAGGCATATCCAAAATTAGAATATTACGCATTATATGGTATTCTATCATCCACCCCCTCCATCCTCCCTTCTTTTTGACCGATATTTTACATGAAATATAACTTACTTTCTAGATGATCCTCCCGACTTCAAGATCTTCTTTTCGATCAGTTCGTCTCGATGATCACGAATCAAGTCGAGGACAGGACCCATCGACGTCGGTTCCATACCACATGGCTTTCTATCTTTGTATTCTTGAAGCCCCTGGTATAGATCGAAATTCGGGTGGTCGACGTCAGGTTCGACGAGGAAGCGACGTTGCGATATCGTTACGATATTTGGCGTCCCCGCCAATGGAAAAGTTCCCTAGTACCTCGTATCGATCGCTTAAGGACGTACTGCTAGCCATTTTTATCATAGACCACAAAATAACTTGTACAGGGCCGATCTTATCTTAATTTACTGATACGAATAAGTGTTGAATACACTCTTAAAAATGCGGGGTCGCATATTGCGTGGTCGAATTTATTCGACCACGTTTCGGGGTTGTTTTCGATCAATAATGCTCCCGCTGCATTAAAATGACCAGTTTTTGCGTGGTCAAAATGACCACGCAAAAACTGGTCATTTTAATGCACTCTAAAAAAGGACTGGTCAAAAAATGTACCAATGCGATTGGTCAACACCATATGGGTTATTTCCAAAAATATGTTGGTCACAATGTTCCAATTTCACTGGTTAATCACTAACCATTTGAAATATTGCTTATTCATTAGCAAAGTATTGGTCCGACTTCTACTTGTTTAAACGTTGGGCCATTGTCATGAATATTCATGATGTATACCCATGAGCAACCGTAAACAACCAGAATTTATATATATAAATGACACTTGATTTTTAAGTTTTTATGCAATGATTGCACTTTGAAATGTGATGAAAAATGTATGTATACTAATTATTATGTTGTACATATTCAAACATGTGATTAGGTTTAAGATCTAAAAATCTACATTAGAAAATTAAATTAAAATCTTTAACCACTTTTAGCAAGCACTGCACAATACAGTCCCTATATAATAAAGAAAAGTTTTTCAGGATATATAGGTATAGGATGTAGGACTATAATAGGAGTAGGGTTAAAGTAGGATGATAGGGGTATGATATGCTATACGATAGGAGAGGATAGGTTATAGGTCATAGTGAGCAAAATATACAAAATATGTTATGTTATGATATTACTTGACATTAGCTTCTTTTTTTAATCTTTGAAACGTGGATGGTACACGCGCATCCGGCAGAAGTATCAACCCCGTCCGACGGGAAATGACCACGTTGCGTGGTCGGAAGAAATGACCCCGTACGTTTTGACGGGGTTATAAGGTAATGATCATTAGTATGCGGGGTCAAATTATGCGGGGTCAAGTTATGCAGAAATGACCACGCAATCGTGGTTAAATTTTGACCACATTCGGGGTCGAAATGTAACCACGCTATGTGGTTACTTTGGGTGACCCCGCATGGAGGGGTCAATGTGACCCCGCACGGGGTTTCTGCATAGTTGATCCCGCATGCGGGGTCATTTGTAACCCCGTTTGGGGTTATTTTTGACAAAGCATTTTTAAGAGTGTACAATTTGTATGGGCGAATCCCTCGATGCAGAACATAGAATGCAAGGACTTATTTTGATCATTTTTTTTCCCGTGTATTCTTTGATACAGCTTTTCGCGTAAACTGTTAAATGTCTTCTCGCAAAACATAGAAAAAGGGGAAATAAAATAATTCCGAGTTTTAAATGTTATGACATGGCAATTTTTTGCTATCTGAAATAACTGAACACATTTCGTATATTTCAATTATTTCTTAACTTAATACGTTTATGATTTTATGAAGCAGTTTTAAAGTAGACTATCCATAATTGTTTCCCGTACCAGAACGTAATTTCTGTTATTACTGGGGAATTCCACGAGCCATAAATAGTTCCAAAGGTTTAAAGTCGTTATGGACCCTAACTTATGGTATTGCTTTCAACCTGAGCGTGAGAATAATGTCAACTGAAAGTGAATTGAAATAAATTGAATGGAATTATATTGTATTATACTGACCAAAGACTCAAATGGTAACTGATTTAAAATCTATTACTGATACAAAAAAAGTCATGTAGTTACCTTTCGACTCGAGTACTTTGGCAAAAGATGTTTCATTATCATTAATTTCCCCTTCATTTTCTAAAGAAATGTACATGTAGTTTTATTCAACATGCATGATAAAATAGGCTGTGATGTATTTGTTGTATATTGCTAAATCAAAGTTATGACTGATGATATACTATTGCACATTGTGACAGGGTCGTGAAAGTTGTATAACTTTAAGTTTTATTTGTGTTGGAAATAGAGAACGGAAAACAAATAATAATTGGGTGGGGGCGTCCCTTAGAGTCGGAAGAATACTGACCAACCCTTTTAAAAGGGAGTATTAATATTCAATTTCTATAAATAAAATAAAATAAAAACTCTATTAAATCACAAATAAAATGTTCCTAACGAGAAGAGTGATTTCAGCGGGTTCAATAAGAATGTCTTCACTATAGTATTTTTTCTGTTACCATTTATATTGTTGATCGCTAACATAAACTCTCTTTCTCTCTCTCTCTCTTTCACTCCCCCTCCTTCTCCCTACCTATTTACGATTTATGTTGATCTCTAACACGCACTTTCTTTCTCTCTCCCTCTCTCTCTCTTTCATTCTCTCTCCTCCCTACCTATTTTTCTTTTTTTTTCTCTCTCTCTCTATATAAATTATATATATATTTATATATCTCTCTCTTAGTCTCTTGTTATTTTGGAAGTAAAAAAATAGAAATGAATTGACACACTTAACCAGCAAGGTTACATATAAGTATTAACGTTTGAGAAAATGACAAAAACACCCATCGTATAAAACGGGGTGAATATGAACACTGGAGTGAATAGGAAAAGTTTTTCTTGGTAATTATATTTTCAAATTAATAATGCAAACTCATCTAATTCTAATTTCAGTTATATACCTCTAGCTGACCAATAATGACTAGCATGATGGGAACTGATTACTATTCACCATAGTATGGAATATAATACGATGTCCTAAAATATGTTTGAAATTGAGATGTAGTCCAAACTCTTCAAATGGTAACTGGTAAATTAATGGTAAATTAATACACAAACACTGTGATAAGAGTATTCATTCCAAACTTGTAAAATATTAGCATTATTTATAGCCATATTCGAATATGAAAGCGCTATACAAAATCATTATCCTTTCCCTCATAATGTTCAACATTTCTTCCGCATTCGCATGCGGACATGTGCAGTTTGAAATTCAATATCACAAACTTTTTCTGCATGCAAATATACATGTATATACTGTTCAAACTATTGCTAATGTAAAATGTAATCGACCTTTGAATTCATCGGGGCAAAAATATTGCACAAAAAACATTCTTGATTTTTTTCCCCCATATTTATAGTCATGTAATCGTTAATCTTTAATAAAGTTAAAATAGGTAAGAATTGCTCTACAATTATCTTAACGGTCAATCTATCCATTTTCATAGTTTGTTACATGAGTATATTGATAAATCTTCTATAGGAAAATGTCGATTAATATTCCTTAAATTGTATATTAATCTGTTCATGTTAAACAATATTCCGATTATATTATCGTCATTACTTCACGTTCAAAAATCATCCAATACCTGACATAAAGATATCATTAACAAAGCAACATCCAAAAATTACACAAGCAATTTCAATCACCTTTTGCAATGGATACTGCAAAAAAAAATTACAAGTAAAAACTGCGTCATTTCCGAGCTCCGATCTCCGATCTAAATAAGTAATGAAATATTTTGTCATTAGAATATTATTTTGTCCCCCCAAAATCTATGTATGTATATGTACAAAAGGAGCACTCACACCATCTTAAAATCAGCAGTGTCCATCATCAATATGTTCATAAAATCTCTTTAAAACATATATATCAGCCAACAATCGCAATCATCTATATATAATTATAATTCTCTAATTCTCCTTTGCGGATAATGATAATAGGTACGTTCACACGTAGAGCGATAGCATCGATGCTATCGAGGTGTCGATGCTATTTTGGTGAAGACCAGATAGTGTCGAGACCAAACGCTGTCTGAACGCAGATAGTCACGAGATAGACTATTCTTGCAGCGAGTTTAGCAGGAATAAATCTCAGGATCCAGCGACAAAGCATCGACGCTTTGCGGTAGACCACCCGCCGCGCTTGTGACTATTTGTAATGTGAGCGCAATCGCTGCTATCTTCACTCGCTGCTATTGTAATTCTGTCTGTTTCATGTGGTGCTATAATATAATGCAATGTATGTATTCATGTGATGTACCCTCTTCCCTACTTTTTCTATTATCATTCTGTCTGTTTCATCTGGTACTGTAATGTAATGTGATGTATATAGGGGTAAGTAGGCTAATGTGTATACTGTGTGGTAAGGAAGGGGTTTGTTTTGTTGTTTGTTTGTTGTTGTTGTTGTTTGTTTTTTTTTTGGGGGGGTTCCTTCTTTTTATCTTTTTCTTTTTTATATATGACCAGGCACCACAAAACCACCCAAAAGTCGCACTGTGTGATTTTCAGTTAGAGCTCAATCAATGTGTTTTGGTTGGCATGCATGGTCAAATTTTAGTTTTGGGTATTTCCTGAAAGAGTATACTTTTTCTAAGTAATCTAAAATGTGGAGGCACCAAACAATCTAGAAGTGGTATTTTTGACAGCTTTTTATCAGACTTATGTGTGTCTTCTCTTGATTTTGTTGTATTACTTTTCTTTTTCACGACCCTGAATACTTGTCTAATTTTAATCTCCCATAAATCTCCCGGAGTAAGTTCTTGCATTGATACTTGTGCACTATGATAAACAGGATATGTCTAGTATGCCAAGTTTTAGGACAATCTGATAATCCCTTCATAGAAATTTTCATTGAGTTCTAATCCTCCATTTGTCAATTAGCACAATACTTTGCAAGTCAGAGTGCTTCAATAGACTGCAAACTTTAAACCCTTATTAAGAAGTAACATTATGAGGGAGTG
The DNA here is from genome assembly GCA_025617745.1 of Heliocidaris erythrogramma. Classification (NCBI taxonomy): domain Eukaryota; kingdom Metazoa; phylum Echinodermata; class Echinoidea; order Camarodonta; family Echinometridae; genus Heliocidaris; species Heliocidaris erythrogramma. The sequence continues at coordinate 6,552,458 of CM046860.1, read as the reverse complement.
TGCATTCTTCTCTTTGTACATTGAGTTATGAACATCCAATGAGTTATATATCATTTTAAAGCTGAGAATCTGTTCTTGCAGAATCAGACCTTAACTAAAGTATGATGTGGTCTTTAGATATTGATTTACATGTGCTTCCCAGAGAATATAGTGTGCATGCATGTGTTTTATTTTGGCATAAGATTGGAGTTCAGTCAATTTTGACATGTACAAGGTTTATTTAAAATTAAGTTTTATAACACATGTATTTGCTACTTGATTGTATTATCGATATTACAAATGAATTGTTATTGTGTTATTATGTTGATTTACAGACATGTGCGCTGTATACAGAACCCATTATCATTATTATTATTATTACTACTAATAATAATATTATTATTATTATTATTATTATTATTATTATTATTATTATCATCATCATTATTATTATTATTATAATTATCATTCTTATTATTATTTGCTGTTGTTGTTTACTGATGCTATACACGAACAGCGTATGAAATATATTTTGTTGAGCATCAGTCCAATAGATCTAGATTCAAGACATCTTTGAGATAACGGTCTGGAAGGATGACGTAATCATCTTCTTTTCGTCCAACAAGACGGAATCTTCTGGATCGAAGTTCGTCCTTGACTCCTGGTCCCCTCTCTATCAGTGGCAAATGAAGACGATATACGGCTCTGTATATAGGGGGAAAGAAGAGTACGAGTTGTCATTATCCAACTTTCTTTCCAAGTTGTCAGACACATTCTCCGAAGAGACTTTCTTGCTTCTCGATCGGTCTATATCCTATATACACTAATCGAATTCTTCACTTCAACCCTGGACAGAACACTACACCTAACCCTAAACCTAACCCTATATCTTCGAAACAATTATTGTCCCCAGAGTACACTGTAAAAAATAACTGCAATTTTCCTGCCATTTCACAAGAAAAATACCGTATTAACAGGAAAAACGGCCAAAAAACCCCTGTTAATCTACAGTTACAAGTCAAAAAACCTGTTAATCTACAGTTATGTTTTGTAGTGTAGGCTATTAAAAATGTGGCAGCACCTTCTGGAAACCTTCATTTGATTTGGTGTAATAAAATTTGTAATGTGTTTTGATTATGTTCGAGTATGAAAATAATTTTCTTTCGAAGTGAAGTATATACGTCTAATGGGGTGACCAATTTTTATTCAAAACTTGTAGTTGGTCAACGTATAAATTTAGTTATTTGGAGTTATGGATCTTAAAAGCTTTGAAATCAGACATTGTTGCAACAAATAAATAGTAGTCTGGCACTTACGACCGCTTCGATTACATATAAGGTATCATACTTAATGACCAAATATCTACGTTAAAACTGTTTTAAACAGTAGTGTAGTAGTTTATGCTGTATAGGCCTACCGTGGATCATCGTCTCGAACCAGAGCCTTGATTTCGGAGAGGTAAGACTCAAACTTCCTCTGACATAATTTCGGGTCCCAGAATCCCTGCAAACCAGACATGATTACATATTAGGAAACGAATTACAACAGTCATGATTTATTTATTTTACTATACCATGTTTCGAACTCATTATGCAGCAATTGGGTGGCATTTATGAAGTCTAACTACCAAGATCCAGTTACAAATATGATTTTTTATTCAACGGACGGACCCATTCAAGAAATCTCACTTGCATGTACAAGTATGGGTATAATGACATCAATGCAATCAGTCTATACCTCGATGACAAGTTCAAGGTAATTTGTCCCATATGCTTTACAGACTACATAAGACTGCGCAGAAAAAAAAATTACAAAAAAAAAAATTACAAAAAAGTGTTCAACTTTCATTGGCTTTACCAAAAACTTTAACAAAAATCTGGTATTTTTTTTACCCCGTTGCCTGGTTATTTCATACGCATCTTCTCTAATCAAATTACCAAATTCCTTGTGAACTAATGCGATTATACACGGAAAATAATTTTACACGGACAATTTTTAACCAGGGGTTTTCTGTATTTATATCTGATGACAATACTGTACCAGGCTGCAGCCTTTGCAGAGCTTGCGTCAGACAAAATATCAATTTAATTTTACGTTCATAATTCCATAATAACAAGATGAATCTGAATCTGAATCTCATTGTTTTGGTACTGCAGAATCGGAGAATACGTTAAAAAGAAGCCTACTGAAGCTTTTCGTCTGCACTCATCAGAGTAATTCCCAAGAATGACAGAAAACCGAAATAGAACATTATAAACGGAAAATAAAGGAATAAAGCGCGCGAAAAATAAAAACGAGTTCTGATTGCTTGTCAGTTTAGGATATACCTTATTAAAATTAACGAATAACAATAACAAAGACAAATTCGATAAAGAAAATTCAAAGAAAAAGAAAAAAAGAAAGAAGGAGGAAGAAGCCTTACCTCTGATTTCCGAGGCAGCTGGTCTGTCTTCATCATCTTGACCGATGATATGATATGTCTACTGTCATTTCTCATACCACACATCACATCAGAGATGCCTGCCATGTAGGCCTGGGACCACCACTGCAACGTTTTGTATCTGGATGAAGACGAATGCAGACAAAACGCCGAGAGTTAATGGGGTATCCACAGGATAAAGCCGGCCTTAACCCCCCCCCCCCCCCCCTTCGCCCCCCTGCCGTCCGCTTCAAGGCTCAGACAAATAATGCAACTGGTCTAAGGCACTCGTGGCTGCCAAAATATATTCCGCTCACATCCCTCTCCCTCTCTCTCTCTCTCTCTCTCTCTGGGTAGGATTCCGCCCTCTGTATATTTCTGGATACGCCATATAGTACCTTTACAAAGATTAAGGGCTAGCCCTGAGGATCATAATGGTGTAGGCGATGATGAAGATACTAAAGGAAGGAAATAGAAAAGACGTGAATGACATGTTAGAGAGAGAGAGAGAGAGTCATGACCACAGGCGTAGCCAGGATTTTTCAATAAGGGGGCCACAGGGGTGTCGATCCTTGTTCATGATACTAGGGATTATGGCACCCGGGGCAAAAAATGAAGTCCCCCCCCCCCCCAACCCCCGAGTGCCCAAACTTATCTTCGTCAGCGAAGGAGCAAAGCGACCTAGCGGTAAATTTTTCAAATTTTAACCCCCAAAAACGCAATTTCTTGTGCATTTTACCCAGGAAATTTTTCAATTGAACGGTAGAGGAGCTCGAATTTTATACATTGATAAGCGGTTTCCTATTCACTCACTTCTACAATCGGGAGCAAAACTAACGAAAACCCTGAAAGGCTTGAGAAAGAGTCGAGAAACTCAGCAAATTCAACAAGACTATACCTGAAGTTGAGATTTCTTTAAAAAGTTGAACCTTTGCAAATGCTGTTTTATACACTTTATCCTACATCGGGGCGCAATATTTAGCAGGAGTCATGAAACATACATGATATAGCGAGCAAAGCAATTTATTTTTTCAAATTTTGATTCCTTTAAGCTATTTAAGAACTATATAGGCCTACTGGGTGCGCGAAATTACCAGATCCTGAAAGATAATAATAATGCAAGGGAGCAAAGCGCCCGAGCTTTCGAAAATTTTATAGTGCATTAACCCTGCGAATTTTGGGGTGCGTAATCCGTATAAAGATTATGATTTTTGTTTCTGCCCCCCTCCCCTGCATACGCCACTGAGCGAAGCGACCGAGCAGGGAAGGATGCGAGAGGGGGTATCCCCCTCCCACACCAGGGACTTTTTCGAAAAACTGTCTATAAAACTTCTTATTTTAGAGCATCCCAAACTGTTTTTTGAATGAATAGAAGGAATGCACGGATCTACGCCAATGGACGGAACCCCTCAATTGAGAATGGCAATGCGAGCAAACGAATTTGCTTCCATATTTTCGCATTGAAATTATGGCATTTCTTATTTCCCTACTTCTAATAATTAAAGACGGGGGGGGGGGGGGCAGACGTGAAGGATCCAACTGCATAGGCAGGATTTCATTTTAGGGGGCGGTTGTGCGCACGCAGAGAGCACGCAAAGCGTGCTCCCCAGGGGGTGGGTGCAGGGAGGGGGAAGTTTCTGACGTTTTATAGCAGATTTGAGAAACAGATAACGGCTCGTAGCACCTTTTTTAGGCGGAAAGATATTTCGAGGTCCGGAATGCTTTTCAGTTATTTGGACGTAATACTGCACTGTAACAGGGATGGGTGCAGGGAGGGGAGACTTTCCCCCTTCCCGCGCGAAGCGCAAAAGCTCTAACGTTTTATAGCAAAGTTGAGGAAAATATAACGGCTCGTAGCACCTATTTTTAGGCGGAAAGTTATTTCGAGGTCCGGACTGCTTTTCAGTCCTTTGGACGTAATACTGCACTGCACAGCGTGCTCCCCCGGGGGTGGGTGTAGGGAGGGGAAGTATTGACGTTTTAGCAACTTTGAGAGAAAGATAACGGCTTGTAGCAAACAAAATTTTAGGTGGAAAGTGATAGTTCGACGCCCCGACTGCTTTTCAATTACTTGGACGCAATATTGCACTGTTACAAGGGGGAGTTTCTTTTTAGCAAATTTTGAGAGAAAGATAACGGCTTGTAGCGCCTTTTTAGGCCTTTTTCTCTCACTTACCCCGCTTTTTCGCTCTCGCTTTTTTTTTTCGTGACTGGATAGGGGGGGGGGGCATGGCCCCCTTGTGCCCCCCTGTCTACGCCAGTGGTCATGACTGTGATGAAGAGAGATGGGTGGGTAGCGAGCAACATAATAGTGTAGGAGAGAGAGGGGAGGGGAGAAAGACAATATGGACAAAAATCATCAAGGAACTAAGAGAGAAAGAGACATGTGTTGTCACCTTTTGAAATTTGTCAGATATTTTCCGTCGAGATTATTCCTCCTGGTTTTGATGCACACATAGTTTCCCGGAGGTTGCTGGTTGGATTCTTTACGCTCTGCTTGAACCTCAGTGCTAAGAATGATCTTGTGATCGCCATGTTGTGTCTTCAGCACAGCTACGTACTCGGTGTATGCATTCACTGGTTCTTCGATGTCAGGCTTGTTCCCGTCAGCTTTTTAAAGACAGAATTTGAAAGCTGGAGCTTTTGAAAAATTTGTTGGGAGACTTTAATGTGATCCAGGGGTGGCATGGAGGACATGTGCTCCTCCTCTTACCAGCAAAACCTTATCTCGCATAATTATAATCCCGGACCTGCCACTATGAATTTATAATGAATTCTCAATTGAGTTACTGTGAGGATAACTATTTAGTTCACAAGAATCTCAAAATACAGAATGACCAAAAAAGGCAAAACTTACGACTCGAGACACACTGAGCAAACTTCTTCCCAGCATATCCCATCTCAATTCGATTCGCAGTTTCTTCATAAGTATCTTTGACGTTCTCTATGTAGTAGGTTCCATTGCAGAGCGTGACAAGGATTGAAAGCCCATCAAGGGACTCGGCCGCTCGAAGAAGACGACAGAAAAATCCTCGACGACCTACGTAGTCGATATCCAGCCTAAAATTATATAATCATTCAAAGAGATTGAAGTAATCATAAAGAATAATCAGGAAAAAATATACACCGGATTCAGTGGCGTATTTTTAGTTAAAAGGGGCCAAAAATGCGGAGGACCTTTTTTTTTTTTTTTTTTTTTTTTTGCTTGTTAGAGATTTTTTAGTTAAACACGGGCTCCAAAACATGCTGAGGACCTTTTATCTTTAGCATGTCAGAAAATTTTGTGAATTTTGAGCCCCCTCCCTTAAGTAATCCTGGATCCGCCACTGACCCTGTGTCATCATCACCCAACTATACATAGAATTATGATTCTTAATTATAATTCTTCTATGTATAGTTGGGTGATGATGACACAGGTCATCTAGTGGTGTAAAAACATATCGGTAAAAATCATAAGCCACGACAGCATTGTAGATAAATATAAATAAATTCATATAAATCTACAATATTGTACACAGATATATAACATTTATCTTGAAATAAGGAATATATAAAAATAAAATTAATAGATATACTATATCAAATTATATTTATCTACAACACAATATAGAAATGTATATTTTCCAACAATTTTTTTTTGTAGGGTGAAACCTGGGGGAGGGGGGGGGGGGGGATGTTTGTACACACCATCATAACACATAGAAGAATTATGAATTCTGATTTATTTTTCCAGATATATTCTTACACCATTAGATGACCTGTGTCATCATCACCCAACTATACATAGAAGAATTATAAAATGACAATCATAACATGTAGGCCCGGTCAGAAGCACCGCTTCGGGCGTTGCATGTGGGCACAGTGTCCCTTCTTTTCCCATTAACTTCAGATAAGTACCCCCATTTTTCTTTCGTGTAAGTCCCAGTTCCTTATTCTTTTAAGTGCCCGTTTTGATAATTACACCCCATCCCTCACCTTACCTTTGATAAATGCTCCTATTTCAACGAGAGAATTTCCCCCCTTTTAATCCCTTTTATTCCTTTTAATGTAACAAGTCATTTTTTTTTCTGTGTAATATATAGACACTGATTCAATTTTTCTACTTTATATAAGAACATTTTTCCGTTCATATAAATGCCCCTGTTCAGGTGTTATAAGTGCCCCTTTTCAACTGTGATGAACTGCCTTTTCTACCTTTTCTACACATTCATTTATTTTTCTAATAATTGAAGTGTCCTTTTCCCCATGATAAGTACCACGTTTCCATTTTCCATAACATATGCCCCTACCTAATCCAAAGTGACTTAGAGCCAGTATTCCCAAATGCTCGCTCGCTACGCTCGCTCGTATTAAAAGTATAGCTCATTAAATAAATTTTCATTGTGAAATTTTGCAATCACAATGTAATTGCTATTGTTTGCTCCGTAAGACCAATTATATAGGTCAAACTCCCAAACCAGAATAAATTATTCGCCTTTAATGGATTGTATTTCAATTATTGTAAGAAAAAAACAAAACAATTAAGCTAATGCAAAAATCATATACCACTGTTAAATATAAGTTATGTTAGCTGCTAAATCTTATTATGATATGGAAAGATTTATAGCAAAAGCAAGTCTTAAAGAAAAAAATGTGAAAAAATAGATGTTTCTGAATGTTTTTCTATTTTGTTTGCTTGTTTGTTTGTAATATAATTAGAACACAAATTATATTTTGCTAAGTTTTTTGTCTAATATGTCACAATGCGACCGAGGTTACTTTGTTATATTCTAATGGAATATTGCATGTATCATCTTTTGTGAAATGACTGTTTATACAATTAAGGAACCCTGTGAAAATGTTGTTTTTTTAAGTTTGGCCAACAAGATATTGTTGATCACTTTAATGATTATTTTGTTGAAATTGGTCCAAATTTAGCAAGTAAGATACCAAACTGTGATAGAAAATTTTATCATTACTTACAAAACCCTGACCCTAATTCTATGTTCTTTACTCCTGTAAATGAAGGTGAAGTCCTTGACATTGTGAACAATTTTATAAGTAAACGCAGTTGTGGACATGATGATCTGGAATAATTTTATAATTAAGAAAATAATAGCAAGTATTGTTGAACCATTCACTTATATATGTAATCTATCTCTGAGCACAGGTGTTTTTCCAAACAAAATGAAATTAGCGAAAATAATCCCTATTTTTTAAAAGGGTAATCCGTTATCGCGATCAAATTACAGGCCAATATCTTTGTTAACCACTTTTTCCAAAATACTTGAAAAAGTAGTTTTTACTCGCACAATGATTTTTTTTTTAATAATAACGATATTTTACATGAATCTCAATTCGGATTTAGAAAACACCATAATACAACACATGCTCTCCTCTCTCTAATCAGTAATATTACAAGTTATATTGATAACGGTACCCACACAATAGGAATGGTCTTAGGTTTCTCTAAGGCATTCGACACTATAGATCATGAAATTCTCTTAAGAAAACTTTCACATTATGGCATAAGGGGATTGTTTCAGATTGGTTTCGAAATTATTTATACGAACGTCAGCAATATGTCTGTATAGAGAACTGCATGTCGCAATTAAGAAATATTAATTGTGGTGTTCCACAGGGTTATATTCTAGGCCCTTTACTTTTTATCTTGTATATAAATGACTTTCATAGATCATCAGATTTATTGACTTTTATCACGTATGCAGATGACACTAATTTATTTTTTCCCATAAAAGCCTAGAAACTATATGTAATGTGATTAATTCTGAACTGGATTCAGTTGCAAAATGGATTAAGGCTAAGAAGTTATCACTAAATCTAGAAAAAAACAAATTACATGTTATACTTTTAACGAACTTCCTCATCCAATTCTCATAGATAATATACAACTACAGAAGGTGATTGAAACAAAATTTCTAGGCGCTATAATAGATAATAAGATATCACGAAAGCATCATATTGATAATGTATGTAAATTGATATCCAGAAAGATAGGTATGATTAACAAACTCAAATGGTCTTTTCCGCCAAACATACTTCTATCACTATACTCCACACTAGTTTTACCATATATTAATTATGGAATATTAGCCTGGGGAAACAGTGCGGCATGCCTGTTAGACAGAGTTTTTTTATTACAGAAAAAGGCTATGCGAAATATAAGTAATGTTAATTTATTGAATTGTTAATTATCGCCACCACACTGATGGTCTTTTTCACTCTAATAATGTACTAAAAATTTATGATATTTACCGCCTCAATCTTGCTATACTTACCCAGGTAACAGGCCCATGTGGGGCCCATATGGGCATCATCCGGGCCATCCGGGCCATCTGGGCAAAAGGGAACCCATATAAATCCCATATGTATCCCTTGTGGGACCCATACGTGTTAACCCATTTTGAGATCTACTTGGGCCAGCCCATATGGGAACCATATAGGAAAAGACTGGGAAAACTCATATGGGAATGACATGTAAATGCCCATATGGGTATCATATGGGAATAAGCTGGGCAAACCCATCTGGGAAACATCTGTAAATGCCCATATGGGTATCATATGGGAATAAGCTGGGCAAACCCATCTGTGAAACATATTCAAATGTCCATATGGGTAATAAATGGGAATAAGCTGGCCAAACCCATATGGGAAAGACATATGAATGTCCACATGGATATGACATTGGAATAAGCTGGCCAAACCCATATGGGAAACAACTGTAAATACCCATATGGGTATCATATGGGAATATGCTGGGCAAACCCATCTGGGAAACATATGTAAATGTCCAAATAGGAATCATATGGGAATATGCTTGGCAAACCCAAATGGGAAAGACATGTAAATGCCCATATGGGTACTTTATGGGAGTAAGCTGGGCAAACCCGTCTGGGATATATATGTAAATACCCATATGGGTAATAAGTGGGAATAAGCTGGCCAAACATATATGGGAAAGACATATGAATGTCCACATGGATATCACATGGGAATAAGCTGGGCAACCCCATCTAGAGAAACAACTGTAAATACCCATATGGGTATCACATGGGAATAAGCTGGGCAAACCCATCTGTGAAACATATTCAAATGCACATATGGGTAATAAATGGGAATAAGCTGGCCAAACCCATATGGGAAAGACATATGAATGTCCACATGGATATCACATGGGAATAAGCTGGGCAACCCCATCTAGAGAAACAACTGTAAATACCCATATGGGTATCATATGGGAATAAGCTGGGCAAACCCATCTGTGAAACATATTCAAATGCACATATGGGTAATAAATGGGAATAAGCTGGCCAAACCCATATGGGAAAGACATATGAATGTCCACATGGATATCACATGGGAATAAGCTGGGCAACCCCATCTAGGGAAACAACTGTAAATACCCATATGGGTATCATATGGGAATATGCTGGGCAAACCCATCTGGGAAACATATGTAAATGTCCAAATAGGAATCATATGGGAATATGCTTGGCAAACCCAAATGGGAAAGACATGTAAATGCCCATATGGGTACTTTATGGGAGTAAGCTGGGCAAACCCGTCTGGGATATATATGTAAATACCCATATGGGTAATAAGTGGGAATAAGCTGGCCAAACATATATGGGAAAGACATATGAATGTCCACATGGATATCACATGGGAATAAGCTGGGCAACCCCATCTAGAGAAACAACTGTAAATACCCATATGGGTATCGTATGGGAATAAGCTGGGCAAACCCATCTGTGAAACATATTCAAATGCACATATGGGTAATAAATGGGAATAAGCTGGCCAAACCCATATGGGAAAGACATATGAATGTCCACATGGATATCACATGGGAATAAGCTGGCCAAACCCATATGGGAAAGACATATGAATGTCCACATGGATATCACATGGGAATAAGCTGGGCAACCCCATCTAGAGAAACAACTGTAAATACCCATATGGGTATCATCTGGGAATAAGCTGGGCAAACCCATCTGTGAAACATATTCAAATGCACATATGGGTAATAAATGGGAATAAGCTGGCCAAACCCATATGGGAAAGACATATGAATGTCCACATGGATATCACATGGGAATAATGGGAAAGACATGGGTAATAAATGGGAATAAGCTGGCCAAACCCATATGGGAAAGACATATGAATGTCCACATGGATATCACATGGGAATAAGCTGGGCAACCCTATCTAGGGAAACAACTGTAAATACCCATATGGGTATCATATGGGAATATCCTGGGCAAACCCATCTGGGAAACATATGTTAATGTCCAAATAGGAATCATATGGGAATATGCTTGGCAAACCCAAATGGGAAAGACATGTAAATGCCCATATGGGTACTTTATGGGAGTAAGCTGGGAAAACCCGTCTGGGATATATATGTAAATACCCATATTGGTAATAAGTGGGAATAAGCTGGCCAAACCCATATGGGAAAGACATATGAATGTCCACATGGATATCACATGGGAATAATGGGAAAGACATGGGTAATAAATGGGAATAAGCTGGCCAAACCCATATGGGAAAGACATATGAATGTCCACATGGATATCACATGGGAATAATGGGAAAGACATGGGTAATAAATGGGAATAAGCTGGCCAAACCCATATGGGAAAGACATATGAATGTCCATATGGATATCACATGGGAATAATGGGAAAGACATGGGTAATAAATGGGAATAAGCTGGCCAAACCCATATGGAAAGACATATGAATGTCCACATGGATATCACATGGGAATAAGCTGGCCAAACCCATATGGGAAAGACATATGAATGTCCACATGGATATCACATGGGAATAAGCTGGCCAAACCCATATGGGAAAGACATATGAATGTCCACATGGATATCACATGGGAATAAGCTGGCCAAACCCATATGGGAAAGACATATGAATGTCCACATGGATATCACATGGGAATAAGCTGGGCAACCCCATCTAGAGAAACAACTGTAAATACCCATATGGGTATCATATGGGAATAAGCTGGGCAAACCCATCTGTGAAACATATTCAAATGTCCAAATAGGAATCATATGGGAATATGCTTGGCAAACCCAAATGGGAAAGACATGTAAATGCCCATATGGGTACTTTATGGGAGTAAGCTGGGCAAACCCGTCTGGGATATATATGTAAATACCCATATGGGTAATAAGTGGGAATAAGCTGGCCAAACCCATATGGGAAAGACATATGAATGTCCACATGGATATCACATGGGAATAAGCTGGGCAACCCCATCTAGAGAAACAACTGAAAATACCCATATGGGTATCATATGGGAATAAGCTGGGCAAACCCATCTGTGAAACATATTCAAATGCAGATATGGTTAATAAATGGGAATAAGCTGGTCAAACCCATATGGGAAAGACATATGAATGTCCACATGGATATCACATGGGAATAATGGGAAAGACATGGGTAATAAATGGGAATAAGCTGGCCAAACCCATATGGGAAAGACATATGAATGTCCACATGGATATCACATGGGAATAAGCTGGGCAACCCCATCTAGGGAAACAGCTGTAAATACCCATATGGGTATCATATGGGAATATGCTGGGCAAACCCATCTGGGAAACATATGTAAATGTCCAAATAGGAATCATATGGGAATATGTTTGGCAAACCCAAATGGGAAAGACATGTAAATGCCCATATGGGTACTTTATGGGAGTAAGCTGGGCAAACCCGTCTGGGATATATATGTAAATACCCATATGGGTAATAAGTGGGAATAAGCTGGCCAAACCCATATGGGAAAGACATATGAATGTCCACATGGATATCACATGGGAATAAGCTGGGCAACCCCATCTAGAGAAACAACGGTAAATACCCATATGGGTATCATATGGGAATATGCTGGGCAAACCCATCTGGGAAACATCTGTAAATGCCCATATGGGTATCATATGGGAATAAGCTGGGCAAACCCATCTGTGAAACATATTGAAATGTCCATATGGGTAATAAATGGGAATAAGCTGGCCAAACCCATATGGGAAAGACATATGAATGTCCTCATGGATATCACATGGGAATAAGCTGGGCAACCCAATCTAGGGAAACAACTGTAAATACCCATATGGGTATCATATGGTAATATGCTGGGCAAACCCATCTGGGAAACATATGTAAATGTCCAAATAGGAATCATATGGGAATATGCTTGGCAAACCCAAATGGGAAAGACATGTAAATGCCCATATGGGTACTTTATGGGAGTAAGCTGGGCAAACCCGTCTGGGATATATATGTAAATACCCATATGGGTAATAAGTGGGAATAAGCTGGCCAAACCCATATGGGAAAGACATATGAATGTCCACATGGATATCACATGGGAATAACCTGGGCAACCCCATCTAGAGAAACAACTGTAAATACCCATATGGGTATCATATGGGAATAAGCTGGGCAAACCCATCTGTGAAACATATTCAAATGCACATATGGGTAATAAATGGGAATAAGCTGGCCAAACCCATATGGGAAAGACATATGAATGTCCACATGGATATCACATGGGAATAAGCTGGGCAACCCCATATGGGAAAGACATATGAATGTCCACATGGATATCACATGGGAATAAGCTGGCCAAACCCATATGGGAAAGACATATGAATGTCCACATGGATATCAGATGGGAATAAGCTGGCCAAACCCATATGGGAAAGACATATGAATGTCCACATGGATATCACATGGGAATAAGCTGGGCAACCCCATCTAGAGAAACAACTGTAAATACCCATATGGGTATCATATGGGAATAAGCTGGGCAAACCCATCTGTGAAACATATTCAAATGCACATATGGTTAATAAATAGGAATAAGCTGGCCAAACCCATATGGGAAAGACATATGAATGTCCATATGGATATCACATGGGAATAATGGGAAAGACATGGGTAATAAATGGGAATAAGCTGGCCAAACCCATATGGAAAGACATATGAATGTCCACATGGATATCACATGGGAATAAGCTGGGCAACCCCATCTAGGGAAACAACTGTAAATACCCATATGGGTATCATATGGGAATATGCTGGGCAAACCCATCTGGGAAACATATGTAAATGTCCAAATAGGAATCATATGGGAATATGCTTGGCAAACCCAAATGAGAAAGACATGTAAATGCCCATATGGGTATCACATGGGAGTAAGCTGGGCATACCCATCTGGGAAACATATATATTTGCCCAAATGGTATGGGAATGACATGTAAATGCACATATGGGTATTACATGGAAATAAACTGGGCAAACCGATATGGGAATGACATGTAAATGCCCATATGGGTGTTACATGGGAATAAACTGGGCAAACCAAAATGGGAAAGACATGTAAATGCCCATATGGGTACTTTATGGGAGTAAGCTGGGCAAACCCGTCTGGGATATATATGTCAATACCCAAATGGGTAATAAATGAGAGTAAGCTGGCCAAACCCATATGGGAAAGACATATGAATTTCCCCATGGATATCACATGGGAATAAGCTGGGCAACCCCATCTAGGGAAACGACTGTAAATACCCATATGGGTATCATATGGAAATAAACTGGGCAAACCGATATGGGAATGACATGTAAATGCCCATATGGGTATTACATAGGAATAAACTGGGCAAACCAATATGGGAAAGACATGCAAATGTCCACATGGGTATAACATGGGAATAAGCTGGGCAACCCCATCTAGGGAAACAACTGTAAATACCCATATGGGTATCATATGGGAATATGCTGGGCAAACCGATATGGGAATAACATGTAAATGCCCATATGGGTATTACATGGGAATAAACTGGGCAAACCGATATGGGAATGACATGTAAATGCCCATATGGGTATTACATGGGAATAAACTGGGCAAACCATTATGGGAAAGACATATGAATGCTCACATGGATATCCCATGGGAATATGCTGGGCAAACCCATCTGGGAAACATATGTAAATGCCCATATGGGTATCATGTGGGAATAAGCAGGGCAATTCCCTAGGGAAAGACATATGAATGTCCATAGGAATATCACATGGGGAATAAGCTGGGCAACCCCATCTGGGGAAACAAAAGTCAATGCCCATATGGGTTTCATATGGGAGTAAGCTGGGCAAGTCCATATGAGTATGATATTCCAAAGTCCAAATGGGTGTCATTTTGAAATGGCCTGGGCAAACCCATATGTGGGTATCATTATAGGAATGATCTGGGCGAACCCATGTGGGTAAGATGTGTAAATCATAAGCTGGGTAAACCCATATTCTTGAGGGGTACATACTTCTGACAACAAAATATCAGCATGCTATTAAAGATCTACATTGTACACGTTTGCAAACTGAATTCATATTTTGTTGTCATTATACTGGCCCTAACTTATCAAACGGTAATAGAGTACCGAAGTGTGACGTCATACCGCCCAAGTTGTCAGCTGGTTCTAAACAATTTTGTGCTGAACAATGGCGTGGTGATCACACCAGCACCAAACATTGAATTTGCCCTGCTCCGGCCCGTTGCTTGACTTGAACCTCAAGCGCGGGCTTTGTTCTTTAGAACCAGTAACCTGGACGACGAGCAAATATGACGTCAGCACTTCGGCACTCTATTAATCTTTGCAGACCTAAAGCATGTGAGAAGTGCTTAAGAGAAAATGAAAGCACCTCCCAACCCCCATGTGCTAGTACAAATGGTTGAGTCCACTTTTCAAACCTGCGCCACCTTTTGAGGAAACGGCATTCCATTGCTACTACTTACGAAAGAAGCACTACATATCCACCCTCCTACTCTTTGAAGGTAAGCTGCATTATATCTTATCATTTCTTTCTAAATTCCATTTTCTCTTTGATATTGTTTATTAATTTAAAAGTACATATATAGCCTGAGATGTACCATCCAGTGACATTTTCTGGTTCATGACTGTCTTTTGTGGGATTATTATGAGTGAATTGATTTTAATTCCGTTGAGTTACCAGCACGATGAACACGATGAACGATTGCTCTGGTAGACAAAATAACATCCCTTCATTATTATGTAAAATAAGCAGAACAGGTGAATATGCATGTGGACACCTGTTCTACATATTTTTACATAATAGCAATGAAGGGATGTTCTTTTGTCTACCAGGGCAATTGTAAAAGGTACAATGAGGAGCTGTATATTTTGTCCGCTTCTTTGTTCGCCATGTTCATAGTGCAGTTTACCTTAGCTTCATACTCCCATTGTTTAAGTTGCAAGGCCCAAGAGGAAAGAAGTATGCCTGGGTCATATCGTTCACCCACCGCGTGATAGTTTACATTCCCTACTGGTCTGTTTATAACCAAGGAGTTGTGTGGTAACGCCTTGGTTTAGCTAAGTGGTCTGGCTTTCCATGTATATGGGCTAAGAAATCAAAATCATTTCACTAGGCAAGTGTGTATCGAGCACATAATTATGCAGCTTCAATTTCAAGACAAGATGAATGTCATAGTTTATTAAGTCATAATAATGTTATTCTTCGCTTCATGTGAGGAGCAACTGCCATAAATGAATAATTAATGTGTCATTACTACCATTCTCAAAATATACAGATGATCTTGATATCTTTATAAAGTTGCCTTTCTTGCACTCTATTTCTCTCCCCTCCCCTTATTTCTGTATCAGTATTGTACCTTTATTCCATACACCATTACATTCTCTGCTATATTTCTTGTCATTTCCCTTTGCATGGGTCAATAGGTATTGTCCATATTTCTATATGTTTTCTTTTTTTTGGGGGGGGGGGGTGGGACCCGACTCTCTTTGATTTTCTTTATTTTATGGAAACGGCATGATGTCTCGTATATGTGATATAGAGAGAGAGTGAGATAGAGACGGGGAGAGGGAGGAGAGGGAAAAAAAGAGCTAACATTTAGATTTGCTTTTTTTTTAAATATCTGCATTGGTAATCAAAAATTGTAGCATATTTGCAAATTTCACTATCTACAAAAGCTTAATATTGTAAATATGCTAGTGTAATATTTTTTGTGAAATTTGTTACATGTACATATATCTCACTCTTTCGTTTCAGATCCAGCAAATAGACGAGAAAAACAACAACGGTACGAGGAAACAGCATAAGCAGTAACGTAACAACGAAAAAAAAGAAACGTATATTCTAGATGGACAAAATGAAGAAGACTTCTGGCACGTGTTAAGATTATATCATGATTATATCCAAACTGGATGAAGCTGTTAAGGTGGCACCATAATGAGTAGTACCTGCAGGAAAATGTTTCCAGTATTCGGAACTGAAGAAATGTTTACTATGAATACTATGAAGGGTCAAAACCACTAAATCGGGCCAAACGATGATTATTCGTGTCGCATACATATTTTTGATTGATGTGTCATTTTTTTAACGATATTTCCCCCTTTCCCGATTTACATCAGTCCATTATCACCAAATCATAAAATGTAATACAGTTTTATTGTACAATAAACGCATTAAATGTGTTAGTGAGACACTCATTTCGTTTCTTTGTTCGCCATGTTCATAGTGCAGTTTACCTTAGCTTAATACTCCCATTGTTTAAGTTGCAAGGCCCAAGAGGAAAGAAGTATGCCTGGGTCATATCGTTCACCCACCGCGTGATAGTTTACATTCCCTACTGGTCTGTTTATAACCAAGGAGTTGTGTGGTAACGCCTTGGTTTAGCTAAGTGGTCTGGCTTTCCATGTATATGGGCTAAGAAATCAAAATCATTTCACTAGGCAAGTGTGTATCGAGCACATAATTATGCAGCTTCAATTTCAAGACAAGATGAATGTCATAGTTTATTAAGTCATAATAATGTTATTCTTCGCTTCATGTGAGGAGCAACTGCCATAAATGAATAATTAATGTGTCATTACTACCATTCTCAAAATATACAGATGATCTTGATATCTTTATAAAGTTGCTTTTCTTGCACTCTATTTCTCTCCCCTCCCCTTATTTCTGTATCAGTATTGTACCTTTATTCCATACACCATTTCATTCTCTGCTATATTTCTTGTCATTTCCCTTTGCATGGGTCAATAGGTATTGTCCATATTTCTATATGTTTTCTTTTTTTTTGGGGGGGGGGGTGGGACCCGACTCTCTTTGATTTTCTTTATTTTATGGAAACGGCATGATGTCTCGTATATGTGATATAGAGAGAGAGTGAGATAGAGACGGGGAGAGGGAGGAGAGGGAAAAAAAGAGCTAACATTTAGATTTGCTTTTTTTTTAAATATCTGCATTGGTAATCAAAAATTGTAGCATATTTGCAAATTTCACTATCTACAAAAGCTTAATATTGTAAATATGCTAGTGTAATATTTTTTGTGAAATTTGTTACATGTACATATATCTCACTCTTTCGTTTCAGATCCAGCAAATAGACGAGAAAAACAACAACGGTACGAGGAAACAGCATAAGCAGTAACGTAACAACGAAAAAAAAGAAACGTATATTCTAGATGGACAAAATGAAGAAGACTTCTGGCACGTGTTAAGATTATATCATGATTATATCCAAATTGGATGAAGCTGTTAAGGTGGCACCATAATGAGTAGTACCTGCAGGAAAATGTTTCAAGTATTCGGAACTGAAGAAATGTTTACTATGAATACTATCAAAGGCCGGGAAGACTCAGAAGACTTTCAACATGCCCTGGTCGTGTATGCATCTCAACTATGGGGGAATGCACAATCAACTGATGAACAAAAACCGCAGCTTCATTAGATGTTGACCAGTAATTTGGATAATTATAAGGAAGTGCCAGATGGAAACAACTATTGTTTAACCTTATCTTTTGGATAGCATGATATGATTGTAATAACAAATACTGCATATTAATCATCTTTAATGTATGCATGGTGAAGGAGGAGGGCTAGAGATTACAACTGGAAGAGAAAGGCTATTGCAATTCATTCTACTTCTGACCGCCATTCTGTTATTTGATGAATTCGCCAACTGGGCCTTTGGGTATTAAAATATTACTTACTCAGCTCTTTGTGATATGATACATGCATTTCTGAAAGAACGTTCTAAACTCATGAGGCTTGACACTGAACTCCACTAGCCTGCACGTTACGAAGGAACTAATGGCGAAAAATGGATAGTGTGAAATTGTTTCGGGGTATCGCCTTAACCATGACACATGTAGTGGCAAGCTATAGATCCGGAGTCGACCCTTCCCAACAGATGCATATTTTTTTCAATAGTGAGAAGGAGCCGTGATATAAACTACCTAACCAATACAGTATTCCATTATTTATTATTTTCACAATTTTCACAATTTTTTTTAAGTGAGTTGCCAAGGCTGTTCTTTAGAAATTGTACTTACAGTATCTAAACACACTTCTAATTACCATGTGATGTGTCACAAAATGAATTGTATGAGAAATGATTCCATCAAAATCCCATTATCATTTTTAATGGTAGACTCCTAAGCTTATTTTACTTCAATAATGTATGTCGTTGCATATCCCCAAGCTTAAAATGAAAAATCTCCAGTTCTTTTTGTAAGATGAACATTATGGTGGTTAATTGATTGATAATTTATTTAACCTGACAGCTAAGAAAACAAGTTAGCGTATGTTAGTAAGCAAGCAACCGGGGGAAAGAAATCTTTTATTCCTATTCGAGGGACTTGGATTAATTCCTTACCAACTACACAGTATTAATTTCTAATATTAAAAAAGTTTACTTTGAAATATGATTACTTCCTATTTAATGGGTAAAACTGTGTAGAAATAAGTGAATACATGTTTGCATGAATGGGATTGATGGGGTACTTCATGGAAATCTAATTACTGCTATGGAGTAAATTTCATGGGCATGTACGAATAAGTGAAAATATATTTGCACATCACTATAAAATACATGTAATATCATTTACAGATTCATATTTATAATAAAAATGTTTATATACTTTGATAATCTAATTACTACTCTGGAGTAAATTTATTGGGTATGTAGCAATAAGTGAATACATGTCAGCGTGAATGAGTTTGGTGGGGGTACTTCATATATAGGCATGCTCAGAAATTTGTTGACCGCGCAAACAGGTCTGTTTTCAAGACAAAATTCCACAGGCAATACTCATTATTTGTGACATACATGTATGTACACAGGTTGCATGGCAGGTCACCGGCAACTTATATTTCAAGTACCCCCATTTTTCATTTTAATGTTGTTTTTTGTACTGGCACAGCTGTGGTGAGAGGCTGATGATGATTGCATGATCAAGTAGTCTTTGTGTCCCATGTCTTTCCTTAAAAACGATTTAGGAGTTGTCCCCTTGTATCGATTGAATAGACCAATATATTGTAAATATATTGTAAATCTCAGTTGCTAAATTATTTCGGGCCATGGGGGAACGCAATATATGGGATCAATCATACTGTTCCCACATATTACCCATATGAACCTCAGATTAAACCCATATGGGTCATCTGGTATGGCCCATATGGGTCCCCAATGAGCCTTGTGTGCAAAATACTATGGGGCCCCATATGGGCATTCCAGGGTAGGACCCATATGGGATAGCCTATATTTTGCCAACATATTGCCCACATTTATACCCAGATTGGCCCCAGGCTGAACCCATATTAGCCATATGGACGGCCCTTATGGGCCCCATATGGGCCTTGGGTGCAAAATCTTTTGGGGCCCATATAGGCATTCCCATGTGGAACCCATATGGTAACCGACAGATAATTCCCATATGGGATAGCCCATATTTTAGCCACATATGGGACCCACATGGCCCTTGGGTGCAAAATCTTATGGGGCCCATATGGGAATTCCCGTGTGCGACCCATATGGGATAGCCCATATTTTACCCACATATTGCCCACATTTATACCCAAATGGGCCCCAAGCCGAACCCATATTGGCGATCTGGGAAGGCCCATATGGAACCCACATGGGCCTTGGGTGCAAAATCTTATGGGGCCCGTGTGGGCATTTCCATGTGGGACCCATATGGGAACCCACAGATAATACCCATATGGGATATCCCATATTTTGCCCACTTATTTCCCACATATATACCCAGATGGGCCCCAGGCCGAACCCATATTGGCGATCTGGCAAGGCCCATATGGGACCCACATGGGCCTTGGGTGCAAAGTCTTATGGGGCCCGGGTGTGCATTCCCCTGTGGGACCCATATGGGAACCCACAGATAATAACCATATGGGATAGCCCATATTCTACCCACATATTGCCCACTTTTATACCCAGATGGGCCCCAAGCCGAACCCATATTGGCGATCTGGGATGGCCCATATGGGACCCACATGGGCCTTGGGTGCAAAATCTTATGGGGCCCATATGGGCTTTCCCATGTGGGACCCATATGGGAACCCACAGATAATACCCATATGGGATAGCCCATATTTTACCCACATATTGCCCACTTTTATACCCAGATGGGCCCCAGGCCGAACCCATATTGGCGATCTGGGATGGCCCATATGGGACCCACATGGGTCTTGGGTGCAAAATCTTTTGGGGCCCATATGGGCATACCCATGTGGGCCCCATATGCAAACCCATATGGGGCCTACATGAGCCCAATATGGGCTTGCTACCTGGGTATGTTTCAGTATCATAATCCTGAATTGCCAACTGTCTTCAATAATATATTTACAGCATATAATCCATCATTACCCCACCAGACAAATCAATCTATATCACTCGCCAAGAACTTGTACATCATTAACCCAGAAACTTTTTCATATACAGCTCCTAAATTTTGGAATTCCCTCCCTTTAAATATACGAGACAGTATAAGTTTGAGTACACTCAAACGTAAATTGAGAAAATCACTTATTGCTTTTTATGAACGTTGATCCCTCAATGGTGATTCTTGTTTACCTGTGTAGCAAAATCTATAGATTAATGAAACCTTCCAGATCCTGCCCCTCCACCCCCCCCCCCTTCCTCGCCCCCTGTCACTTTGTCCTTCTTCTTCTGTCTTTTGTAAAATGTACTCCTTTCCATTGTTACTATTCCCAGCTTTATTATTTTTCAATGCTTTCTTTTCGATGGAAAGTGTGTTATGCTTATGATTTGTTTGCTTTCCATGGCCATGTATCTGTCTTCTTCTTTTTCCCTTTTATTGGGCATTTTATGCATAGTTGCCCAGACTAGTTTTTTTATATGCTGTATCCATGATTTATCTTTTGCCAGGGACCAGCGCTTCTACAAGCTATGCTTCTATGCTGGTCTCTGTTTTCATTATCATTTTCATAAAATTAACATAATAATATAATGTCTTCATTACTGTTACTTTTTTTTCTTACAACTCAAACTTTAATGCACATTATTTTGCTTGTAATGATCAAAAACGATTCTGCACTAAGTTGTGTTGTCAATATTGTTGATTGCATAATACATATTGTTATATACATGTACTTTGAAAAATGAAAGTGTAATGAAATAAAATCTAAATCTGAAATCTGAAATCTGAAATCTGAAACTCGGTTCTTCAAGATAAGCACAATACGGCACATGACTTTGTTGGGCAAACACACAACTAATGAACGTGCATCAGAGCGTGCCTAGCTGAAACCGAGTTGAACACCCATTTGTTTAGTTGACTCTGTTTATGCCGAAAAATGGAAAAATTATTATCACAGATTTGGGTAGTTTTCAATACTTTCCACCACTCGGATTCCTTAGGACTTTTCATGTTATATAGTGCATATTCATGCGACTAGTGCAGATGAAATGCATTCTATTGCAATTTGTGTGAAGTAATTTTCGTAAATTCACTCCACTATATCATGACTTTTTTTCTCTAGAATTTTTAAAATAGGATAATGGTAATGCCTCAGTCAAATCGGTAAGCCAACTTTATAAACCGACTGATTTGGGGCCATTAGAGTTAACTTGCTGTGGTGCAGGAAAGAAGGAAATGGGAGCGGAGAGAACAATGTTAGTTATTGGACAATAAGTTAATATGTCTTACACGGTAAATTGGACACACGTTTAATATATTTAGTGTTGTATAATACTGAGATTTAGGTATTGTATAATTCTGAGGCAAATTTTAATTATAGGCATATCCAAAATTAGAATATTACGTATTATATGGTATTCTATCACCCACCCCCTCCATCCTCCCTTCTTTTTGACCGATATTTTACATGAAATATAACTTACTTTCTAGATGATCCTCCCGACTTCAAGATCTTCTTTTCGATCAGTTCGTCTCGATGATCACGAATCCAGTCGAGGACAGGACCCATCGACGTCGGTTCCATACCACATGGCTTTCTATCCTTGTATTCTTGAAGCCCCTGGTATAGATCGAAATTCGGGTGGTCGACGTCAGGTTCGACGAGGAAGCGACGTTGGCTCAAATCGTTACGATATTTGGCGTCCTCGCCAATGGAAAAGTTCCCTAGTACCTCGTATCGATCGCTTAAGGACGTACTGCTAGCCATTTTTATCATAGACCACAAAATAACTTGTTGTACAGGGCCGATCTTATCTTAATTTACTGATACGAATAAGTGTTGAATACAATTTGTATGGGCGTATCCCTCGATGCAGAACATAGAATGCAAGGACTTATTTTAATCATTTTTTTTTCTGTGTATTCTTTGATACAGCTTTTCGCGTGAACTGTTAAATGTCTTCTCGCAAAACATAGAAAAAGGGGAAATAAAATAATTCCGAGTTTTAAATGTTATGACATGGCAATTTTTTGCTATCTGAAATAACTGAACACATTTCGTATATTTCAATTATTTCTTAACTTAATACGTTTATGATTTTATGAAGCAGTTTTAAAGTAGACTATCCATAATTGTTTCCCGTACCAGAACGTAATTTCTGTTATTACTGGGGAATTCCACGAGCCATAAACAGTTCCAAAGGTTTAAAGTCGTTATGGACCCTAACTTTTGGTATTGCTTTCAACCTGAGCGTGAGAATAATGTCAACTGAAAGTGAATTGAAATAAATTGAATGGAATTATATTGTATTATACTGACCATAGACTCAAATGGTAACTGATTTAAAATCTATGACTTATAAAAAAAAGTCATGTAGTTACCTTTCGACTAGAGTACTTTGGCAAAAGATGTTTCATTATCATTAATTTCCCCTTCATTTTCTAAAGAAATGTACATGTAGTTTTATTCAACATGCATGATAAAATAGGCTGTGATGTATTTGTTGTATATTGCTAAATCAAAGTTATGACTGATGAAATATACTATTGCACATTGTGACAGGGTCGTGAAAGTTGTATAACTTTAAGTTTTATTTGTGTTGGAAATAGAGAACGGAAACAAATAATAATTGGGTGGGGGCGTCCCTCAGAGTCTGAAGAATACTGACCAACCCTTTTAAAAGGGAGTATTAATATTCAGTTTCTATAAATAAAATGAAATAAAACTCTATTAAATCCCAAATAAAATGTCCTAACGAGAACAGTGATTTCAAACCGGTTCAATAAGAATGTCTTCACTATAGTATTTTTCTGTTACGATTTATGTTGATCTCTAGCACGCACTCTTTCTCTCTCTCTCTCTCTTTCATTCTCTCTCCTCCCTACCTATTTTTCTCTTTCTCTCTCTCTCTATATATATAAATTATATATATTTATATATCTCTCTCTTAGTCTTTCGTTATTTTGGAAGTAAAAATTAGAAATGAACTGACACACATAAACAACAAGGTTACATACAAGTATTAACTTTTGAGAAAATGACAAAAACACCCATCGTATAAAACGGGGTGAATATGAACACTGGAGTGAATAGGAAAAGTTTTTCTTGGTAATTATATTTTCAAATTCATAATGCAAACTCATCTAATTCTAATTTCAGTTATATACCTCTAGCTGTCCAATAATGACTAGCATGATGGGAACTGATTACTATTCACCCTAGTATGGAATATAATACGATGTCCTAAAATATGTTTGAAATTGAGATGTAGTCCAAACTTTGCTTCTATCTTCAGACCTACTGAAGTGAATCATCAGACCTGTAATTAAGCAGCTCTAAAGCCACGATGCAAACAATATTAAAACAAGCTCCAGTTTCACTAACACACGGTACCATTTGATGCATGTAGTGATTTCAAAGATAGGCCTTTGTTTAAATTTATGATAATGCATTCCGACGCTTCTGAAAGCGCTTTCATTTCAAATACCTATTTCATCCAAACCCCTTCCCAAATAAATTCGAGTTTCGTGGTATACAGTAACAAATAAAGTATCATACAACCCCCTCATAAGAAATTTGGAAACTCTGTAGTACGATCGATTATGTCTCTCTTGTCATGGAATGTGCAGTACATCAAAATAAGGGGCAAAGTCAAAAGTGAAAAGTTGCAAAATGCACTGCTCTTGTTCGGCTGTGCATTCTTCTTTCTTTGAAGGGTGTAGGGCTGCTGTGTTTTCAGAATGATCTTCCATTAGCAACATGCGCACTGCACTGAAACAAACATGCATGAAGTCGAACAAACATGCAAGCACTAAAACAATAATCCGTTATCATTAAAACATGCATGGTCATTTAAACAAACATGCAATACACTTCATTTCACATGAATTCATCTCTGTAAACAAGGCATTAGCAAGATTGTGTCTCGCCCACTTGCGAAAACTGGAAATATCGTGATCTCCGTTGCCACGCAGAAGAATTGTATCTCTGGGTATCTGCCACACTGTAATATCCCATTAATGAGAAGGACTATTCACAAAATACTACTTCCCTCCATCGACTGCCCCCACCCCCTTTTAGAGATGGAATAAAAAGTTACCATCAAGTCCTATTAGATTACACAAATACAAAATAGGATGATAATCAGTTGTAAAATAGAGGCGAAGTAGAGTTTGTCTCTGGGTGGCATAAAAATGAAAAAAGGTTAAAAATAGTGCTAAGGTTGAAAAGTGGAAATGAAATAAGGCTTTTAAAATCAATACGTTCATATGCGAAAGTTTGTCAACGAATATGAATAATGGTGAACATTATAATTGTAATAAGGCATGCATGTAAATTGAACAAAGTAGAATCAATTTTTGGGGGACTTGATAACCTGTCAGGGGTAAAGTGAATGATTAGAGAGAGTTTAAAAGCTATAATGATGAACAGATACGAGTAATAGTAATGCTTCTATCACCCAAGTTAGGTTGTAATCCAAGCAAGTGATATGAAGTTATTTTTCACAAGAGAGTCTTGCAGGTAAACTTTAACGTATAGCCTCAAATGACCTTTGACCATATCATGTGACATCCAAAGGCAACATAACGTGAAGGTACCCTCAGTGCAAATATTCATGGAATAAAAAGTTACCATCAAGTCCTATTAGATTACACAAATACAAAATAGGATGATAATCAGTTGTACAATAGAGGCGAAGTAGAGTTTGTCTCTGGGTGGCATAAAAATGAAAAAAAGGTTAAAAATAGTGCTAAGGTTGAAAAGTGGAAATGAAATAAGGCTTTTAAAATCAATACGTTCATATGCGAAAGTTTGTCAACGAATATGAATAATGGTGAACATTATAATTGTAATAAGGCATGCATGTAAATTGAACAAAGTAGAATCATATTTTTGGGGACTTGATAACCTGTCAGGGGTAAAGTGAATGATTAAAGAGAGTTTAAAAGCTATAATGATGAACAGATACGAGTAATAGTAATGCTTCTATCACCCAAGTTAGGTTGTAATCCAAGCAAGTGATATGAAGTTATTTGTCACAAGAGAGTCTTGCAGGTAAACTTTAACGTATAGCCTCAAATGACCTTTGACCATATCATGTGACATCCAAAGGCAACATAACGTGAAGGTACCCTCAGTGCAAATATGACCCAAGTTAGGTTGTAATCCAAGCAACTGACGTGAATTTATTTGTCAAAAGAGGGTCTTGCAGGTAAACTTTAACGTATGACCTCAAATGGCCTTTGACCCTATCATGTGACCTCCAACGGCAACATAACGTGAAGGTACCCTCAGTGCAAATATGACCCAAGTTAGGTTGTAATCCAAGCAACTGATGTGAAGTTATTTCACAAAAGAGAGTCTTGCAGGTAAACTTTAACGTATAGCCTCAAATGACCTTTGACCATATCATGTGACTTCCAAAGGCAACATAACGTGAAGGTACCCTCAGTGCAAATATGACCCAAGTTAGGTTGTAATCCAAGCAACTGGTGTGAAGTAATTTGTCAAAAGAGAGTCTTGCAGGTAAACTTTAACGTATAGCCTCAAATGACCTTTGACCCTATCATGTGACCTCCAACGGCAACATAACGTGAAGGTACCCTCAGTGCAAATATGACCCAAGTTAGGTTGTAATCCAAGCAACTGATGTGAAGTTATTTCACAAAAGAGGGTCTTGCAGGTAAACTTTAACGTATGGCCTAAAATGACCTTTGACCCTATCATGTGACCTCCAACGGCAACATAACGTGAAGGTACCCTCAGTGCAAATATGACCCAAGTTAGGTTGTAATCCAAGCAACTGATGTGAAGTGATTTCACAAAAGAGAGTCTTGCAGTTAAAAACTTTAACATATGACCTCAAATGACCTTTGACATCATCATGTGACCTCCAACAAGACAATAACGTGGAGATGCCCCTAGTGCTTCCATCACCCAAGTGTGGATGCCAATGCAGTAACAGTTGCCAAGTAATGCATCATAAGAGAGTCTTGCAGGTAAACTTTAACGTTTGTGACCGACGGACGACGGACGGACGCCATTTGGATCCCTTAGTCTCGCCTTCACCTCCGGGGGGCGAGACAAAAAGTAAAAAAATAACCCGAGCACGATAGAAACTTCAAGGCTTAAATTCATTTTTTATATTTATTTGCATGCTTGAAACTTAGTGAATAAACGTTCAGCATGAATTTAATTTTCAGAATTCTCTGGCATTTATGGATGACCAGTTGGGAACAATAGCCCCACAGTCATTTACAAAAATCGCACTCTCTTATGTCAAATAAAGAAAAGTGCTCTGCACAACAATACCAGTGCTTACCGATTCATTTTGCAACTTTTCAGTTTTGACCCTGCCCCTTATTCTGATGTACTGCTCATTCCATGAGTGCAAAATCATAAGAGATATGGTCTCATTTTGAAGAGGAATAATGATACTAATCAAAGCTGAGATTATGCCATGACAGGAGAGATGAAATCGATCAAACTTGAGTTTCCACACTTTTTTTGAGGGGTTCGTATATTTCAAAGTTTTCCATTTTGTTCCTATTCACCCCAACATCGGGGTGAATAGGAATAGCCACAAAATTCCATATAAAATAAAATCTGATATTGAAAAAAAAATCTTTTATATAAGGCATCAAAATATTTGATAGTGGCGATGTTATGAAAATGGTGTGAAGCAAAATGTGTCAAAACTGTTCTTATTCACCCCGTTTTACGGTACTACAAAGTCTTACTATAAGCATACCAAAAATTGGAAAGCTTCATTATACACAACTAAAATCCGTGATATCGAACATAAAGATTATTATTGAATAAAAAGTAGGAAGTTAAAGTATGCTGTCTAAAAATTTCAGTTTTAGTATAATACAGGTTTTATCTTTATTTTGGTCTAACATCATCTCTAACTTACGAATCGAAATACTCCTTGAGCACTTGGAAAGGACATAATCTGGAATGTTTCAAATCTATAAAATAGGCCTATAGACAACAATGTAAATGATGACACTATTTAATTACGGTTTAAAATAATGTAGTGATCATAAAGTTTCTTTGCGAAGGAAACGGTCTAGAGGTTATTCTGAACGAGTAGTTATGTAGTACAGTAAATCAGAAAGATCGTGTACGTTGTTTTGGAATCATCAAGGATTAGTTAAAAAAGGACAAAATCTTGCTGAATATCAAAGTGAGAACAATGTGAAAGGAAATGAGAGAATAATGGTTGCGTAACTTAAAGCCAAGTTCCCCAGAGATGTCCTCCCTATATATGAGTGTGTGTGTGTGTGTGTGTGTGTGGGTCTGTTTAGCAGTATGTCCGAGGACATTTTCGGACAGAGAACAAAAAAAAAATCATGACAACAATGGTCCTCGGAAGCCGGACAATAGTCCTCGAACGTCGAACAATGAATTTGTGCTTTATTCCGTCGACTGTCAGAGGCCGAGGAACAATAGAGGAACAATACTTGTCCTCGGAAGTAAAGCCATGTAAACCTTGGTGTGTGTGTGTGTGTGTGGGTCTGTGTGTAGGTACATCATGTACATGGGACTACAGACACATTATGATAAGAGAATTTGGTCAGAGTTTGATTTTTTTTTTAACTTGTAAATACAGTAGGCATTAAAGAATTGTATTTTGTTTTGTTGTTCTTTTTATGTATGTAATTTAATATGAAAGCTGCGATCTTGAATATTTTTCAGTAAACCTAAACCTACACTATTGCTCATGTTTATGCTCTATAATTTTACAGAATTTAATCTAAATGATCTTTGGATTTGTTAGAACAAAACTACAACATATTTGTTCTCGATTCTTCTTTCCATGTATTAACGGTTATGCAAAGGAGTACATGCAGAGCCATAACTGACAAGAATATACTCCTGTAAATATAATAAATAAAAGTACGGCAGATTATCTACTACATAGCTCAGAATATATACAGTTTCTCATTAATACATATGATTCTCTCGCTTTAATCTCTGCTATTTAAAATCAGCATCGTTTATCATATGATATCTTCATAAAACCTCTATTACATTCATATCAGCCAACGATCACAACCATGTATTTCTAATTCTTTTCTGGATAATGATTGATGTGAAATGTAAATATATGTCAAGTCGACATTGTTATTATCATTATCACTAATATCATTATAATTATTTGCTGTAATGTTGTTGCTTACTGATGCTACACAGGAAAAGCGCAAGAAATGTATTTTGTTGAGCATTGGTTAGTCCAATGTAAGACTCATTATGACCGTAGACACGATGGTTGCCTTTCTGTGTGGACTAGTCTAGATTCAAGACATCTTTGATATAACGGTCTGGAAGGATGACATAATCATCTTCTTTTTGTCCATCGAGAAGGAATCTTCTGGATCGAAGTCTGTCCTTGACTCCTCGTCCCCTCTCTATCTGTGGCAAACGAAGACGATATACGGCTCTGTATATAGGGGGAAAGAGGAGTACGGGTTGTCATTATCCAACTTTCTTTCCAAGTTGTCAGGCACGTGCTCCAAAGACACTTTCTTGCTTCTCGATAGGTCTATATCCCATATACACTAACCGAATTATTCACTTCAACCCTGGAACAAACACTACACCTAACCCTAACCCTGACCCTATATATTCGAAAGAATTAGGCCCGTATTCACAAAGGAGGTTTAAACCATGGGTATGGTTTAAACCTCCGTAAGCGTACTAAAATAAGCGTAAATAAGCGCACATTGCCCATGCGCCCGCTCAAAGAAAATATAATTATGATTGGACCGCATTCCGTGCGCACGTACGCTTAAAAAACCCAGGCAGGGGTAATGTGTTTTGATCATGCTCGAGTATGAAAATAATTTTCTTCCCAAGTGAAGTATACATACTAAACGGGTGGCCAATGTTTATTTTTAACTTGTAGCTGGTCAACGTGTAAACATGGTAAAGTTAATAATGTGGAGTTATTGGTCTTCGATACTTTGAAATCAGACATTGTAGCAACAATTGTAAAATAAATAGTAGTCTAACATCTACGACAGCTTCGATTACGTAAGATATCATATTAAGATCTACGTTAAACCTTTTTTAACCAGTTTATTTTTTAGTCAAACCAAGATTAGATAGTTTATGTTATATACCGTGGATCATCGTCTTGAACCAGAGCCTTGATTTTGGAGAGGTAAGACTCAAACTTCCTCTGACATAATTCGAGGTCCCAGAATCCCTGCAGACAAGGCAGATAGGTAACGAATAACATTAATGTTTATACAATGATTCGATCTCACCCTGCAGCAATTGGGTGGAATTTGCCAATGTCAAAGAAATCCCAATTGTATCCTGGAAGTATATTATGACATCAACATTAAGTGCATTCGGTTTATCGCAATGACAGCTGGAAGTTTAATATGACCAGTTCAAGCTAATTTATACCATACGTTACTGACTACATTATAAGATCCTAGTATATAATTTATGATGACTATTTCAGGTTCAGTTTCAGTTTATTGTTTCATATTTCACATTTACAGTGCTTTTACAATATAAATGGTACAAAACAATATAAAAGGTACAAACGAAAATGAAATCTATTGTCAGAAAAAATAAAAGAAGGTGATCCAGTACCTCATGTCTGCATACAGTATTAATTGAAAAGACTGGGGTTAAAAAATTAGAAGTGAAATATGAAGGAGCCTGTATAAGGAGAAAGCTACGCTTGTGAGTTCTAGGCTCCAATTAAGAGTAATACGATTTATAATAGTCTTTAAAAAATAGTGGGAACGAGCAATGCTTGATGCAGCAATATGAGTATATAAGTAAAATTATTGTATCGCAGTAATCAAATTTGCATTCAAAGAAATGGTATTGGATGTGAGCGTCACTTTCATTACAACAATATTATAACAATTCACATTATTTTAATAAGTAAGCACTGTACCAGGCTGATCAGCTGAAAGCCCTCCCAGAGCGTGCATTAGACAAAATATCAATGTCAGTCTATGTTCACAATTCCATAATAGACCTACAGTTTGATAATACTCGCTAACCATGACAATGCATGGGACATGCATTGGACTTAAAAAATAATAATAACAAAGAAAAATAGGAGAATGAATATCAAAAAAAGATGAAAAAGAGAAAGAAACTGGGAAGAAACCTTACCTCTGATTTCACATGCAGCTGGTCTGTCTTCATGGTCTCGACTGATGTAATGATATGTTTCTTATCATCTCTCATACCACACATCACATCAGAGATGCCTGTCATGTAGGCTTGAGACCACCACTTCAGCGTCGTGTACCTGGATGAAGAACCAGTGATAAAATATAATGCACTCTGCAGTGGGTCTATACGACACGCGATGCTGCCCAAGTTAGTTTGCAGGCACCAAAGGTATAACGGAGTTTCTGAAGTGTAAGAATACCATAGGCCCTATACTTATCTTAGTTAAGTTATTTGTCAATTACTCAGAATTAACTACATACAGAAAACGCCTGGTTCAAAATTTTCCTTGTAAATTATTTTCCGTGTAAAGTATAATCGCATTAATTCACCAGAAAGTTTGGTCATTTGATTAAAGAAGATGGCAACGGGATAATCATTACCAAACTTGTGTTGGCTACCAGTAAAACCGGAATCTATATTAAAATGACTTTTATTTCACAAGTTTATTCATTTATTTAATTATTTAGCTGTTATTTTCATGTTCCGGTATCGGTTAATGGAAAGCAAAAGTATTCGGTGGTGTGTTACGTCACTTAATTCAGGCAGAAAGGTGCCCGATAATCATCATATTTTGGCAGCGACATGCACATATTCGGAGAGCGACGTGCCCGAATATGTAATTTCTATAAATTTTGAATGCCCCCCAAATTTAATATCCTCGCGCACACAAAAGTGAGAAAGAAAATAAACTGATTTCAAGTCTAATCAGGGATGATGCGGGGGGGGGGGGGGTAGGGTTGTTCAGATTGTGCACGTTTTTATGCCGCGAGAGGGCACCGTGATCGTTACCTGATCATGCCATTGCCCCGCGGACAGACCGCGCAACATGCACGCTCCGCCTGAGCTCGAGATCTCATGCGAGATTCGGTCGGCCTCGTGCAGTCCGAAATGTAATCGCAGTAGTCCAACGGACGCATTCGACGCACAACTTTGTGTACGCGTGAATGGGGCTTACGCAATCCTGACTTTCCCCATGGCCTCCCGGTGGCGTATCCCTCTAAAATATCACCTCTGCCCACACAATCTGCACTTCACACTTATGCCTTTTATGTATGTGTGTGTAATTGCGTTTTTACAGACGTGTATCAATCAGATATGATTATTTACGTCTGGGGACCAACCTTTAACGTCACCACCCGAAAGACGTGACTCAGTCTCGAACCTGGGTCCGCTGAATCAGTTTGTAACTTCCACTGTTAACTGGATTACAGGCGCACGCTACTTTTATGTATGTCTCGCAGGCTTTCTGTTAAACACCCAAGGGCCACCCCGGCATATGTGAAGGAATGGCAGTAAACATCATAGTGATGAATATATAATAGAGAGACAGAGAGAGAGAGAGGTGTTGTGGTCTAGTGGATAAGTCCCCGGACTGTTAACCACGAGGTACGGCGTTCGAATCGCTGTGGCAGCACTAGTGTCTTTTTGCTTTAGCCTCACTCGACCCAGGTGAGGTAAATCGGTACCTGGCAGCAATGAATTGCTTGAAATGCCAAAGCAAGGATTTCTGCAGGACGTAGGAGCACGCAGGACACAGATTGAAGCCGTGGGCATGTCCAACAATCTCTGCGTGTGGCTACGTGTTCTGTTGAACGCACGTGACACGCGCAGCCATCGTACTTCCTGCACTTGCTTCTTGCGACCATCGCACGTGATCATTGTTAAAGGCTTAGTCACAACTGCCCGTACGTGTTTTGAAAACGTACGGCTGCTGCGCAGGGGCTTCCTACTTGTCTCGTGCGGTTCACGCAAGTGGTCCGTGCAAAATTCAGTAGTGAATGGAACGTAGAACACGTAGGTACTCCGTGCGCAAGTCTAGCGTGCGTCAAACGTACTTACCACGTACGTCCTAATCCGACGTACGGCCGACGTACAACAAGCGTGCGAATGACGTGCGCTGTACTCACGTCAGAAGTAGGTTGCAAGCAGGACGGGCGTACGCACCACGTTTGGCAAGTCGTCCATTTTGACCATAATATAAAAGCCACCACCCTTCCCTCTTCCTTTGCCTTTGGGTGGCATTATTGTTCACCACGCGCAAGGAGGTGCACGACTGGTTGTGACCAACCCTTATAGCAATAGCATAAGACAGAGAAATATGTTGTCACCTATTGAAATTTGTAAAAGCTGTTCCACTGAGATCCTCCTTCTTGGTTTTGATGCACACATAGTTTCCAGGAGGTTGCTGGTTCGAGTCTTTTCGCTCTGCTTGAATGTTTGCGCCAAGAATGATCTTGTGATCGCCATGCTGTGTTTTCAGCACCGACACGTACTCGGCGTATACCCTCACCGCTTCGTCGGTGTTAGGTTGGTCTCCGTCAGCTTTTTAAAGAAAACATATATTATGAGGTTTTAAGGGGATCCAGGGATGGAACGTAGGCCGGGGGGGGGGGGGGGGGGTAATTGCCTAATGCAGTTTACGGGTATATATCGCTCTAATAGGTGTCTTTTTTGGCAACAAAAGAAAGCCCTAAACATGATTTTGTTTTGGAAGATCTCTATAAATTGTCTCACTTTTAGATCTTGACCTTGGGTTACTATTATTTTCTTAGAATAATACCTAATACCTAATCACCTATATTATTCTTTAAAAAATAATAGTAACCCAATGCCAAGATCTAAAAGTGAGGCAATTCTTAGACATCTTCCAACACAAATTCATGTTTAGTGATTTTTTTTTTGTTAAAGTGAATGAAAGTCTCTAATAATCTGCTACTTAAACGTTCTAAACTTTATATTTTTATTTTTAAATTAATCTGACAAAATTGTGCACGAACTTTAGGGGATACTAATACAACATTACTTACGTTGAGTACTTTTAAAATTATTTTTGATAAAAATCTCGTTGCATTTTTTGGAGATATCCCGTATATCATCTAAGCCGACCAAATCGATTTGACAGCATTATTATCGAGCGAGTAAAGCGAGCCAGTTTAAAATTTATCATGTTTACAAGCGTAAAACACCTTTTGTCGACGTTTGGTGTCGGTATATAGCAACCATTATGTTGGTGACATCTCAACAATGCTGATGGTTCTTTGGAACTAAGTTTTAAGGGACTCGTGCCCCCTGCAAAAGAATTCTAGACCCGGAACTAATGAACTCAATCGATTCTCAATCGAGCTTATACTGTGATTACGTACACGGAATGCAGAAAGACAAACAGAAGGCAACACTTACGGCTCGTGACACATTGGGTAAACTTCTTCCCACCATACCCGTGCTCTATCTCTTTCTTAGTCCTGTATGTATCTTTGACGTTCTCTATGTAGTAGGTTCCGTTGCAGAGCGTGACAAGGATTTCAAGCTGATCAGTTGACTGGGAGGCTCGAAGCAAACGACAGAAAAATCCTCGACGACCTACGAAATCGATATCCAACCTGTTTCAAAGAGATTGAATGAATCGCTAACCATAACGAGGCAAATTCAAGGGTCATTTCAATACCCTATTGAAAACACGTTCGCATATAAACGTTGCAGTTTCCGCACGTTTCATTAGGTGATGGAAAAGGATATTGTAACAAGCAGGAGATCCCTAACATTTACACCTTTTCTGTACATGTAATAATAATAATAATAATTACATTTATAGGGCGCTTCATACGCACAGGTGGTCTAACTCAGTATACATGGTACATCCAATAGCTTAAAGGCAACAAAATGAAATAAAATATTACTAATACAATACAGTTAAATGAAACTAACTACTTGGCAAGATTATGCGATATTTTGTATGTAAGAAGTAGAATCTTAAAAGATTCCTAGTTAAGGTGATCATTCTAGCTGCTGAATTCTGAATACGCTGGAGTGGAGATAAATGAGAAATAGGGAGTTCCAGTAATCCAGATGGGAGGAGACGAAGGCGTGGACGAGTCTTTCAGTTGAGGCTTTGTCGAGTAGTCTCCTGAGCTTTCCAATTCTATATGGAATTTTCTGTATTTAAAAATATCGTGTCACAGAGGTTAGGTGATATCTGCCAACAAGATTGGCATAATGATGTAAATACAATTTCGTAATGTACCGTCTATCGAATATTTAAGCAAAAGCTAGAATTTGAAAATTATTTGGTTGAACTGAACCCACTTGATAGGAAGAATTTTTGTCATTTTAGATGTTTGTATAATAAGCTTCCAATAGTAACTGGAAGGTATACAAATGTACCTAGAGGGGATCGACTGTGTGAGTATTGCTCTCTGAACCAAATCGGGGATGAATTTCATTATCTTTTCCAGTGCCCAGTTTTTGATAATTACCGTAAGCAAGCATTAAAGAAGTTCTTCTGGAAGAGACCAAATGTATATAAGATGCATTTGTTGTTTAACCATTCCACAAGACCAGTGATTTTGAGACTGGTGAAGTTTTGTAAGAAAATTGTTGATTTTTTTGATAAATATTATAAGCTAGGTACTTATGCGGTGGTGTTCTTAAATATTTTTGAACACATGTAGATAGATGTTTATACTGTTTTGTATTGAGTCTAAAAATGTCATGAGAATTAACAAACCTTTTATAAGCAGGTACAGCGCCTGATGTATAATTTGATCTGTTTAGCAAGGTACTAATGTTCAGCTCCATCTCATGTATATAATTACCTTTTCATGTTTTATCACTTCATATATATTGTTATTCTTATCTTACTTTGTTAGGCATATACATTTTTTCTTTATTTGTATCTCTTGCCAGCTTACACCAAAAGTGTAATCTTTATTATTTGTTTGTACTCATATACCCCAGGACGCTGATCTGCAGACAGTTTTTATGTGCTTTTGAAGGGTAAGGTGATTGTCCAATGTAATGCCGAGGTCTCTAACATATTCAGAAGACTGTAGTACACCCTCCTCAATTGTGAAATCTGGTAGAGGCACCGTGCTCCTGAATTGCGATGAAAAGTGGATCAGTTCTGATTTACGTTCGTTGAGACAGAGTCTGTTATTGGCCGACCAGACCCTGATGTCCTCTAGGCAATCTTTTAGTTTATTGACAGCATCGGTAAATAAATTTGAGTGTCATCCGCATACATAGCGTAGTTTACACCCTCATGGCTAGTGATTTTTGCAAGAGGACCGGTGTAAAGAAGAAACAGCAGAGGGCCGACAACGGAGCTTTGAGGAACCCCGCAGCTGAGAGCGAGTGGAGCTGAGCAAGTCCCGTTGCTTATTACCCTCTTTGTACGGTCTTGTAAGTATGAATCAATCCATTGGAGAACATTCCCTGTGATGGAGTAGTCCTTTGCGAGACGCTGCAGCAGCACGGTGTGGTCAAGCGTGTCAAACGCTGCGAAATAGTCCAGAAGAAGCAGAACAGCTTCATCACCCTGTCAACAGCAAGGAGTAGATCGTTGAGCACTTTCAACAATGCTGTTCTGTTGAATGGAAGTTGCGGTACGCGGACTGGTTCCCAGGGAGCAAATGATGGCTGTCCACGTAATACATTAGCTGGTTTACCACGGTCCTTTCCAGGACCTTGCTCACAAATGGCAAATTGGCAATTGGGCGGTAATTGCCCAGGTCATTTGGGTCTAGATTACGCTTCTTTAACAGAGGAAGAATGAGTGATGTTTTGAACGACCGAGGAACTACACCCGATGACAGTGATGCATTGATGATGTTTGTTAGAACCGGAAGCAGTTCATCAAGGCAATCTTTAAGCAGCCAAGTTGGAAGAGGGTCCAGATTACAGGATTTTGGTGGAGTTGACTTGATAAGACGTCGAAGTTGAAATTCATTTACTGGAATAAACTCGCTCAGCTTACAATTCAGAGAGTTCACATGATGTAGAACATGTCATTGTGCATAAGTAACATCAGATGCAAAGGAAGACACAATATCGCTGATTTTCTTTTTGAAGAAATCACCGAACTTATTTGCAAGTTCAGAATCGGATGAGTGTTCAGGAAGAATAGAAGACAGATTTGGGATGGAAAGTTTCTTCACGATGTTGAATAGCTGTTTAGAGTCAGCGTTGGTGATCACATTCCTCAGGTATTTCGACTTAGCATCGGTGATGTGACTGTAGTACGACTCTCTTCACGATACAGCTTCTTGTCAATCTGCAGGCCGGACTTCAACATTCGACGTTCAGCTCTACGCCTACGTCTCCTGGCCTCCCTAATCTCAATAGAGAACCAAGGGGCATTCGGTCGGACAGATGACAGTCACAGAGGGGCATGCTTGTCCATCAGTTTACTCAAACTGTCATTATAAAACAAAACAGCTTCAGATGGACAAGAAGGACAAGGGAAGATACCAATACCTGTTTAATGTCCTGGCGAAAAGAGTTAGTGTCGATGTCGCGAAGCTTTCTGAAGCTCACTTTCCTCTTAGGATATTTAGGCCCTTTGAGGTTAATGGTGGAAAGGATGGCAGAATGATCAGATTGCAGAGATGACAAAAGACTAATATGGGAAATAATATCTTCAGATTTCCTACTGAGGACTAGATCAAGTATATGGCCTGCGCGGTGCGTGGGGCCATTGAGCAAAACTATCAGAAGAATCATCTACATGTATATCAAAGTCACCAAGAAGGATGGGAGGATGAAAATCAACAGCGGCACTTTCAAGGAATTTTAAGAACTCTTCAAGGAAATTATTGCATGTAAAGGTGTGCCGAGAGGATTGGGGTGGGCGGTAGAAACAATAAACACTAACAGTAGATGAAGGAGTAAGATGGATCGTCAGATCAAACAATTCAAATGACAAGCAACTGTAGCTGTCATTGACAATACAACGTGCAGTAGACCTGTACAGGACGCAGATACCACCTCCTCTACAAGTCTTTTTTGGATGATTGATTATATCAAAATTAGGATAAATTCAACTCGGCTAGTGTAGGGTCATCTCTATGGTCACCTTAAAGCCATGACTCGGTGGTAACTAACACATCAATGTTATAATCTATAATCAAAGAAGACATTACATCAGGCTTATTAGTCTAGGATCGTGCGTTCCATAAACCAAACTGAGCCCCACTGGAAGTCTCAGTAATGGGATGTGACCTTGGGATCTTTTGCCTGCAGATCCCAAGATCACATACCCTTTTCCAAACAGTTAGGGGAAGAAGATGATAGGGCTTCTTATTCAACTGATGGAGAGCATGTACATCATACTGAATACGATTCGATTGTGAACTATTTCAGTACTCGTTAGCATACTGAAATGTATCAACTTCATAACATGGGCCTGGGTTCATTTGAATATCACCCGATAACAAGATGGCCAACTGAAAACATGTATTATTGTAGTATGCAATATGTCTACTACAGTAATTTAAATGTATGTACATAGGAATGGGTAAACTTGAATTACAAGGATCAGGAGGCAGAATGAATACATGATTGACATTCAAAAGAAATACATTCAGAGGTACACAAAAGACGAAATGCCAGAGTTTAATCCACTCCATTGATGCTGCAGTGCTACTAATGACTGCAGTTGAAAAGGCAGATGTAACATACAAAGTGTACTACAAAAGGCACTACTGAAAGTAAATACAAAGTATGTGTACAACACTGAACACTGAAATGGCAGTGCAAAGCAAGATTCAAAATTAAGATACAGAATAGACCGCTTCGGTTATGTATGCAAATTTTATACATACCTTTCAAACAAAGGCTGTTCTTGACAACCTGAAAGCTTGCCGGACATAGCAACAAAAAATGTATGCAAACTGGATTCCAAGCATTGAGGCTCATTTATAAAAAGCAGGTTAATGGAATAGCTCGTCACTAGGTGCTCAGCGAATATATGTGCATAAATTTGTATACATTACAGAAGCGGTCTATTCAAATTACAGAATTCAACATGTGAAAGATATAAACATGCAACACAGTGCATATTTTTCACATGTTTCAGAGAGTAACGCATCTTGCAATAGACCTGTTTACTAAGTGATTCAAATTTTATGCATACTTTTGAAACAAAGGTTGTTCTTGACAACCTGAAAGCTTGCCAGAGGCTTGTCAGACATAGCAACAAGTAATGTATGCAAAACTGGATCCCAAGTATTGTAGTTCATTCATTAATAACAGGTTAATGGAATACCTCGTTTACTTACTAGGTCCCCAGGAAAGAAACATCCATAAATTTGAATCACTTAGTAAACACGTCTATTGGGTGGAAGAGATGGCAACCAAATTTTAGGTTAAAAACATATTTTTATTTCTCTCTTACTGAATAGCGAAAATTTTAGATATGTTTTCCTATAAATGCTTCCTATTGACATGCTGAAGACAAATATGAAAATGTGTGCAGAAAATGATTGTTCATATCAATTATTGATAGTTAACACAGCACACGCAGTTAATGCATTATATGCACTTTGATGAAAATCAAGACTGAGGCATTTTTGCGATTTTTCCAAAAGTAGCCAGTACTCACTCGAGCGTAAAATATTGTCAATACTTACAGTATCATCCGATTAAAAGGACCGTCACCCATAATTTCATAATGTCAAATTATCATTTTGGAGGATATTTTCAAAGTGTGCATGTATACTCTTTTTTTTCTTTTTTACTTTTTTACTGTATAATTGGTGCAAATCATGAACTTGAACAAAATTGAAAGGGCGCCTTGACCTTGTTGGGCGTAGTAGGAGGTCTTATCATCTTCTTTTCATTTTGCCTCCCCGGCTCCATCTCTCGCTATCTCTCTCTCTCTCTCCCCCCCCCCCCCCCCCCTTTCGTTAATTGAGTCAGGTCTCTCTGTTCGCCATGAAGTAAGCCAGCCGCTATTCAATATATTTGTCGTGTTTAGCTATTGCCACAATTTTTTAAACGCAATTACCTACACTGTAAAAAATAACTGTAAACAGGTAAAACTAGAGGTTTTGGGGCCCCTGAAATTACAAGTTATTGCTGCTATTTCAATTTTAAAGTCTTTTTCCTTTAAAACAATATCAAGTTTGTTGGTTTACCGGAAATCAGCATATATTTATAATCGCCCGACATAAAACGCTGTTAAAAACATTTTCTCATATTTAAACCGCGGTCTATGTACTGTGGAAAACGGGCATTCCCAGCATCCTGACTGCCAGGAATTTCCCGTGAAAAAACGGCAATTTTTTTTCACGGTGTGGGTATGTGACTTCGAAAAAAAAAATTATCTTTGTATTAATTCACAATTATTATTTCTTTCTGACGAAGGGTACAAAAATACTCAACGTAATAATGAGTACTGTTACAGTGAATATAAGAATAGGAGGCAAAACATCCCAAGCGAAGGTTGTATTGGGAACACAAAGAATACATTTTTAAAGACAAGCTACAGCCCTGTAAGAACATTACTGCAGTGGTGTATCCAGGATTTCCCAATAGGGGGGGGGGACGCAAGGAATTATTGATCGCCGTCATGGGGGAGGGGTCTTTGGAAAATTTTTGCTTCTGAAGAAGGGCTGAGATGCAAAATAGTGCTATATGTGAACAAATTATGAAGCCTATTTATTGAACAATATTTTCAATTGGTATGAGAATTTTTTTTTTTTTTACGACGGCCAATAGGGGGGGGGGGGGGCGCGCGCCTGTTGCGCCCCCTGGATACGCCCCTGGTACTGTTTTTTTCCTATTTAAATAAGTAGGAAAATAGGAAAGAGGATGAAATAGAATCGGAAAAGAAAAGGAAGATAATAATTTTGCAACTTTAATTACTTTGAGTATTGTGCGATATGAAGTGTATTTCTTGTATAATTATTCTGAAGCAAACTTTATTTTATAGGAGTATCCAAAATTGGAACACTACTGCATAATATTTAACCCCCCCCCCCCCCTTGAATTCTACCGATATTCTGATCTTCACGAACTTAAACTTACTCTCTAGATGATCCTCTTGACTTCAAAATCTTCTTTTCGATCAGTTCGTCTCGATGATCACGAAACCATTCAAAAACGGGACTCATCGAGGTCGGTTCAATACCACATGGATTTCTCTCTTTGTATTCTTCAAGCCCCTGGTTGAGATCGAAATTCGGCTGGTCGTCGTTGGGTTCGACGAGGAAGCGACGTTGGCTCAAATCGTTACGATAATTGGCGTCCTCGCCAATGGAAAAGTTTCCTAGTACCTCGTATCGGTCGATTGAGGATTCACCGCTAGCCATTTTTCTTGTCTAGACCACAAAATAATTTGCGATACCAGGCCCGATCTCCTCTTCGTTTACTGATACTAATATGTGCTTAATATTTGGGCGTATCTCTCAGCGCAAAACATAGAATGCGAGGACTTCTTTTGATCAGGGGGTATTTTCTGTGTATTCTTTGATACAGCTTTTCTTTTAAAGTGTTGTTTATCTTCTCGCAAAAACATAGAAAAGGGGCTAATGAAATAATTCCGAGTTTTAGATTTTATAACAGTGAAAATTTTCACCGTCTAAATTAACTAAAACCTTTTTGAATATTTTGAGTAGCTTGCATTAATTCATTAATTCAAACTTTTATAAATTTATAAAACTTTTTTTAAGTAGACTATGACAGCATTTGAGGCCAAAGAAAATCTACAGTCGACAAAGGTCTCTACGGGAGCTTCTTTTATGTTTTATTTTCGGTGAATTTCATCTTGATTTGCTCCGTGAAAACTGTATTAATAAAACATATATGAAAGCATCATAAATACAAGTGCATAATAATAACACTGATCATGAATCATCCTGATTTTCAAACATGAATCTAACAATATTTGCAATAAGTATTTTAGATAAATGAAAGGTCTCAAAAACGGCTTAAAATAATCAGCATCTCATTTGCTATCATTACTAAAATATATACTATCCCAAACTAGGCGACTTAACATGTTTAAATTATAATTTGAACTATAGCAGATCGACCTACATGTACATGGTGTGACCTCCCTTGTCATTCACCTTGACATTAACACCCACAATCAAAGCCTGAATCTTATTTCAGCTAATTATTCCAAAGCCAATATCTTAAAATAAATCTCTTATACATGACAATATCATATATCATAATCATCAATAGTCATAGCATACAAAATACATTTATATAGACTTGACCTTATTTCTGGCTATACATGTAATGTACTATGTGTATGTATAACATACATGGAAATTTACAATGTTATGTAATCTATATGTACAACTGCTAAATCAAGAGCCAAAATAAACCAACTAATTTGCACTTCTAACATACAATATTTCATGAAATATAGAATTCATATGATAAACTAACCTCTTTGCCTCCTTTATGTAATAGAAAGAAAAACCAGGTTTCCAGGATACCCTGGATCTTAGGTGATCCAAACCTCAAATCTGTCAGATTTTCTCAGTTCAAAAATTCAAAGTAAAACACTGTCTTGAGTTGAACACAAGTTGGCGCTATGTCAGTAAAAACCTTGCAAACCCTGAGTGATAAGTAATGCTGATCACATATATACAATGTACATGCATGTAAACAATGAATTGGTTAAAAGTGCTAAATCATTTATGTGTTATAACTAGCAATAACATCTTGATCACATCATAAAGGAAATATCAAAAATGATATCAATATCAAAGTAGAAAAAATATATTTTTCAATCAACTTTCACTACATGGCTCCTTTAAATTTCATAAATTTACCCAACAATCTGGCTTGAAAAATTAACTAGATTTACACTACCTTCTGAACCAGCTTTACATACTAAACACATGTTAGATCCCAGTAACTTCAATCTGTTTAAATACAAGGTTTCTACAAATTGGATGAATGCATTTAAAGAAAATAACAATACTGTTACAGTAGATAAACATTAATTGAATAACCTTGAACAACCTTGAGCCAAGGAAATAAATTTCCTTCATTGGTAATCAAACATAAAACCATTATCAATTGAGTGACAA
Source organism: Heliocidaris erythrogramma (assembly GCA_025617745.1). Lineage (NCBI taxonomy): Eukaryota > Metazoa > Echinodermata > Echinoidea > Camarodonta > Echinometridae > Heliocidaris > Heliocidaris erythrogramma. The sequence goes on along the minus strand of CM046860.1, from coordinate 6,509,283 downwards.
TACACATAGCCATAGAAATTTATGCAAATAAGTCAATGTTCAATAAAAAATGACATTTGTTTATCCTTTATCCACATTTCAATAATGCATCAATCTATGCTTTTGTCATCTTTGATGATATAACAATCTTTGAGTTTAGAGTGAATAAATTTTGGCACAATTTCTGCTTCACTTGCACAAAATCATTGTTCGTTACCCACATTTCTCTAAAATTGGAATCAAATACATGACTGATAAAATTTTAGATCAACTATTCTAGCATCAAACCTGTGAATTCTGTCTTGCAAACTCACGTTACACACCGAGTGTGCCAGGTCATAAAAAGCACAATACAAAAGAAATATCGGCAAAGTAATCTGCCATGTATATTACAATTTCTATATACTATTCAACGTAAGACATTTAAACGTCCTTTCCTTAGACAAATATTTTCAATAATTTGCTTTCTTCGATAAATTACATATACATGAATTATATATAATACTGAATGTAAACCATGTCACGACTTCCATTGTCTGTTGGAAATGAATAAACACGAATTTGAATTTGAATTTGAACAAAGAAAAACATCAATATACATGTATTCCTAAATCTTGGAAATATTAGTCTTAATTTAGACTCTCAATGAGATAAAGATAAATACATATAGTTTTGACATTCAGACTCTTGGAGTTTCAAAGTTGAACAACAGTCTTCACATTCAGACCCTGCAACAAGGTGAGACAAAATATGTAGTCTGAGATTCAGACATATATTAAAAAAATACAACAGATACCAATTTCGTCCAGTCAGGTATTAGTCTATAGTTCAGACGCGACTCTCTTCGATTTACTTATTCGCGTGTTCATGGCTCCTTGTCTGGGAATCCTACTTGGTCTTCACACGGAAGTAACAGGACAAGTTTGTGAATGGGGCGATCCAAGTAACTTAGTGAAGTAGTTCGCTTTCCTGATGCTGTTAGTTTTCGATCACCCACTGCTACCTTGACCTTGCGAACCCGATTATCTTCGGATTCATACGCTTCGACGACTCTTCCCAGAGGCCATGTGTTTCGGGGAAAATGATCATCTTTGATGATTACGACATCACCAACTTTCATATCGCGCTGAGCGCGAGTCCATTTCTTTCGAGATTGCAGTTGGTTCAGGAATTCCTTTCTCCATCGGCACCAAAACTCATTGGCCAGATGCTGAACCCTCCTCCAGCGCTTCTTTAGATATACGTCTTCACGAAGAAAACTCCCAGGTGGCGGTAGAATAACCTTCGACTTCTGGGTCAATAAGTGGTTTGGAGTGAGTGGTTCTGGGTGGTTTGGCTCGTTAAGGAATTCTACCGCTAACGGACGACTGTTGACGATAGCTGCTGCCTCACAGAGCAAGGTACGAAGGGAATCGTCATCAAGTTGCTGACCGTTTTTATACAACAGTGCATCGAGTATGGTGCGTACTGAACGAATTTGGCGTTCCCAAACTCCTCCCATATGGCTTGAGGCTGGGAAATTGAACTTGAAATCAAAGTAGTCACATTTCTCTCTAAGCAAACAAGATTTCACCTTCTCATGGTCCATCTCTTTCCATGCTTTCTTGAGTTCAGTCTCTGCACCGACAAAGTTTGTCCCCCTGTCTGACCTCAGCTGCCGAATAGGACCTCGGACAGAAATGAAACGTCGTAATCCATTAACGAAGGCATCAGTAGTCATTGAATTTAACGTTTCTAGATGAATTGCTCTTGACGCCATGCAGGTGAAGATAAGGCCATATCTTTTCAACTCTTTTCTGCCTTCTTTGATAGTCCATGGGCCGAAACAATCTACTCCACAGTAAGTAAACGGCGGACTAGGCGTGAGACGATCTATGGGTAGATCTGCCATCTTTTGTGTTTGGGCTGGTTGACGAAGTTTATGGCAGGTAACACATCTGGAAATAAGCTTGGAGACAAAGTGGCTGCAACCAAGGATCCAGTATCCCTTAGCTCGGATGCAGTTGATTGTCATTCCTCTTCCCTGGTGAACTATTTCTGCATGGCAATGGGCAACTAGGAGCTCTGTAAGATGAGACTGAGGAAGAATGGCAGGATGCTTAAGCTCAAACGGTCCCTCAGCTCTTGACAGTCTTCCTCCAACTCTAAGGATTCCTTCTGTGTCTACGAAGGGATCTAATTGATGTAGACGGCTCTTAGCTTTGCAGAGACGTCTCCCTTCACGAGCAGCGGCTCCTTCTATGCCTCCCAATATCTGTAGCTCCTCTTTGAAAGCATCTTTCTGAATATGCCGGATGATTTCTTTCTCAGCATGGACAAGTAGTTCAGTAGACAGAGGTTGAATGATGACTTCATCCTTCTTTGAATTCTCTCGCCTTTTTTGGCAGCATCTATGGAGGTAGGACTTGAGGCGGAGACAATTGGCTACTGCCTTCCCAGCCTGCTGCCAAGTAGAGAATCGTTTGAGTCTCTCAAGATCAAATTCCTCTGCATTCTTGATTGTGGCATGAGACTGCTTCACCTCAGGATCGTTCTGAAGGATCATACTTTCATCTTCATTATCCTCATCAGCGACATCGCCCTCCCATAAGAACTCTGGGCCAGTCAGCCACTTCGTCACTTCTATCTGGTCGACTCTAATCCCTCTGGATGCCCCGTCAGCTGGGTTATCGTTAGTTTCGACATACTTCCACTGAGATGGTGATGACGAGTCTCTGATTTGTTTCACCCTGTTGGCAACAAATACGTGGAAACGCCTCGTCTCGTTCTTTAAATAGCCCAGCACTACTCTACTGTCGGTCCAAAAGACTTCTTTGTCGACTGTGAGACCCAGTTCCGTCTGAAGAAACAGGCTTACTTTAACTGAGAGCAAGGCTGCAGTCAGTTCAAGTCTTGGAATGGTAACTGTTCTGACGGGAGCAACTCTGGACTTTCCCGTAACTAGGGCGCAGTGTACTTCACCCATCTGATTTGTCAGTCTCAAGTAAGTGCACTGACCATACCCCACACTGCTAGCATCTGAGAAATGGTGTAGTTCTATGCTTTGGATCTCACCAAATTTCTTGGGCTTGAAACATCGGTCGATTGACAGACTCTCCACCTTTACAATGTCATTCTTCCATTTCTCCCATCTTTCTTGGAGGTCAGCACTCAGGGGGTCATCCCAGTCAGCTCCACTTCTGCATAATTCTTGGAGAATCAATTTGCCGGGAAGAATGACTGGAGCTAGTAGGCCTAGAGGGTCGTAAACCGACATCACCGTTGCCAAGATTCCTCGTCTAGTCAAAGGTTTCTGAGGAAACGTTAACCGAAACTGAAATGTGTCTGATTCCACACACCACTGTACTCCCAATGCCTTCTGGATTGGTAGGTCGCTATGGAACAGTTCTTTGGTAGTGAGATCCTTTGCTCTTTCTACTTCAGGTACATCTTCTATCACCTTTCGAGAGTTTGAAACGAATTTGTGTAAGTGTAGCCCACCTCTCTCACACAACTTCCTTGTTCTCAGGATCAGATCAGTAGCCTTCTCGGCTGTAGGGACCGACTTCAACCCATCATCGACGTAAAAGTCATGATGTACAAAGTCCTTCACGTCCTCTCCAAATTGCTGCTCATGATCTGTTGCTATCTGTTTGAGGCAGAAATTTGAGCACCCTGGCGATGACGAAGCTCCGAACAGGTGCACTCTCATACGCAGATCGCATACAGGCTGCCGGTAGTCTCCGTCCTTCCACCATAAGAATCGAAGATAGTCACGGTGATCTGTTCTAACTTGGAATTGGTAGAACATCTCCTGAATGTCGCAACTGAAAGCAACATAATCAGTTCTGAATCTGCATAATACACCAACTAGGTTGTTGGTTAAATCTGGGCCAGTCAACAGATGATGATTCAGCGCTTCACCATTGCACTGTGCGCTACAATCAAACACCACACGAAGCTTGTTAGGCTGCTGCACTCCGTGGTGAGGGATATACCAAGCTGCGTCAGCTCCCTTACATGAATTTGGAACATATTCAGCATAACCCTTCTCTATCAGTGCTTGAATCTTCTGAGAATATAGCCTGTGATACTCAGAGTCCTTTTCAAATTTCCTCCTTAAGCTGCTTAACCTCTTCTTAGCCATGTATCTGTTGTTTGGCAGCTTAGGATTTGTTTCTTTGAAAGGAAGGGGTGTTTCGTAGCGTCCATCATCTGTGACGTGTATCTGCTCCTCCATCAGTCTCAGAAACTTGACATCATTCTGCGAATAAGGCCGTTGTGCCCTTTCAGGGGCGAAGTCTGCTTCTAGAAGCTTGATGACCTGATGAGGTGCTATCTCCTCTCTAACTGTGGATTGACATGAGTACACTACTTCTGTAGGATGACTGTCTATTTGTACTTCCTCAGGAAGAACCTTCACCATTGCACGATGACTTACACCTATTGGGTCATTATCTTTGTAGTCATTCTCTACCATGCCGATGACACTCCACCCTAGGTCAGTCTGCATTGCGAAAGGTCCTCCATATACGGGTGGGGGAATGACAGCTCGAGGAGTAAGGGCGCTTGGACAATCATAGCCTATAAGTAAAGCTATTTCACAATCCATCATTGGCGATAAGTGGCCTTTCATGGACTCCAGATACGTTAGATTCCTAACGACTTCAGGCGTAGGAATGTGATTTCTATTTGCAGGTATGATATCACGGGTGTAAGATGGTGGTAACATAATCTCCTTATCGCCATTCAAGGCCCTCACTTTGAGACCCTTAATCTTTTCGCTTGCAACTCTATCATCAGCCTTTGTCATTGTTGAGAGAAGTAGGCTGACCTCCGTACCAATGATTCCCATTTCTTCCTTTGTCTTTCGGAGGATGAAGGTTGTGTCAGATTGGGTATCAAGCATGGCGTATACCAACCGCTCCTTTGGCGTTGAGGCATGAGATAACCATACCGGAACAATGGTAGAGGTTTTGGATGTATGGGAGTTACCTCTGTTGCTTAACGCATGGGACGAGTGAGATTCCTCTGTCTCTTGCTGAGTGTCGCCTTCTCTTGACGGCCGCTTATCACTCCAATTATCATCATGAAGTACAGTGGGATGCCTTTTCTTGCATGAAGAACAAGTGCTCTTATAGTGACAGTCCTTGGACCTATGACCAGGTTTGAGACACCCGAAGCACAGATTACGTTCACGTATAAGTTTTCTCTTCTCTTCCATAGACTGTGATGCAAATGAAGTACAATCTGTGAGACGGTGCTGTCCTTTACAACATGGACAGGTGAGCTTCTTCCTGCTTCCATCATCTTTCTTCTGCACACTGGTGGAAAGAGACCTAGCGTTAGATGATGGCTTCCTCTCCTGAAAGGACGTTACTGATACGCAGGCTACCTCTGCTTCTTGTACGACAAAGTCCACAAAGACAGAGAATGGAGGGAATGAGCCTGTATCATGTCTCCATTGAACAACTTTCCGACCCCATCTATGAGTAAGCCAGTCCGGAAGCTTTAGCAATAGCCTTCTATTCTCTCTCTCATCATCAAGATGCTTCAGATGATGTACAAACTGAGATGCGGCGTTGCATTGACGAAGAAAATCTCCATATCTCCGGAGGCCATTTTGATCCTTTGTGCCTATCTTAGGCCAGGCATCTAACTTGTCCCGGAATGCATTGGACAAAACGAACGTGTCTCCATAACGCTTGTCGAGTTCCTTTCTTGCTATTGTATAGGCATGTTCATTGCTAAAGAGTGAATATCCCTGTACCAACTCCAAAGGCTGCCCCTTCAGGTACTTCAACAAGTAGTAGAACTTATCTTCAGATGAAATTCCCTTCTTTTCGATGAGCATGTCGTAAGCTCTCTTCCAAGCCGGATACTGCAGTGGACTTCCATCAAAGACTGGTGGCTCTGGTAAAGGGAGTCGATTTAGGCGCATCTGCTCGATCAAACAAGCTGTGAGGAATTTGTCTGGTTCTTGATGATGAAGCTCTTGTACAGAATTCCAAGGTTCAGATGTCTGTTGCTGTCTTATTGGTCTAAGATCTTCCTCTGGTAGTTGTTTGTCAGCATTACCTTTCTCTTCAACCCTGTTTTCTTGATGTACTCTATCACTCTGAACGTCATCCGTATTATTGGGTTGCAACTGCTGATCAAGCCATTGTTGACATCGACGTTTTGACGAAGAAGAACTCTTTGTAGACGACCTCAAACTTCCCTGTACAGATCTCACTCTATCGTACGTCTGTTTCATTAGAATGGAATGTTCTTCCTCAAGCTCATCAAGCTTTGCTTCACTGTTTTCCTCTGTAGAAAGCATCTGCGCAGCAGTAGAAAATTCTTCCTGAGCTGTTATAGCACCGTCCATAATTACCTGCAGAGCATCTCTCTGTGATTTTATGGCGCTAATTTCTGCATCACCATCAGTGAGGAGAGTCCTTAGTTTCGTTGATGACCTTCTCCATGAGGTAATGCAACCTTTCCATTTCTTCTGCTTCATTTCTAACTGCCATTGCGCTCCCTTATTGGTAAGTTGTCGAGGTCGTTTACTATCTCCAACAGCTGCACCAGTATCTGATGGGCTTTCCTCATGATGAGTAGACATGTTCAGATGACTTCCATTGACAATTGTCAACCGTTAAATCTAACTCTGGGTTCTGATGGAGAGTTTACTCGACTGACGGGTTGAGGAAGATTTACCCTATCCGTTGAACAGACTGGTTCTCTTTGTAGTGAGCAAACAGTTCGTTGATCATGCCGCTAGTGTTCCATGCTGCGTTGTGAAGAAAGTTTCACTCTTCAGAGTGACGAAAGCATTCACTCTTCAGAGTGGCGAGAGTTTTCACTATGACAGCATTTGAGGCCAAAGAAAATCTACAGTCGACAAAGGTCTCTACGGGAGCTTCTTTTATGTTTTATTTCGGTGAATTTCATCTTGATTTGCTCCGTGAAAACTGTATTAATAAAACATATATGAAAGCATCATAAATACAAGTGCATAATAATAACACTGATCATGAATCATCCTGATTTTCAAACATGAATCTAACAATATTTGCAATAAGTATTTTAGATAAATGAAAGGTCTCAAAAACGGCTTAAAATAATCAGCATCTCATTTGCTATCATTACTAAAATATATACTATCCCAAACTAGGCGACTTAACATGTTTAAATTATAATTTGAACTATAGCAGATCGACCTACATGTACATGGTGTGACCTCCCTTGTCATTCACCTTGACATTAACACCCACAATCAAAGCCTGAATCTTATTTCAGCTAATTATTCCAAAGCCAATATCTTAAAATAAATCTCTTATACATGACAATATCATATATCATAATCATCAATAGTCATAGCATACAAAATACATTTATATAGACTTGACCTTATTTCTGGCTATACATGTAATGTACTATGTGTATGTATAACATACATGGAAATTTACAATGTTATGTAATCTATATGTACAACTGCTAAATCAAGAGCCAAAATAAACCAACTAATTTGCACTTCTAACATACAATATTTCATGAAATATAGAATTCATATGATAAACTAACCTCTTTGCCTCCTTTATGTAATAGAAAGAAAAACCAGGTTTCCAGGATACCCTGGATCTTAGGTGATCCAAACCTCAAATCTGTCAGATTTTCTCAGTTCAAAAATTCAAAGTAAAACACTGTCTTGAGTTGAACACAAGTTGGCGCTATGTCAGTAAAAACCTTGCAAACCCTGAGTGATAAGTAATGCTGATCACATATATACAATGTACATGCATGTAAACAATGAATTGGTTAAAAGTGCTAAATCATTTATGTGTTATAACTAGCAATAACATCTTGATCACATCATAAAGGAAATATCAAAAATGATATCAATATCAAAGTAGAAAAAATATATTTTTCAATCAACTTTCACTACAAGTAGACTATACATAATGATATACAACATAATATATTTCTGTTATTATTGGGGAATTTCACGCGTCATAAAAATAGCTCCAAAGTTTTAGAGTCATTTTGGTATTGTTTTCAGCCTGCCGCTGGGAATATAATGCAAACTGAAAAAATGAACTGAACGATAAGCAATACTAATATTGACCATACACTCAAAACGGTAACTGATTTTGAAATTATGATTGGTAAGTTATCTTTCGACTGAAAGACTTTGGCCCTTTTGCGAAGACTTGATTAATAGCTATATGATTTCACCTGATTACTGAAAAACTATAATCAGTGATACTTCTTTTTAATTTCTCCTCGTTTTATCAAACTTCAAGTTGAACAAAGATGATTCACTATAATTAATTTTCCTTCATTTTCTAAAGAAATGTATGTAGTTTTGTTTAACATGCATGATAAATAGAAGCTACATATGCTATGATTAATTAGTTGTGTATTCATGGTAGTGCTAAAATAGAATGAAATATACAATTGCACATTTTAACATGGACGTGAAAGCCGTTTAATTCTTCATATGTCTTAGAATCTTATCTTCATAGAATATTACTTCTACAAAAGAAAGCCATGCGTGTTATTTGTAACACTTCATGGAGATCCCATACTGATGTCTTATTTATAGAAAATAAAATCTTGAAGATAACTGACTTATATCGCTATAATCTCAGTCAGTTTATGTACCAATTGAATAATAATGCTCTACCCTCAATCTTCAATATAATATTCAATAAAAACAAAACTATACATCAATACCCCACACGACAATCTGACGAATTTCATCTGCCATTAACTCGAACTATGCTCTCTAAATCCATCTTTACTTTCACAGGCCCGAAGCTCTGGACTATTCTTGATAATAGCATCAAGAATGCCCCTAGTTTAAACTCTTTTAAATTTAAATTGAAAAAAATTCTTCTGAGTAACTGTTCTCAAACCTCGGCTCTTTAAAACTCATCATCCCTCAACCTTCTTCAAATTATTTCAAACAACATTGTACACGATTACGTTCCTATTCAATTTATGTTGCCATCCGTATTCTGGTCGGTCTGTGTTATGTTGTGTGTGTCTATAAGTAAGAGTCCTACCCTCTCTCGTTCTTTTTCTCCCTTCCTTTTCTGTTTCTTTCACTCATGTTATGTTTTGTTTATCCGGTTCATGTGCAAATATGTTCCCTTTTCAACGATACACTATTTTTGCAATTATAAGTAATCGGGGGCTGCAATCTACAAGCCTAGCTTTTTAGCAGTCCCCTCCGCTACCAACCTAGTTTGGTTTTGGTTTTTCTATGTCTATATTGTACGCTGTAACCAATAATTGTAAGTTTCATTGATTTGCTATGTACGATGTAAACCTATGTATTTTATATTGTTGGAAGTGGAAATAAATAAAATGAAAAATGAAATGAAATGAATCAGAGAACGAAAATAAATAATTCGATAATTGACGAGAAGGAATCCAGGCTGGAATAATCCGTGTGAGCTTGTGTATGCACAACGGTCCACTGAGCTGGCCTCCGAAGAACCGATATAACTGTTTTTATTCAATCTATGAATTCAAGAAAAGAGGGAAAAAAGCATCCTCAAATTCATGATCATAAAATTGTATCGCTGTATATACTTCGCTTTAAAGAACACCATGCATTCTGATAAACCACATGTACATAATTATGGGTATGCTTGCAAATCTGTTGTATATAAAGGTTCGAAGTCTTTGCTATTAACTCATGATGTCATGTTTGCATTTATCACCTGACAAATTGAGACATCTTGCAAATAAAAACTGAATATTGATGGTAAAAATTCATTTCTGCACAAGTGTCTTCATTGTATTTTGGATGGAGCTTTGAAATATTATTTCTCCAAATGCCTTACTTGTGACATCATGACAAAACAAACACCTCAAAAATAACAATTGTGTACCATAAACATCATGAAACAACTTGCATTAGTTGCATACATACATACTCAGAAATAACCGAAAATAGAGGGTTAAGAATCTGAAATATTTCTAACATGCATAAAAATGATGCATATTTCTGAGTTAGATACAATAACTTTCAAAACATATTTACTGCATAAAAATTCTGCCAAAAAGGGAAAGACATAAAGCAAAAGGTCTGAAAACAGACTAATATCAGAGTTTCCACAACTGTGTGTTGTGGCGTGCGCCTGTATCCAGCTAACAGTGGAAGTTATAAACTGATTCATCGGAACCAGGTTCGAGACTGAGTCACGTCTTTCGGATGGTGACTTTAAAGGTCGGTCTCCAGACGTAAATAATCATATCTATTTGATACACGTCTGTAAAAACCCAAATACACATACACACACCCACCTACGCACACACATTCACATACATGTACTTGTGGGGAACTCTATTCATTTCTCCTATTGTATTTTGTACCCCGCAAGTACTTCTCCTATTGTATTTTGTACCCCACAAGCATGACGGAATAAAGGGCATCATTGTGCTCTTTTGTTCTCTGTACCCCACAAGACTATGTAAAACCGCGCGCACACACACACATCTCTGTAATTTACTTTTGTAAGAATAGAATGTTCAAACTCTGTTCTAATAAATTACCCTTTTCCAGAATCTAACGGTGTAACTGTTCTTCCAAACTGGGAAAATCCTTTAAATGACAATACTTTCACAAAACCTTATTTCTGTTGGTTTTATACAAATTCTGTATACTCAAAACTAATCCATATTTCTCATGAATTCAAAACCTTTTTCATTTTGTCTGCAAAATTGAGCAATAAAAATGTGTCATTTTTTATTACTTAATTTTCATTCTAGCGCTTTACTTTAATCTCACACTATTTCAACTCAGCATGGGAATTTATAATGAATGCTTATTCTCATGCCTTCTTTACACCTAACATAAATATCTGAAAATGTTAATTTCAAGAAATTGTAATTACTATTAACATTCCTGTTCAAAGACAAAGTCAAAATACACTCAAATGTAACATCCGTTTGTTTATAACTTTATACAGACAAGTTTAAAACAAATATCTCAAAGAGCTTCTGTCTTATATGTTATATCATAACCTTTAGTTTCATAAATTAAATGTGTCGATTCATAAAAGTGTATCTTATAATATATGTAGTTTCAATCTGTTTTAAATTTCACAAATACTGCACTGAAAAGTAAATACGCTGAACCTAGCTGCTTATTGATTATGCACGCTTATTTAGCAATAACACGTTATAAAACTTGCACTTCATTGATACACTTTCCGTTCCAAATTTCTACATTAATACAGATTATTTCTTGATTCTGTTTATCTCATACTTTACTTACTTTCCTGACGGATAAAAACAGCAATCTGTTAAGCATAAATGACACCTCACGGAGTCATTTTACTGCAGAAATTGGAGTGAAACAGCAAGCAAACATGTCTGTTGCACAATGCTGATTACTGCCTGATCTTAGCATAGCACGCCAATTTTACATAGTTACGGCAAACTTAAATTCCTCATGGTATCTTTGAATTTGTAATGTTATCTCTGAAACCAAATGAAAAAATAAACATTCAACGAAACAATATAAATAATGGGGAAAACGTCCTTGATGTTCATTCTTTATAAAAAAAATTAAGAAAAAATTAACGAATAGAAACTCTATATTAAGATCTCCCTATTAAAGGAGTGATTTCAAAGAGGTTCAATAAGATTGTCTTCACCATTGTAGTTCTTCTCTGTAACTATTTAGGTAAAAACTAAGGGTAAACCTTTTTTTTCAAGTTCATCTACTTTAATACTTAGCAGGCTGACCCCCTGTTTAAACTACCTAAATTCATCGCGTGGCTATACGTGAATCGTATAGCTATATAGATAAGTAATTAAGTTTTCATAGTCTGAATGTCGTATAAGGAAATGTCGTATAGCGAAACGCATGTTTGGGCATCGTTTCGAATGAAAACTCAATAAAGAATCAGCATCCTCTTGTAGTCTGAACACCGTATTGCACTAATCGTATAACTGGGCAGGGCTTATGTGCTCGCTAATGTGACCAAAGTTGTAATATCGTATGCTCCATCGCTGTCCTTGACGTAACCTGATGCAGACTTCCCCAAAAAACTGTTTCTTTATACAGTGTTGTAGTCTGTACACTTCTTTCGCTAATCATGATTCTTTATACGACTTTTTTTTAAGAGTCTCGTATAACTTTCCTGTAGTCTGAACAGGCTATGAATGAACGGAGGCAATTGGTGGGGAATACCCAGTTAGACATAAAACATGCACCAGTCATTTACCACTTCACTAATAGTGCACTTCGACATGTGAGAATAATGAATCGACAAACATACATTTCATAAGCAAGGTTATATAGTTATTCAAAATTTGAGAAAATCGTAAAACACTGACTGACCTACTAAATGGCACATTAAGAAGTTTAACACAGTCTTAATTACTATAAGCATATCTAGCATTATTTCATACCTTAATTTTACACAAGTAAAATCCGTCATAGCGAACAAAAAGATTATTGAATAAAAAGGAGGAAGTTTAGATACGCACTGTCTTACTATTTCAGTTCTTGTAGAATACAGTTTTTTTCTTTATTTTGCTCTAACATGATCTACAGCTTACGAATCGAAATAATTCTTGAATACTTGGAAAGGCGATAATCTGGGATCGTTTTAGATAAAATAGGCCTATATAGAGAACAATTAAATTAACGACACTATGGAATTAATTTAGTGATCATGAAGTGTCGTTGCAAAGGAAACAGTCTAGAAGTTATTCTGAACGAGTAGTTATGTAGTAAATGAGCAAGATTTTTGAATCATCACGGAAGGGGGGGGGGGGTGACAAAATCTTGCTGAAAAGCACAGTGAGAAATACTGGATAGATTAACTAATTAGACATCACGTACATGGGAACACACAAACATAATAATTGTGATAAGAGACTTTGGTCCAACGTTGTAAACTATTTATTATAGTCTTATTCGGAATCGGTGAACACTTCAGGAGCAATATCTTTTCCATGGGGCAGCTATCCATTCATAAGGGAATAAACACAATGAGCAAGCTCACAAATTATTTTCCATTTTTTTCAGAACGTAATCTTTTCATGAATTATTGGGGCATGTATTGACAATTTCGTCAGCACAAAAATGAGAAGGTACCGTAATATATTTTCGAGTGTCCTATATCACAAAATAAAAGCACATTCTAGGTCTAGTGACAGAAGAGTAGAGGTTGACGCACTTGAATTATTATTATGTTGACGACCAAGTTAGGAGTTCATGCAATTGGATCCAGTGACCGGGGTAATAATGCTGTATGCCCTTTGGTCGGTTACATAACTGGTAAGGCGCTATATAAGAAGCAGCTATTATTATCATTATTGTCATATATATGTAGTGTACATCGATGTGATGTGTGCAGCTTTCAAATAAAAATCACGATCTTTCTTCTGAATGAGCTGAATGAAAATACATGGGTTTTAAACGATTGCTATAATGATTTTGATACAAGTTTATTGAGTTAAATTTTATTGACCTCTGAATTTGTCAAACCAAAACAAATATTCTTATGTTCTATGTAATAATTTATGTTTGAAATGATCACGGAAACCTCTGATCTAGAATTGCTATATTTTTCATCTATTCATTTTCGTAAATCGCTATACATGAGCATATGGATAAATGTGCTATAGTAATAAATGTCGATTCAAATGCAAAATACCCTTAAATTGTATATCAATGTTAAACAATATTCTGATTATATTATTATTATCACTTCTCGTTTAAAGTGTACTATTAAAAAAACTTCCGAAAATCGCACAGGCAATTTCAATCAGCTTTTGCATTGGATATAGCAACAAATAATATCATGAGCATGATAAGAGCTTTTTGCAGACTGCGTATTTTTCTTCCATCTCCGTTCTAAATACATGAAATAAGTAAGATTTTAGAGTATAAATCAGTATTACTTTGTCTCAATAATCTACGAACTTAAGTACTCGCACCATCTTAGAGCTGTAACATGTACATGGAATCATTACTACAAATACAAATTAGACTTCCCATCAATTCCAGAGTATAATCAAGTATGACCGATAATCTATATTGCCATATAGCCCAGAATATATATTTGCTCATAAAACATTATAATTTTATTATTTATTTATTTATTTGTCTTTTTTACCCAGGGTAGCCTATTCAGTGATTGAACTACTGTTATCCTTCAGTGCCCTGCACACAAAACATTCATTGAAATATAACATAGTACATGAATAAGAAATTATACATTGCAAACTCTGAAACAATACAATAAAGGAACATCATCTAGTGAAACGTAAAAGCAAGTATTACGAAGCACCTAGCTTATGTAATTTTTTTGTAATTCATGGAAAAATGTATCATCAAAATCAGGTATGTGAAATAATAATTAAATATGCAAATCAAGTAAGAGATGTGTATTAATATTGTTGAAATCATACTAGACTGAATGTCCCCCACTTTCATGAAATAAAAGAATACAAGAGATAATGAGAATTGATACATCATTTAAATTCACTGGCAGCAATTCAAAAAAGAATAACATGATAATATATGAATAGATATCATTATTACCTGTACAAAGCATTTTAGCTGCAAAATAAAAAGCGGTATTTGAACGCTACTCTGAATCCGTACCGGAAGGGGGCAATATTGCCCTCTTACGGGTTTTCCCCTATTGACCACTTCGCTGAAAAAGAGTCCAACATTTAGCCATATTATTTATATCAAAGTGCATACGCGCACTATTGTGTACTAATTTCCCTGTGCATGAATATATTTTGTTGAGCATTTTATCAGTCCAATTTCAGACTGATTATGAATGTACACAAGGTGGATGGCATTATTTTAGTGTTGTCGACTAGTCTAGATTCAAGACATCTTTGAGATAACGGTCTGGAAGGATGACGTAATCATCTTCTTTTCGTCCAACAAGACGGAATCTTCTGGATCGAAGTCTGTCCTTGACTTCTCGCCCCCTCTCTATCTCAGGCAAATTAAGACGATATACGGCTCTGTAGGGGGAAAGAGTATACATCATAGGACGGTCTTTATCCAACTTTCCAGAAGATTGTACGAGTCATGCTAAAATAAACCTAATCCTATAACACTCACCCTAAATCTAACCTAAAACCTAATTGCAACCCTTACCCTAACTTTTAAAGTCCGGAGTACTCTCTAAAAGAAAAGAGTGAATTTTCACTCCCCCGGGAGTGACGTCAGTAATCACCTGTTTAGGAGTGAATATCGAGTGACCATCGAGTGCTCTCTATAAAGAGGAAAAAAGTGGAGTTTCACTCTATTTTTCATTCTATTTTCACTCCCCGGCGAGTGCATGACGTCGGTGATCACTCGATTTTTTTGAGAGAGTAATAATCGCCGGAGCACTATATGCTGAACGGATGTCCAATGGACTGACGTATATAGACTGAATCACTAGGTAGCTGGTCATTAATATTTAACCTATGAAGTTAATTATAGAGGGTTGAGGGCTTTCAAATCTTCAGAATCAGACATTGTGGCAACAATTGTAAAATGAAATAGGAGACTAAGACTGATGACCGCTTCCATGACCAAATGACTACGCTAAAACAATTGTAACCACAATTTAGTTAAACCCAGATTAAATATTTTATGTTATAATACCTTGGATCATCATCTTGAACCAGAGCCTTGATTTCCGAGAGGTAAGACTCAAACTTCCTCTGACATATTTTGGGGTCCCAGGATCCCTGCAAACAGGACAGATAGATAACGAATGACATTAATGTTTATACAATGACAGGGGAGTCGCGACATTTCGGACTGCACGAAGCCGACCGAATCTCGAAAACTCGAGCTCAGGCGGAGCGTGCATGTTGCGCGGCGACCAGTACAGTCTGTCCGAAGTTTGCGCCCCGCGGGGCTACGGCATGGTCAGGTAACGATCACGGTACCCTCTCGCGGCATAAAAACATCCACAATCGGTTGAGTATCCCTTTAAGGTAGAGATTCCCTGTATTTTATTATATCAATTCAGGGGGGTGGGGGACGGGGAAAGCCTCTCCTTTGTCCCCCTCCCCCCGAAAATTTGAAATACCCAATTTTTTGTGTAAATGGTGATTTAATTCTTAATTCAATAATACAATTTCATAATACCTGATAACATAATTATGGGACATACCTATGACTTGAAGACAGATACAAATAGGAGAAAGAAAATAAAAAAAAAAAAGAAAAAGAAAAAGAAGGATGGAGAAGCCTTACGTCTGATTGCCGGGGCAGCTGGTCTGTCTTCATCATCTTGACTGATGATATGATATTTCTCCTGTCATCTCTCATACCACACATCACATCAGAGATGCCTGCCATGTAGGCTTGAGACCACCACTGCAACGTCGTGTACCTGGATGAAGACGAATGCAGACAAAACACCGTAAATTAGCGGGGTATCTACAGGGTTAAGGCTAGGAAAACTTAATACAACCTGCAATGGTTCTACGGCACGTGAGGCTGCCAAAATATTTCCCCCTCTACCCCCTCCCCGCTCTCTCTCTCTCTCTATCTATCCATCTCTGGGGAGGTTTCGCCCTCTGTTTATCAATTTCTGGATATGCCATAGTACATTTCAAAATATTAGGGCTTGCCCGGATGATTATGAGCGATAAAAAAGACAAATCCTGTTCATATTGGAGCACAATGAATACCAAGAAATCTACAAATGTTGACTTATTTTTATTAAAAATAGAAACATTTTCACACGTCACAAGTGATCATGAATTACTTTAAAAGACTGTTGTGAAGTAAGGTGAAAACAAAGGTAAACTACTGACAATGTATTCAAAATATGACAGCGAGATGGACGTGTAAAAGATGTCAGAGAGAAAATTGTGTTAGAATTAAAACGAAGAGAGAGGGGATGGGTAGAGAGCGACAGAAAGAGTGTGTGAGAGAGAGAGATGTGGGGAGGAGAGAGGGTAGGTAAAAGATGTAAAAGAATCATAAAGTAACTAAGAGAGAAAGAGAAATGTGTTGTCACCTATTGAAATTTGTCAAAGGTTTTCCTGCGAGATCCCCCTTCCTGGTTTTGATGCACACATAGTTTCCAGGAGGTTTCAGGTTCGAGTCTTTACGCTCTGCTTGAACCTCGAAGCTGAAAATGATCTTGTGATCGCCATGTTGTGCCTTCATCACCGCTACGTACTCGGCGTATGCATGTACCGGTTCGTGGATGTTAGGTTTGTCTCCGTCAGCTTTTTAAAGACAAGATTTTAAAACACGTTGGGTTTTTTTTTTTTTTATCAGGAGGTATTTGATAGCAGGAGAATAAAGTACACTAAGAAGGAACAAATTGGGTACTGCAAGAGCCCAGCTTTTTAAAACTTAATAACTAAATACCTGTGTGTTCTACGTCTGTAAATTCGGGGCCAATTCAAGGAGAGGGCAGTGGGCACGCCCCCCCCCCCCCCCCCCTCCACGCAAAAAAATCAATTTGGTATTCCTCCTGAAGAACATAAAAGAAAAAAAAAAAGGAAATGTGCACAAAATATTTTTTTTTAAATTAAAAAGGCACATGAGAAATATGATTGCTTTCATTTTTTTTTTTTTTTTGGGGGGGGGGGGAGTTGTGCCCTCTCCCCCCCCCCCCCCCCACGCAAGAGGATCCTGGATCCGCCAATGTTAATGTATAATGAAGTTATTCCAGTGAGATAGGTAACCTTTTGTAACCTGTGCATATCTGGGATAAAATAATACGATGACAGGAAACGACAGGTTTTCATGATTTCATAGACATTAGACTTGAAACAAGTAATTATTATTACTAATCATCAGAGTTACTGTGATAACAACATTGTTATGTACACCAGAATTACCGAACGCAGCATGATAAACACACAAAAAAAAACTTTAAAGACAATAACTCTGCACTTACGACTCGAGACACACTGGGCAAACTTCTTCCCGCCATAACTCATTTCTGTTTGATGCACACTTCCCTTTCCTTTGGACGTATCTTTGACGTGCTCAATGTAGTAGGTTCCATTGCAGAGTGTGACAAGGATTTCAAGCTGATCAGTTGACTGGCAGGCTCGAAGCAAACGACAGAAAAATCCTCGACGACCCACAAAGTCGATATCCAACCTATTTCAAATAGATTTATTTATTTCCTTTTTGACGGAAGGTACAGTATGTTCAACTTGGTTACAGTCAATTATTCTACTCAAATTTGTAATGAGTAGAGTAATATTTGGTTTTAAAAGTATGAGAGATGAAATCCCCATAGCGACGCTGTAACAAAATACAGACAAGTTACTGAAATAACATCTTTGTAATATCATAACATCTAAGACATTTATAATATTATTATTAATAATAATAATAATAATAATAATAATAATAATAATAATAATAATAATATACGGCAATGATGATGGGCAACATACATATACCCAAACGAAAGGTGCTCACTGCAATAAACATTATATTAATTACAAAAATACACTCAAGGAGCTTACAGTAAAACATACTCATGAGAAAATGCTCATCATTAGTTGTGTTTTCAGTTTTCTCTTAAAGTAATCTACAGTCTAAGAAATTACAGTAGATGTGTGGGAAAAAGAAAAGATATTTATCTTTTGGAAGTTAATTAATTAATCGGTATGGGACGCAACACAAGCTTATTAATCTCACTACGGTATATGGTGTATGAGTTGATGAAAAACAATTGTAAAGCAATCCTTGATTTATGGGTGTTTCAAAAAGAGAACAATATCTTATACCATGATTTTTTTTAAATCTCTACCCTTTCTACACGACCTTTTACTAACTTTCTAGATGATCCTCTTGACTTCAAAATCTTCTTTTCGATCAGTTCTTCTCGATGATCACGAATCCAGTCAAGAACGGGACCCAATAACGTCGGTTCCATACCAGATGGCTTTCTATCCATGTATTCTTGAACCCCCTGGCGGAGATCGAAATTGGGATGGTCGTCGTCGGGTTCGACGAAGAAGCGACGTTGGCTCAAATCGTTACGATATTTTACGTCCTCGTCAATCGAAAAGTTCCCTAGTACCTCGTATCGATCGCTTAAGGATGTACTGCTAGCCATTTTTTTTTTTTTGTCTAGAAAACACAATATGTTAAGATACAGGGCCTGATCTTTATGAACAAATGCTGAAAATTTGGATAGGCGTATCGCTATTTATAGACTTCTTTGGGAGATTTTTTCCATGTATTCTTTGATACAGCTTACCGTTTAAATACTGTTAAACTTCTTTTTGCGGAACATATAAAGGGGAAAATAAAACCATTCCGAATTTTAGCATGTTTAGATGTTATGACAGTGCAAATTTTCACAGTCTAAATTAATTGAATACATTTCTCAGATTTTTATTAGTTTGCATTTATTTCATTCATACTTTCATGAGATAATAAAGCACTTTGTAAGTAGACTATTCATGACCATGTTTCTGCACCATAATATATTTTCTGTTATTACTGGGGAATTCCAAGAGCCATAAATATCGCCAGAGGTTTAAAGTAACTATTGTATATTGTTTTCAGTCTGCAAATTATAATATAATGCGAACTGAACAGAACTGAACTGAGTGAAAAGCTATAATATTGACCACAGACTCAATTACGACCGATACACTACCTTACGACTAGACGACTAAAATTACTTTGGTCCTTTTGTGAAGACTTGATTAATAATAAATCTGTAATTTCATTACGATAAACTATAATCACTGATACATCATGTATTCCATTACTTTTCATTTTACTACGCTTGAAAGAAAGATGGTCCATTATCAATGATTTTTCTCTCCATTTTCTAAAGAAATGTAGTTTCATTCAACATGCATGATATGAAAAAGCTTATTTCTTTGTTGTCTATAGCTTAATCAAAGATATGACTGATGAAATCATTCTACTATTGCACATTTTTGCATGGTCGTGAAAGTCGTTTGTTTAATTTTCTCACAATCAGAAAATGACAAAATAAAAGAAACACTGGGGAAAACGTTTCTGAAGTTCGAAAAAAAACCACGACCGACCATTTAAAGGAGAATATCAAATTTCAATCTCTTTGAAGAATAAAATAAGAACTATATAAAATCATAAATACCATCTTCCTTACTAGAAGAGTGATTTTCAAAGGGCTTCATTAAGACTGCATGTCTTCATTATTTGGAGTATTTTTCCTGTTACTAGTGTATATTTGGGCTGATTTTTAAGGATGTTTATTCAACATGTTCAAAAGTGAATTTTACCTTTAGCATGTAACAAAAGCATGTTGCGCAATCGATTTTCATCCTCTTTAAAAATTGCTTCATATGAGCGGCAAAAGATATGAAGTTCATCTGCTCTTACCATTTGCTTACTGAATGTGATGAATGAACGAAGGCAAGTTGGGAAATAGCCAGTTAGACGTCGTGCACCAGTCGTTTTACCAGTTCACTAAGAGTACACTTCCACATATTCATACACAGCAGACTTTCATACTTCTATGTCCTTAACATGTTTTGACAACGCTTTTTTTCTGACAGCGGGAAAATTGTCTTTAGGTGTCTAAATGATTGATATGCCATAGTAGCCATAAGGGGCATTACCAACAAGGATTTTCTGTTGCCATTCGATTTATAATGATTATAAAATCTTAACACCACTAGGAACCCTTTATCCTCAATATACAACTCTACTCAAACTTAAATATATTTGTATTTTGTTTGTGTATGTGTTGAAACCTTCTTACCCACTGATATGCAAATTTAAAACTCTCAGGAACCGAGATTCAGATGTGACTCAATTAGTCTCACCGAAAGAATGATGACAAATCTGCGTGGGGTCGTGTAATCTTATTCTCAGTTTCTTATATATTTTCTTCTTTCTCTCTCTCTCTCACGCATGCACACACACACACATACCCACACACACACGTTTACATGGCTTTACTTCCGAGGACAACTATTGTTCCTCTATTGTTACTCGTCCTCGGACAGTCGACGGAATAAAGCACAAATTCATTGTTCGACGTTCGAGGACTATTGTCCGGCTTCCGAGGACCATTGTTGTCATGATTTTTTTTTTGTTCTCTGTCCGAAAATGTCCTCGGACATAATGCTAAACAAACGCACACACACACACAGTTTTTTTGTTTTTGTTGATCTTTTATTTTCTCTCTTTTTCAAAATAAAGAATTTACAATTATATACAAATAATAACAAACAATATGAATTAACAAAATTAACACAACTTTGATAGTATCAATAATACAAATGAAAAAAAAAGATTCATATAAAGCACCCCCTCTCCACCACTCCCCCCCCCCCCCCCCCCCCCCCCCCCCGGTGTACCCACTCACATTCCCATTTCTCACTTACTCAAATTAAAAAGTTGGAAAACTGATGCTGTCAGGGAAGCTTCGTGGATGGGTAGGAAAAAAATAATAATAATAATAACAAAAAAAATCTCCTTACTCATGACCAGCACAAAAGATATTCGGAAAGGTATTAAATGAAGTACTACAATAGAATTCTTTAAATATTTACTTGTTCCCATGTCAGTAAATGTAACCCTATTTTACCAGTTTTTATTGCTGATTCCTTTTCTCGATCTTTATAATCTAAAATCATCTTTAAAATTTTGTTCATTGAAGGAAGCACTCCTTCTGATCTAGAAAAATATATAATATATTTCATTATAAAAATAATAGTATTACACATCTAGATTTTATGAGAGTTTCCTTCGATCCCTACAAATATTAAATTCCAATTGCTGATGTCTATTTCCCTAAAATCCAGTGTACTTATGATTTCTTGCCAAGTTCGTTGCACTTGTTCACAAAACAAAAATAAGTGTGGATACGTCTCCTCCTTTTTACAAAATAAGCATAATTTATCAGGGACAAATCCAAATCGATAGAGGTGTTCTTTAGTATATAAAGCACCATGTAGTGACTTGTATTGAAATTCTCTATTTTTACTGCAAATTACTGTATGTCTTACTCTCAAAAATATTTCTTTTATTTCTTTCTTATCATAATTATATTGACTATGTCAATCTCGTACTTGTAAATTATAATCTTCCTGAAATTGTCTAATGAAATAATTGTATATTTTCCTAGATTTCAAATTAGACAATGTGCCAATTTGCCCCCCAATATTTAATCTAATATTAAAGTTATGAATGTCAACCTGCATAATGGTGTCTCATTTTCCAATCATTTGGAATAACTTTAAAGATATCATGAATTTTCAATAATCCTTTGCTTTCAATAACTAACCTCCAAAAGTGAGAATGCAGTTTCATATGTAATCCATCCACTATATCAGCTATTTGGACAACCCCCTTCTTTATTATATCCTCATGAAAAATCATTTTATTTCTACTGCAAATATTTTTTATTGTTGAAGAGAATGGGATTGATTTTATCTTTAAAATGTCTACATTTATCCATTTCTTGCCACTCTCTCAACATCTATTTATAAAAAGGTGCCAAATCAAAGTCATTTTATTTATATCATAATCGCATACAAATATGAACCTTCCCCCGACTGCCCTACAACAATAATCAAAAGAAATCTTCCACCCTGAATAGTTTTCTCCAGCATAGAGTAGCCATTTAACCCACATAACCCTTTGAGCTTTAATAAATATTTCATAATTTGTCATTCTTAAACCTCCAAACTCATATTCCTGATACATAATTTTCCTTTTTATTCCACTTCCTCTAGAATATATTTTGGAACAGTAATGAGAGAAGAGACGTAATTAAATTTTGACAAAACGTAAGTCTTCAAAAGTTGGATTTTACCCGTTATCGTTAAATCCCTTTGCTTCCACCAACCTACAAGTCTTTTATTTTACTTAATATCTCTTTGTAATTTAAATCCTCTTTCCGTTTCACATTTCTTGTATAGTATATCCCTAATATTTTCACTTCATCAACTAAATTCCCAAACAACTGAACTCCAGATATTTCAGTTTCTTCACCCAACCACACAAAATTTGTTGTTTCCTTATTAACCTTTAAACCACTAATTTTTTCAAAAGCTTCAAAATTTGTTGTACCCTTTGAATGGATTCCCTGTCTTGTAAAAAAAGTGTTATATCATCTGCATATAATATTTGTTTAATTTCACTCTGACCTAATTTAATCCCTCTAATATTGTCATTATTTCGAATATACAATGTCAGTATTTCTATAGCCAGTGCAAATAAATATGGCGAAAGTAGATCCCCTTGCCTTACCCCCCCTTTTATATCAAAATAACCAGTTGAGTGACAACCGTTGATCACACAACTACTTATATCATTGTACAGAATCTTTATCCATGAGCTGAAAATATCACCAAAGCCAAAACCTTTCAAGACATGCAATAGAAATTGATGAGATATTGAATCAAATGCTTTCTCAAAATCAACTGCAGCTAAGAACCCTATGGTATGATCTAAATAATAAAAGAACATGTCATCTATCAGGCGTACTGTCTCCCCTATATTTCTATTTTTGATATATCCTACTTGATCAAAGTGTATTATTTCTCCAAGAACTTCTTTTATCCTTTTGGCTAACTTTAGATAAAATCTTATAATCTACATTTAAAAGTGTTATTGGTCTGTAATTCTTTATCTGGAGATTGTCTTTGCCTTCATTTTCAATAAGTGTTATTACCCCTTGCTTTTGTGAACTAGATAATTCCCCCTTTTCATAAGCTTCATTCAAAGCACCCATCAACATACCACCCAAAGCCGGCCAGAATGTACAATAAAATTCTGCCGTGAAAGCATCATTTCCAGGTGATTTGTTCCACTTTAGTTCTTTCAAGGCAGTATAGCATTCTGCGTTTGTCATTTTACCTTCACAAAAAAGTTTACTGTTTTCACTTAATTTTTGTACATCTCTAAAAAATACACTGTTACTTATATCCACATCGTTTTCTTTCAAAGCATATACATTTTCATTAAAATTCCTTATGATTTTTGAAATTTTATTTTTATCCTTTATAATATTCCTATCTTCGTCATAAATTTCGCAAATTACGCTTCTCTTTTTGTTACTTTTTAACAGCTGCTCAAAATACTCTACATTCTTCTCCCCTTCTTCAGATCATGGTGCTCGAGACCGCACCTTAACCCCCTGTCGAACAAAGTCGAATAATTTTTCTAATTCCTTCTTTTTCTCATCAATCTTATCACTTATCATCTTCGTAGGTGTTTCTAACATCTGATTTTCTAAATCCTTAATTTCCATTTCTAATTTTCCAATATTATCCTTTCTCATTTTAGCCTTCTCACTAGAATATTTTAGAATATATTCTCTTAATTTCATTTTAACGAAATCCCATAATATGATTTTATTAGAGATTTGACTTCCCCATGTATCCTCTAGTTCTTTTATTTTACAATTCACTTTATCCACAAATTCTTTATCCAAACATAAACTGTTGTTGAATTTCCAATATGATTTTCCAAAAGCATAATCAAGTTTAGAATCTCCCAGCGATATACTAATACCAAAGTGATCTGGCGTAACTGAGACTAAAATATCACAATTTTTCACATTGTTTTCTAGCGTAGAAGAAATAAAAATGTAATCTAATCTAGTCTGAACCACTGGGGTTTTTTTTGGCCTAAATGTAAATTGTTTTTTATTTGGATTTCTTTTCCTCCATATGTCTATAAGATCAAATTTATCCAAAATACCCAATAACGCAACCCTACTCTCACTTTTTGACATAGTTTTTAACCCAAAATAATCTAACGCCATATTCATTATAACATTAATATCCCCTCCTATTAAAACTTTGTATCCATTCCCGGTTAGTCTGCACATAACTCTATCTAGCTCAAAAATTCACATTGTATCTTTTCTTTGTCCCTTGTAGGCGAATAGACATTTCCCAAAATTATTTGTTAATAAACCAAAAATTAAAAAAACGGACAGAATCTAAACTACTAAATTTCACAAAATGAAGGCAAAGACCATTTCAAAACATCTACATGGTTCTATAAAACGTAATATAGTTTCTCACATTTTAACAAAAAATCTTCCAGACTTTATCAGGTGCATCGTTTCAACACAAAAACACTAATTTGAAATTGAAATTAAAAATCATTTATTTCCGTCATCATCACAACAAATATAAACAAGATAAAACGATGGAATATCATATAGGTAGAAATACTAGTATATAAAAAAAATCATTCAGATTTGGTTCACTGTTAACCAAGTCAGTGGCAGTTATGCGTGTTTGAAGAAATACTCTTATTGCTAAATAGTCTTAGGTCTATAATTAGTGACTGATGACAGTTTTAGTACTTCGCTTTTGCCAAAGGTCGTCTTTGAGATAAATAACTTGAAAAGATGCATTCGAAAATCATTTGCACTTTGAAAACAAGTCGAAACGTAAATACTTTGATTTTTTAAAAGTGTTTATACTCGCATGATTGTTGATTTGAAGGTCTCATCAGTGTAAGCATGATGAATAAGATACTTTTATGCATATATACAATTTCTTTTGAAATTGGTATTCAGATCTTAAGTTGGATTGAACTGACACTGACAATCAAGGCCTTGCACAGTTTTGATTTTAAAGTCAAATGAGTACAAAATAATTATACTTTAGAAGCCTCTATTTAAAAAAATAATAATTTGATAATGGACTTGTTTGCTTTATTTTAAACGCAGAACAAAAAATTTGCCTTCAGAGGCAAGGTTGTTTTTCAGCAAATTCGTTCAAGTTAAGATCAGTGATACATAAAATGCACAACATAAATAACAAATAGAACAGAGGAGCGAGAGAGAGAGAGAGAGAGAGAGATAGGAACAAAGGGTATCAATATCAAATTTCTGGATTTTCAGGAACTCAATGGAAAGAAATTTTCAAGGCATTTAATAATAGCCGGAAGTGTGGTTTCAGTTCTAACAGATTGTGGTAGTTTATTAAACAATTGGATGGCTGTGTAAATCGTGCTGTTTCAGAAAGTTTGTGTCGGGTTTGGAAAGGAGAGTAAACAGTTCAATATTTTTCAAAGAGCGGTGTATTCGTTAATTGAAATCTGGGAACATAATACGTCAGGTAACAAATTATTTAACAGTTTAAATACTAATATAATCTAGTGATTGAACTGTGACGCGATCAAAATGACGCCTCGTGTGAGCCACACTTAGGTTAAAAAGGCCCAATTACTATATAACAAATAAGTGAAATTTCAAAAATTTAATATCAAGGTGATAACA
This sequence comes from Heliocidaris erythrogramma, assembly GCA_025617745.1. Taxonomy (NCBI): domain Eukaryota; kingdom Metazoa; phylum Echinodermata; class Echinoidea; order Camarodonta; family Echinometridae; genus Heliocidaris; species Heliocidaris erythrogramma. Next base: position 6,483,112 of record CM046860.1, on the reverse strand, counting down.
TGGTTTTTTTTTAATTAAAGGTTTTCATCAATGTTCGAACCAGACATGGTGGTCTCGTATAACGCAACCATCGACTAATTTTGCATATTATTTGCATTTAATTTGTGACATAAAGCATACATTAAAATTGTGCTTTTCCCATTATAACTTTTGAGAACATTGCCCAATCTTGCTCAAATTTGGAATATTTGTTTATTTCAGTGTTCTGCATAAATTGAACGGTCAATACACAGCACTATTTATAAATGTCAAAGCACTGACTGGTACAAAAAAGTCTTTTAGAATTATTACCACTCCTTCCTTTGTTGTTGTTGGGTCAGGAAACAAGAAATGCCCTGAAAAATAATCTGGCCAAAGGTGACGTCCATACCTGTATCCATTAAAACGTTATTATGAAAAACAGTGCAAAAATGGCATTTCGATATAATCGTATTTAAAGTTTCGCGAAAGATAAACTCTAAATCATGTAAATGCACACATTTAGCGAAATTATTTTTTTAAACATTTAAACATCAGATTTCAATATTTTGGGGGCTAAATTGTGTTACTATCATGACTATATGACCTAAGGAACACTGAAAATTATAATTAAAAAAAAATGACAGTTAGGCACTTGTAACCTTAAGCGTGCCTTAATCCATTCCAAACAAGGTCGCGTGAAGAGAACCATAGGCTACTTTGTCGACTGATTACTCTTTTAGATTCAAGACATCTTGGAGGTAACGATCTGTAAGGATGGCTTCCTCCTTGCGTCTAATCAGTTTAAATCTTCTTGCTCGTAGCTTGTCTTTGACGCCTCGTCCACGGCTCACCTCAGGCAATTGCAGATGATACACGGTTCTGTATGGGAAGATAGTCTGTCTGTCAATAATACAGTTTTCTCCTCAGTTCTATAAATCTATGTATTTATACACTAAAAAGAGAATATTAACAACATCAGTAAGCTCAAGCTTCTTCGTTTACTAACATCAGAATAATAATGTATGATAACATAAATACAATTCAATGATTTCGTGCCCTCTTTCTCTCTCTCTCTCTCTCGCTCCCCCTCTCTCTTTACCGTTCTCCCTCGTTCTATTCCGCTCTCAATTTTACCCCTCCTATATCCTTTTTTTTCTTTAACCACATGCAGTCTTATCATTTCATTCTCCATATATCTGAACCGCGAAAGAAATATAATTCGTCATTATGGTCTTATTACGATGAAGAAAATAATATATATGACCAATTTTATGCCTTTGATGAAACAATGTCAAACTCTGAAAGTAAACTGAATTATTATTGCCAATTTCGTTACTATTTGTATTGGTTTAGTTTTGAAGCCTACCGTGGATTATTATCTTGAACCAGAGCCTTGATTTCCGAGAGGTAAGACTCAAACTTCCTCTGACACAAACTAGGGTCCCAGAATCCCTGCAAACGAAAGAAATAGGAGATGCAGATCATGCAGTGATTATTGATAAAGAAGTGTAATGATGTATTACGTTCAGGCGATATATGCCGCAAGCCCGCAAGACCAAACATTTCGTACTAACATTTGCGAGCACTCGTAAATTCCATGAGCACCATGCATGCATGCGCAGCCAATCAGCGTCCATGTATCCATGGCAACTGACCGTTTCGTCGCTTTGTTCATGCAGGATTGATTCTCCCCTGAGAGGAAGAAGATGAAGAAAAAGAAGAGGAAGATGAAGAAAAAGAAGAGGAAGAAGAAGAAGAAGAAGAAGAAGAGTTTTTTTTTTACTTTTCAGAATAAAACTTTATTTACAAATATTATAATAAAACTTACAAACAAAACACATAAATCAATGATGCACTTTACACTTACAGTGATCGTATGTTTTACCAGTATAGTACATAATAGATAATACAAGAAAAGAAATAATCTCCAATAGAAACAAAGGAAAAAACCATGAACAACTCAGAGATGTCAAAAGACATCAAGGGGGGGGGGATAAGGCTCATGTATAGAGCCTCTTCAACATATTAAATCAACCATGTTGTGATACCGGTATTATCTGAAAGAAAGAGTACATTGTTATGTTACCAAGTTTTGTGAAATAAAGCCAAATTATTTTGCACTTTGTAAAACTCATAATCAATAATTATCCTGTTTTTTATTCTGAATGTCCAAAAAGGAACAGGATCGAAAAAACGGATAGTACGATAAAGCCAATACAATGTACTTTTAAAACTGATAATAAGGTAGTTGAAAAGGCGTACAGCTTCCCGACAACGACCTCCTGCATGTGAAAGTAGAGTCCAGTACAGATCAAAGTCAATTTTAACGTTCGGAAGAAGACGTGAGAGAAGATGATGCAGAAGATCAAGAGCAGGCTGAATAGAAGAACACTCGATGAAAAGATGAACAATAGTTCCTTTTTCACCACACCAACCACATGAAGAAGAGATGTCTGGGTTGAGATGATGGAGAACAGCAAGCGATGGAAGAACATTGTGCAAGAGTTTATACTGAATGTCACCGTCTTTCTTATACGAAGGATAACGGTAGACTTCAGCCCAGTTTATTGACGTAGACGGGGAAAGCATCCCAATATCATGCCAGTGAGTAAATTGAGTTCTCGGTAGAAAGTTAACAGCTCGATTGAAGATATGGTAAACTAATTTACTCGGTATGGTAAGCATGTTTAAGCATTCTCAGTCCATTGGTGGAGAAAAACTCAGGGAAACTGTTTGAAATCACAGCCTGAAGTCTTAAAAGTTCAAACTCAAGGAGGCGAAGGGATGGACGCTGTAGAACAGAAGAGATGACCACATCTGCTGCTCGAAGCCAAGTGCCATTGTTGTTTACTAAATGTTTGACGAGTTTAATTCCACATGCAAAAAGTCTAGAAGGGAAACTGTTAACGCCACTCGATGTACAATAAAGGAAACGATGATAATTTAAAGGAATATTTAAAACATGGTTGACAGAGAAGGACGATGTGTCTACGCGAGCTCCAGAGAGGCTCCAAGCACGCAAAATTTCAGAATAAAAACAAGGGAGGCTGGTATAGTACTTTGGGTCTAATTCAATTAAGAATAATTGATAATTGAAATCAAGTTTTTTGTATCGTCTTAAAAAATAAGAACAAAAAGTGTACGCGGGGTGAGAATAGAGCTTTAAAAAGCGTTGTAAAAAAGTAAACCGAAAGGTAAGGGTCCGTGCTTGGAGACATACCAAACCAAGTCCACCTTTGTTAGGTTGTTGAAATAAAATCTCTGATTTCAAAAGATGCCTTTTTCTGGACCAAATGAAATCAATAAGCAATCTTTGGAGTTCATCCAGGATATGAGGAGGAGGAGAAACAATAGCCAAACAATGAAAGAGTTTAGTTGAAGCTAACTGATTAGCAACAATAATCTTTCCTTTTAAGGATAAGGAAAAAACAAGATAACTCCAGCGAGAGAGAGTTTTGTTTAGTTTCTCTTTGCATTTAATCCAGTTATTATTCACATAACTAATACTATTGCCTAGATGAACCCCAAGAAAAAGTAAACCCTCATTATTCCATTGAAAATTAAGAGGCTTATCTTTCCGTCTGGACCAGGATCCTGCCCATAGTCCCTGTGATTTTGCATGATTAAGGCAAGCGGATGATGCCTTACTGAAAATATTATATGTATTAGAGATTATGTCAAAACCAGTATCATTGGTTACAAAAATTGATATATCATCAGCATAGGCTGAAACAGCAACATTTCCACTGTTATTAGGAAAAACATAACATGAAGAATCAAGATTGATTTTTAACTTATGAATAAAAGGTTCTATAGCTAGAGAATACAATAAACCAGACAAAGGACAGCCTTGTCGGATGCCCTTTTCAAAGGGAAAAGGTGCGGTAAGAGAGCCACACACTTTGACTAGGCCCTCTGCGTCATTATACAGAAGTTGAATACAAGAAATAAAGAAATTACCAATGCCCATACTCCTCATTGTATTAAAGAGGTAACTATGGTCGACGTTATCAAAAGCTTTCTTTTGATCTAAGTTAACAATAGCAAGGGGGTGTCATTACAATTAGAAAAGTGAATAATGTCACGAATTAAACTAAGATTGTCGTATATTGTTCTTTCAGGAATACAATATGTTTGATCTTCAGATATTATTTTCGATATATGTGTTTTAAGTCTATTAGCCAAAACCTTTGCAAAAATCTTATAATCATTTGATGTGAGATTTACCGAAATCCCACCAAGACAAAATATTCGGAAAATCCGTTTTCTGTTTTTGCCAGTCACATCAAAAATGAGTAATTATATTTATGAACTCATTATCTCCAAGAAGAGAATTATTAAAATGCCAAAAAGCACTTCCTCTTGGTTTCTTTGGAGGAATTTTAATTTTAAGGGAAACTGCACAATGATCAGAAAGAGAACATGGAAGAATACGGCAAGAAAAAATTGAAGGTGCTAAAGATAGAGGTACATAAAAACGATCAAGTCTTGCCTTGGAAACGCCATCTATGCTATGGGGGTTGTTTCTATGCCACGTGTATTTCTTTTCGAAAGGGTGCAATCTACGCCAGCTATCGCATAAGTTGATACTTTCAATTATATGTTTGAGAGAAGAAAATAATTTTGTTCTGTGTTCAGTAGGCCTACAAAATCTATCCAATGAAGGGTCAATGGTGCAGTTGAAATCTCCACCAAAAATAATAATCCCATCCCTGCATTGGTTAACATGAACAATAAGAGAATTGATAGCTTCAAGAGCAAAGCTGTCGTCCTGTGGCATTAAAATATTGTACAAATGATAAATATTAGAGTCAAATTCAATTTTTACATAGAGAATATAATTGTTAAAAATAATTTGATGCTCACAAACACTACATTGTCTACACTTTACAAGGGTGGCAACCCCAGAGCCCCGAGTACAACCCGGAGCACAAAAGGGGCTGTAAGAAGTCCACAATTTCCAACAATGTGAGTTACGGGATAAAGTGAGCAACGACAACGTCATAAGTAAGGCAAAAAGAGAATGCAGGCCTACGTCCATAGTACACATAAAATGAAAGGATTACACATCAAGATTTTTAATCAATTTAAAGATCCGCTGCTGTGTACTCTTTGTGAAAAGAGGGCTTTTACGCAGGGGCCTCAATTGTCTTACAAGTCCTGGTATATTCGAAGTAAATTTCCTAGCGACCTCTAAAGGTTTTTTCCGAGCTTTGACTATTTTAAGGAATTTGATCAGTTCTTTTTCTGAAAGGGGTCCTTGACTTGACGGAAAAGAACAGGCCCAATCCAAGGAGTCATCATCGGACTGTGTGTCTTCTAACACAACATCATCAGTATCAGCAGTACCTGCTGTTGAGGCTGGGGAGGGTGGAATTGATGATGTAGGTGATGTACGGTGTGAGGCAGGGGTAGGGGAAATGGGCTCTGATGATACAGGGGAGGAAACCTTTTTCATCATTTTCCGCGAAGGGGTATCTGAAACAAGCTGCATAAGTTTGGGGGAGTCTTCTAAAAGAGGAATGGTAGATTGTTTCCTTTTTGCAACAACGTCAGAGAAAAGCCTCGAAGGGACGGGTGGTGAGCCCCAAACAGGGGCTACATGAGGGGAAAGGGTCTGTGATGACTCCTTGGTTGAGGGAGGCAAAAGTTCTTCAGAAGGCCGTTTGCTCTCGGCATCCTGGTTGCTTTCCATTGGGGTCTCTCGCACAGTTGCAGCCGAAGGCTTAGGTTGCGGAGAGGGGTGCGGAGAGGGGGGCGCAAGAGCATCACCATGGTGAATAACGTTTTGGGTTTGCTCCCGACTTGAGGTTTTAGTCAGAGATCTAGACTGCTTGGAAGGATGTCGTGGATCAGATTTTCCTTTGCTCTGCACCAAACGGGGGGTGGAATTTGTAGGCTCATCTTGTTGAGCTGGCTTTTTTTTACAGTTTGTACTAAGATGGCCAACTTCTCCGCACATAAAGCAGCGAGCTGCCTCCGTGGAAATAAAAACACGATAATTGATTCCTAGATGAGTAAAATTAATGTAACCGGGAGGGGTGACATTAGGATTAATCAAAACTTGTACCTGACGACGAAATGACATTATGTGAGAAAAATCTTTTTCCTTAAAGCCAGCAGGAATAGGGCGAATTTGAGAAACTACTTTACAGAAAGAAGAAATTTGTTTCACTAAAACGGAATTCGGAATTTCCGTATAAACGTTAGACATTGTTAGCCTTGTTGTTGGCAATACAAGTGGAGAGACCTCAATGAATGAGTTTTGGAAAGTGATGCCATTGTCTACAGCACGCAAGACTGCATCTCTGGAATTGAGGTAAATGGCAATCCGCTGATTACTAATGCGAGAAGCAGAAACAATACTTTGTGCAGGTGTGGTTTGTGCGAACGCTTTAACATAGTCACGAATGGGAACATGTTGCTCAGCAATGAAAGAAATTCCATTATTACGCCTAACAGACTTGAACGGCTCCGGGGCTGAGCCATAAACCTGAGCCGTCCTGGTCCCCGGCTCGTCCCGGGAGGCCTGTTCGACCCCGGTGGCCATGTTGGCCTCACAAAAAACTTGAAGCAAAGTAACAAAAAAGACTTAAAAACCACAGAAAAAAACCCAACAAAAGGTGGACTTGATCTGGTATTACAGCAAAAATGTGTATAAAGACACTTAGTAAAGTAAACCTGTAAAAACGACAGGATATTAAGGTAAAAACTTACAAAAGTCTAGAGCAACTTAGACACACGTCCTTCCGCAAGAAGAAGAAGAAGAAAGTAAAGAAGAAGAAAAAGAAGAAAAAGAAGAAGAAAAAGAAAACGATGAAGGAGAAGAAGAAGATGAAGAGGAAGAAGAAGAAAGAGAGGAATAAGAAGAAGAAAGAGAGGAATAAGAAGAAGAAGAAGAAGAGGAAGAAGAAGGGGAAGAAGAAGAGGAAGAGGGAGAAGAAGGTAAAAACATGTTCATGACGAACGATGAAAAATAGAAGAAGAAGGATAAAAAGAAGATAATAAAGAATATCTAATCCATCATGAGTGACTGAATTGAGTATGTTATGAATTAACTATATAGACATACCCTAATCATGACATAATATATTACTCATGATGGTTTAGATATTATTTTTGTAATAAGAGAGCATATATAAAGAATAATACGAAACAATGAATAATATAATAACAAACAGGAGAACAGGAAAGAGGAGGGAATGAAGGAAAGACTTTTGAAGTCTGTGGGGATGGTATGGTGTATTTAACAAAAAATTCAAACTAAAAAATTACATATGCGTGTTCAACAACCTCCTCACTAAATTTAAACTTAATTTGATCTCACAAGAAATGAATGAACATTAACACAATCAAATTAATTGCTGGTGGTTTAATGTTTTATATATATATTCACCAAAACAATTTCAAATAAATATACAAAGTAAATGCTTAAGTGGCTCTGTTTCTATAGCGGAAGGCCGCCGCTGTAATAAGCATAAAAAATGTAGAGTAGTGTGAGCTCAAGCTAATATGGCGAAACTTATGGCTCACAAAATATGAGTAAACGAAATACAAAAAAAGGAATCGTTAAATGGGTATAACTTATGTGATATATATATATATATCAAAAAATATGTGCGCCTGGTTGGTGCAAGATGGCAATCAAAACTGGTGCCAATTCAAATTAACAATTCTTAAAAAAAAATGATCACTAATGTAATTCAGCACTAGGTACAACAAATATAATAAATTGCTCAAAAAGTGAGAAATAATATGCCCTCAGTTTTGGGTTGCCTGGCAAGAATGCTTGGGTGTAAAACTCACGGCAGCAACAGAGTCAATGTTCGTCGAAACCTAGGACAGCGTAGATGGACATGTTGAATTCGCCCGCAGAATGCAGCGGTGAGCCCGAGTCTGTTGTGAGTTCAGATGAGATAGGTTTACGGCTCTATAGGTACTCGATGGAATGAAGTTGTCCAGAAAGTTTCCCAATTCTGCTCCCTTGAAGAATCTAGTTGCAGAGATGAAGGAGCTTCGTTGTATGCCGTGAAATAAAAGTCCGTTACCAAAAGCTGGCTAAAAACGGCTAAGCCAGGTGTCAGCAGGTTGCCGAAGAAAGTTCCACGGGAGTCGTACCCGGTTAAAAAATAAGCTTCAATATCTAGTGTACCTTCTCAGTGACTGATGTAGGAGTGAGTAAAAAAAACACAGACTTTCACTTTATATAAACATGTAGTGGAAAAGTACAGAAAATGCTAATTAAGGACAAAATTGGCATGTGATGTTCACATGACCAAAACACAAAAGAGCATAGAAATAGCTACTGTCATGGAAAATAGTATGTACAGGGAGATGCAGACAGGTGTAATGTTACGTAATACAAGTACAATGTAAAACACATGTTTAGATAATGGTAATGTATCACATGTACAATGTAACCAGGAAATGCCTGGTTGTCACCAGCTGTATAAAAAATGTCAGCTATTTTGAATTAGCTAAATAAAGAGGAATTGATCTTAAATGCATAAAATTATTTAACCGAAAAAAAAAAAATGCATTAACGTGACAAGTCTTACCTCAGCTTTCCCAGGGATTTGAGCAACTTTCATGGTCTTGACTGATGTTATACGATGTCTGCTATCATCCCTCATACCAAACACTACTTCAGGGATACCAGCTATTTGGTTCTGGGACCACCACTGCAACGTCTTGTACCTTAATTGATACAAATACCTAGGATTATAACATTATCATATCTTGACCATTCATTATTATAATGATGATCTTGATATCATAATCACAATTTATATGGATAGTAAAAATGGAAATAAAAGTAATCATGCTATCGTCAATGCACATGTTGATTAAATTGTCTACTTCATAAATGAGAAACACTCTGAAATTTCTGAGGGGGACACGAATCCCCCGTCAAATCTGTCTGTAGCCTCTGACAATTGACCAACTTTCTTATATTTTCGTTTCTCCTTTTTTATGTTAGAGACTTTTAACACAAACTGCTAGTGCCCCTCCTCTCAAACACGGAAATAGCTTCTTAAAAAGAGGGAGAGAAAAGAATGGATCAAAGAAACGGAAATGAACATGATGAAGATAAGTAATACTATAAAATAATGGAGCGTAAAGAGTGACAGTGGTAGGTCTTCTGAGCATTCACCTGTTGAAATTGGTAAGAGGTTTCCCAGCAAGATCAACTTTCTTGGTTTTGATGCACACATAGTTTCCAGGAGGTTGCTTGTTCGAGTCTTTACGCTCTGCCTGAACCTCGGAGCTGAGAATGATCTTATGATTGCCACGTACTATCTTCATCACCGCTACGTACTCACTGTACGCATTCACCGGTTCGTCCATGGCTGGCTCGTTCCCATCACCCGGTGGAGAATGTTATACATATATTTGAACCTGTTTGTGGGATGCAATTTGGCAGTGGCCTAGCGGGGATCCACCTATTGCATGAGGCCGGAGGAGGGAGAGGGGCACTGGCCTTACTTAGTCGAAGTAATGCGAAAGATATATAGTGGTCTAGTGGATAAATCCCCGAACTATGAACCACAAGATACGGGGTTCGAATCCCTGGCCGCAGCACTGGTGTCATTTAGCAAGACATCTATATTTGCCATGCTTGACCCTGGTGAGGTAAAAGGGTACGTGGCAGGAGTTAAAATGCTTGAGCCGGGGTAATAATTAATACTGGAGAGAATGACAAATGTGCCAGAAATGAGCACTATACAAGAACCCGATATCATTATTATTATTATCAATATTATTATTATTAGTAGTACTAAAATAAGCGCGCATTGCCCTATCGCGCGCTTAAAATGATAAATCACCCAGGTGGGGGTACGGTTTATGGGGGTTTATGGTGGTTTTAACATCTGTTATGAATTTATTCGGGCCTAACTTATAAATGTTTTTTTTTTTCGAGAAGTAGACAATAATTCTTTTTCTTGTACCAGTTAAATGTTTCAGATGTGGAATATAAAGCAAATAATCACCTTTTGATTTCAGGCGATGAGACGTACTATCACTTCCTCGGCGATCTGAATGTATAACGCTATCTTTCCTCAGCTTTGCTTCGGAAAGATAGTTACATCCAGATCGCCTCGGAATTGATAGTTTGTCCCATCACCTTCACCAACGGTAATTATTTGCTTATTGACTTCCATTTGCTTAATTTTAAAAACTACCACCACTTCTAGACAAAACTATTCCACATCACGTGATACATGACGAAATACAAGCTGCTTTTTCTCATGTCATTAGTATCCCCTAGAGACAGATTTTATTTAGATTACAGTCTCTGCAATTAGTAATCTATTATTATGACTATTTTAAAAGTGTTTTGTATTGTATACTTAGATACCTTGGATGAGGGTAGCAAAATCTAATAGTTCGTACATCGGAAGCACATACATTACACAGTACTACGGGCAAACAAATATTGGGGCAACATAAAACCAAATAGTTTTTAAAACTAGTTTAAATATCAATGCAAAGCTTTAACAGTCAGACCGCAGGTCGTATGCAAATGAGCAAAAATCGCGCATTTTACTTCCAGTGCCCGAAACGGACTTTCTCCCTGCACCCAGCCGGCTGTATCGCATGGTCATCTTTAAAGTTATGCTCTTCAATAAATGTTAATGCTGTGCTCATTAGACTTTCTGCAAAAATAAATGAATAGTTTACCAACACAGGGATATTTTGTTTTAGTCAGAATTTTAAAAATAAAATGTTTAAAATAACATAGAATCTTAGCCCTGTGATTGGCAAGCGAGCCATCCGTAACCAAGTGCGCGTTGAATGAAACATTGCGCAACCTGTTGCTTCATCCTTGCGCAAACATGCGCGTAGCTGTTGCCTGGCTGTGAGAAAACATCTTGCGTGGTGGTAACCAATCAGAATGCTGGAATTGACTTTTTTAAAGACAAAGTGTGTACATTGGTTACATATTGCTGGATCCTGACCCTGTCATGAAGTGCACATTAATGTTATTTCAATATTTGGAAAGTACCGAAAATGCCCTTTACGCTCATGTCAAATTTGCCCTGGCTCACAATAAAACTATGGTAGATTTGGCCAGATTTATATTTCATTTCATTTCCATTTTTTGTCATAAAAGGAACACCATTTTATACCAATTTCGTCTTTTATTTTGAACACAATAAAAGCATGTCACAAATCTCTGATCCCTCTTCTTTTATTTGATGTATAACTCATGACAATTGGTGAATGATAAGTAGTCTATTCAATAGTTTGCAAATGAGATGTTCCTGGCTGTTCTTGCTCATTATGTATTCATAGTCAGGCAGAATTGGAAATAAAATAGCGCGCTTTTAGGGGACCTGCGGATTGGCTGTTAAATCTTGACTCAATTGAAAGATTTTTATTCAAATATGTAAATTTTGTAATACCATTAATTCACCCTCCATTTGTTTTATGTCTGTAATTTACCATGTTCAGATGTTACCTCCTTACTAAGTATTTCGTATTTTCATGTAGTCTATTTGTTAAACTGCAGGGCGCCTTTGGAGAGCAGTTTTGCAGGCCAACCCTGCAGTATAACATGAAGAAGACAAAAGTAATAAATAAATAATGAATAAATATGAAAATAAATAATGAAGTGATATAAACTTACGGCTTGTGACACAGTGTGCAAACTTCTTCCCGCCATAACTCATCTCTTTACGCCCCGTAGTCTCTTCACCAGAATCCTTGATGTTCTCAATGTAGTAGGTTCCATTACAGAGTGTTACCAGGATGTCCAGCGGCTCGAGGGATTCTGCCGCACGAAGAAGACGACTGAAAAATCCTCGACGACCTACGAAGTCAATATCCAGTCTAAACATGGAACAGTAATATTGGACAATATGGGAGACGGAGAAAAAAAAAATCAAAAATGTGTTTTGTTGATCTTGTGGTTGTAGCTGTTGTTTTTGTTGTTGTTGTGGTTGTTGTTGTAGTTTTTGTTGTTGCTGTGAGTATTGTAGGATGGATTAAGTCCCGGAGGGGACAGTGGTATAAACAAATTATGAGGGTACTGTTCTTGCGAGGTGTAAGAAATGCCGATTAACAAGGACACCAGGATGTGGGCATGGTGGGAGGGGGTCACATACCTAGTATTTCTTTTCACGTCCATTCAACCATCTCCCTTTCATTATTTTTTCGCCATTCGATGAGTTTATGGCATGTCAGTCCCTAAAGATGATTTTCGCGAGCAGGCTTTACAAGAGTGCGCCATCATCCTGTCATCACGTGGCTTTTTGGCCCGAATTCACAAAGCTAAAGGAGGTTTAAACCAACGAACGTAGAGGGCGTCAATACTTTGCAGTATTGCTATGAGGAAGGTTCACTTCTTACGCGTATGCAGTTGAAGTGAAACAAAATATGTAATGCAAGAATACATTATTTGAAACATTATTCTATTCATGATACCGTGTAAATTTTATTTCTATAATCTATAATCTTACCGTAAATAGGCATCTTTGTGATCAGTGATTGTACCCGTGTGCTAAATTCATGACGTTTTCGGCAAGCTGATTTTGTGACCACTCGCAATGCATTTCGGGATAGGGGTAACCTCTCTCCCGCTGCGGGCGTACTGCTGAAATTAAATAAAATCTATTCGCTGATCCATCAAAATGCAGTATCAATGAATGCGTCGTCTGCTGAGCTTGTTAACGGTATACAGTCTAGCTAGCGACAGCGTAGGCGGCTGGGCAAGGCGAGGGAAAGGTACCGAGCGTCATACCATCTCGCTGCACTGGACGTGCCCGAGGACGTAGCTGTGCTGTCAGGGTATGAATATTTCATAATTTATGATAACGGCTAAACACATCCATAAAACAAAAAACAAAACAGCAACAACAACAACGTTAAAGGCAAAACCAGTGATTCTTGCTGCAGGGAATTTAATTGGAAATTGGAAATTTCGACATGAATTCAATTCATATTATCTTTTAAATAATTATATTCATTAATTTTTGGTTATTCATGAATTTATTTTTTGTATTATTTTTTATTCATTTATTCAAATATTTAGTTGTTTACTTTATTAAAATTTTTCATTTTTAATGAATTAATAATCAATATTATTAATATTAGGTGTGTATTTATGTATGTATGTATTCATTTATTAACCTATTTCATTGTTATTATTTTTAGAGGAGGGGTTAAGCTAAATTTAATTTGACATTGCCACCACTTCTATTCAGACCTCACCCAGGGGCGGATCCAGGATTGAGTATAAGAAGGGGCACACAAATGAAGGTTTGTCAAGGTAGACCCGTATGTTTTTGGTCTCGCCAGCTTCTCAAAAAGTCGCTCAGGGAGGTGGCAAAAAAAAAAAATTTCGCCAGACCTTCAAAAAAATTTTTTTTGGGGGGTATGGGGGTCCAGTTTCCCCTCCATAATTCTCTGACAAGCCAAAAAAAAAGAAAAGTAAAAAGGTCTTCATTCTAAAAGGGGGGCACAAAATGCATACTTTTCTTCCAAAAAAAGGGGGGCAGGGGCCGGAAGTGCCCCCCCCCCGGATCCGCCAATGCCTTACCCAGTGTCATTTTTAACCCATGTGTACATAGTGAATTAAACGACTAAGTTTAAATTAAAGAACAAAGTTTCATTTCAACAGTAGTCTCATATTTATTCCATTGTATTAATACATCTTTTCCGGCAGCTCTTCTTATTACGCTCTTCATTTTCATATTTTTATTTCATTATTGCATTGTAACCCTTCAAAGGTTTTGGGTATGCACGATATATGAAGTGTTTTATTATGCAGTATTGTCATAATCATCGTTTTTTTAAATGTTATTATTAATATTATTATCATTATTATTATTATTATTATTAATATCATTATTATTAAATTCTACACAAATTAAATCTTGTCGACAGTGGACTTTAGATTTTTTCGGCGGAAAACAGTTTCACGTCTGATCCAGGACGCTTCTTCAGCTCGTCTGAGTTGGTTCTCCGCCTAATAAATCGTAAGTCCAGTCCACAATACATGTATTTAATTTGTATAGTATTTGATTATTTCTTAGATGATTCAAATCTCAGTTTATTATTATTATTATGATTATTATAATGTATTATCGGCTAAGTCAATAGCATATTAAATTATTTATTCAAAGCATTATGGTGGACCCTTTTTATCTTCTCAATTTTGTCAAGTCTAATGAAAGAAATTTGTCTCATTTTTGCAAAGACAATCCTAATGATTCCTGGGTAATTTTAATTGACCTGAACTGATTTAATATACTTCACCTTTATTCTTCACTTTCTCTCTCTCTCTCTCACCCCTTCTCTCTTTCCTTTTCACCATATCTTCTCAGTTTCGCCTTTTCTCATCTTTTTGTCTTCCCTCTCTCTCTCTCATACATACACATCGATCACACGTCCTGGTTCATTTCACCCCTCTCCTGTATGGTTCATTTCATTGATATAATGTGAAAGGACCTTTATCATGTTCACAGAATAATTTTCAATTACATGTATATCTTTCTCACAATCAAGATTTAAGGTACAATAGTTTACAAACGTCGATTCAGAAATACGTTTATATTTTCTCACTTTTTAATGAATATTTTCTTGCATGCAGAAATGAGGACAGGTTTTAGAGAAGTTTAGACATGGTCTTACTTCTTAAATATACGTTTACTTCTTCTCCTTTTAAAAATCCAACATAATTTATATAATTCATCTGCAGTCATACACTTTTTTCATATACTACAATACAATAGAGTTCCATCACAGCCGACTTGTCAAGGTCAAATAATATTCTCTTTTTCAGAGTAGTAAAAATTATGTACATGCATTAAAAAAAAAGAATTTCAATCTAAATGAATCATACGTTATTAATTTCAATCCCTTTCCAAGAAGTAAATTATTTGAATTACAATTTAAAGATTATTTACCCACTACACCCCACAAAAGAAGAAATGATAAAAGAAATAAACGACCATCTAATTTCTGTTCAACACACACCAATGACAACAATTTTACTCCTAAAAACAAAGATAAGCTTGACAGTTGTAAGAACTCTTCAAATGATCCATCTCCTTTTAGGTTGGTACATGCATATTGCATGTTACTATTATTATAAATCTAACTATAAAAAAGCGGCAGGAGAAACACACATAGAGATCTAATTAGATAGTTTCAAGTCAAACGAAGTGTTGAATAGTATGGATTTTCTCAGTAGATCATCAATAATAGAATAATAATTTACTTATTTACTCATAGAATCAGATAATAAGATTATTATTAGTTTGTTATACACTGCGAGCAGATTTAATAAAGGAGTGGCCCTGGCAGTGCTTATCTTAATATCATTTAGGGGCCCTGTAATCTCACTAGGCCACATAGAAGAAGAAGACCTCCTCACAATAACGAGCTACTATAAAAAAATGGCTGCATGTGACTACAACATTTGACATGGGGAGGGGGTGGGTAAGATGGTTAAGATATAATTGAAGAACTTTAAACTCCTGTTCAGTCATTCTAATTATAACGGATGTGTTGGCTCAGTCAGTAGAGCGTCCGCCTCACAATCGGGAGGTCGTGGGTTCGAACCTCGGCCGCGTCATACCAAAAGACGTTAAAAGATGGGAGTTGCTGCTACCTTGTTTGGCGTTCAACAATTGAAAGGATAGAGCAACGTCGATCTGGCGCTGCACAGTGGCTGCCGGGCCCACGATCAATTGGGCAAAAAGAATTTTCATTTCGGTTAATAAAATTTGGAATGGACTATAATTATATTATTATTATTATTATAATATTATTATTATTATAATAATATACATGTATGTCCATTTATATAGCGCAACTACTATACAAATATACTCTACTGCCCTTTAATTACCGCCGCTTTAGCCGAGCCGCCATGAAAGGCGCTAAGGCATTCAAGGAATTTCTTCCTACCGGTACCCATTTACTTCACCTGGGTGGAGAGTGACAAATGTAGATGATTGTCTTGCCAAAGGACATTAGCGCTGCAGCAGGATTCGAACCGTGAACCATGTGATCCACAGTCCGGTGACGTATCCACTAGACCACGACTCCTCAACATGCATATTATACTTGAATCCAAATATGATTTTAATATGAAGAAATGGGGTAACCTCGCTATTCATAAAGACCACTTATTCATAAGGACCGCTATCCATAATGCGTGACTAAATGAATAGCGGTTTTGTATGAAAAGCGGTCCTTCTAAATAGCGAGCAAACCATAGACAAGTTACCTTACTATTCATAAGGACCTCCATTCATAAGGACCATTATTCATAACTATTCATAACGCGTGTTAAATGAATATAGCGGTTTTCTATGAATAGCTGTCCTTTTGAATAGCGAGTGGACCCGGAAGAGATACATGTTGATCAAAGCATGGTACTATTTCACTGAAGAGCTGAAGTAGAAATCCATATCTGTCGAAAGAAAAGAGGAAAGAATTTAGAAAATAACATCCATTGTGTATTTGATAATTAAACAAGCAACAATTAGAATTAAAATTAAACCCTGAAATTTAGAGCTTCCTATTAACACAGTTAGCGTCAACTCTTTATATGAAAAAGAATAATAAGTGGAAATTCTCTATTTAAAGAGGAAAAAAGTTTGTCCAGTTGGACACATACAATTTTCAAGGCTATTCAAAAGCAACCAAATTAGTAAAGTCTCAAGAAAATTCAGTTACATGGTATGTTTATGTGAAAAAAAATATGTGCATCTAGATTGTATTGAGGTACTAATAACAACAAGGGGCAGTTGCCCCCCTGAAAATATTGAGAGGGATATTGCCCCCCCCCCCGTAACCGTGGATAAGCTGGTAATTTAAGAGGCGTTGAAAATATCATATAGAGTACTACTAGGCTGTTCTGCCCCCCCCCCCCCCATCCAAAAACGGATCAACGCCCCTGATAGCAACCTTACTCTTACAGCATAGGCCTACCATGCAGAACTAGAGCAGCTAAGTATTTATTTGTTCCTCTCAGAACTTGTCTTCATTCTCAGCGGTAAGCCTTCATCTTCATCATCATCTTATGTAAAATAGATGAAGTAGAGTGTAGAGAAGCATTATTCTGTATTAAGAAAAAAAATGAGATACGCTCATCCTCACCCTCTTGATGTTTTCAAAGAGGATAAATACTAACTGCATGTACAATCCATCCTAAAAAGATTTGTGGATTTTAATTTAAAGTGTAATGTTTTCACCCATCTTATTTTGTTTTGTTTCTGTTTGCATTAATTAATATAATAATTAAGGGGACTAAAAATTCTATTTATACTGCCATCACACTGAACATTCCCTAAAGATCTCATAATTGATTTTTAGAGACACTAAAACAGCTAATTCATTATTACACTGAAGAAAACAGATCTCAGTGGTGGATAAAGGAAAAGGACAAATGGAATGTCCATTCTCTCAGAATTTGTTGTTGTTGTTGCTGTTTTGGTTGGACAGTGTAAACTAAAAACTCACCCCCCCCCCCCCCAGTAAACTGATTCTGGATCCACTACCACTACCAGACCTATATTAAGCTGTAATACCCTGTGGTAACTCCTTGGTATTACTAAGTTTAGGTCTAACTAGTTAGGTCTAGACCTACCTGTTTATTTCTCACGTCTCATCAAAGTCTTTTACAGTAGGACTTTCCGCTTCATCCGGCACCTCCAACAGTTGTTGAGTTATGTAGACCTCTAACATTAGGCTCTATTAGATCTTCAAGTAGATCAGCCACAAGTTAGTTCCTTGCCACGTTTAACTGAGGGAAATCAAAGTCAACATGATGAGACTAATAAATGTGATTACTGTGGATATGTATTAATTATTACCTCTCATTGAAAGTGTTTCTGGTCTACAAATAGTAGAATCAAGACTAAATATGAACCATTACCCCCCCCCCCCCCCCCCTCTCTCTCTCTCTCTCTTGAAATTAAAAAAAATAAAACCTCATCATGCTTGCCTAGGACCTTGTCTCAAGTTTGTGAAGAGTTACAAGTTACAAATACAACTACAGTACAAGCATATTGGTTAGGGCCTAGGCCTAGACCTATTTCTTAAATACAAGTGTTTGATCTAACTTAGACGATATTATTTATAGAAAAATATATCGATGATGATTATCACAAATTCAATGCATGGTTTAAGTTGAATCTAAATACAAAAAAAGAAGGCTTCATTTTTGTTAAGTGTCCGGTTATCCGAATCTGATCCCCCAATCCATCAATCATGATCATCATCGCTCCATTCAGCATCCGAACATTTTTTTTTAAATTTAACGTTACAATTACATGCATGCTAAACAAAACAGCTCTCTCTATTACCCTGGATTGCCAAATTTGTTTCATCACCATTTCAAATAAGTTAATTTAAATTATAACTAAAATCAAACCTTGATCATGTTGATTGATCCATCGTCGAGCTCTGAGTCTTAGACTTAGGCGGTCAGATCGAAAGTGAGAACAGTAGCAATCTATAATGTACAGCGCACGGTACATATGCACACGGACATTGATCGAAATCGAAATACAGTGCAGTAGCAGCGAAATAGAGCAGAAGAACGTTAGCAATCTCACAAATACATATTATTGTATCGTAAAGTAAAATGATAAATTTATAACAATTTTAATCTTTTTTCTCTTGAAAATTATAAAAATCATATAAAAATATTATTGAACATAACATCTGATTTTAACATTTTAATTCAAAAGTTTTTGAAAGTATAAATTGAAAAAAAAATCAAATCTACAATCTACCTAAAAACCTCTCTGAGAGAAAACGATGGTCACAGAAATTTAGCGAAGTGAACCTTCCTCATAGCAATACTGCAAAGTATTGACGCCCTCTACGTTCGTTGGTTTAAACCATGAGTAAGGTTTAAACCCCCGCAAGCGTACTAAAATAAGCGTAAATAAGCGCACATTGCCCATGCGCGCGCTCAAAGAAAATATGATTGGATCGGATTCCGTGCGCACGTACGCTTAATAAACCCAGGACCTCCTTTGTGAATTCGGGCCTTTAAGTTTCAGTTTCACTTTATGGTTTCATATTTCACATTTACAGTATAAATGGTACAAACAATGGTACAACCAAGACTAATGGTGCAAACAAACATGTAATCTATTGTCAGATAAAATAAAAGGAGGTGAGTACCTCATATCTGTACGTTTGCATGGAGTATCTTAAATTGAAAAGACTGGTATAGAATAAAATGAGAAAGCAACGCTTGTGAGTTATAGGCTTCAAAGTGTAATAAGATTCACAATAGTCTTTTAAGAAATAGTGGGAACGAGCAATGCATGATACAGCAATATGAGTATTTGAGTAAATTATTGTGTAGCTGTAATCGAATTCGCATTCAAATAAATGGTATTGGATGGTAGCGTCACTTTCATTACAACAATATTATAACATAGGATTTGAAGGTTTGCATGGTGAAGTTGTTATTCAGAAAAAAAAAAAAAAAGGTTTGCGGTACAACCATGTGAGTTGGAATAACTCCACGTTCCGGTCAAAATGCTCTGGCCGTCGTCAGGAGAATGAGAAGAGCGAATAAATCAGCAGAATTTATATATGAAGCAGCAATTCACTTATTAAAATGGAGGCAAACAATAACATCACGGAATTAGTATAGAAAGAAATAGTAACAGTAACATCAAAGTACCTGCATTGAAAGGATAAATAACATCAAGGTACCTGCATTGAAGGGATAAGTAAGATCAAACGAATCCTGCGTTGAAAAGAAACATTGAAAACAAGTGAACGATAGGACTAAGAAACCAATTAACCGTCTGGATAAGCTGGAAACAAAAGGGGAATTAGGACTGTAGCTAATCTGTGGAGAGAAACATGACATCCTGTTGAGGAAAGAAATTAAGGTTAAAACATACATATGGAAAAAGGTGAAATATTGACACCAGAATGAGTAAACTAATAATAAATATAATAAATGTTGTGAATGAAGTGGACCGGTGTGGCTGTGGAGAGAAAGGTGAAAAAACAATGATAATGAACAAATTGAGGGGAAACATGAAATCCTGTTGGAGATAATCTGTGGAGAGAAACAAGTCATCTTGTTGAGGAAAGACATTAAGGTTAAAACATACATGTGGAAAAAGGGTGAAATAATGACATCAGAATGAGTATCCTAATGATGAATATAATGAATGTTGTGAATGAAACAACAAAACAAAGGTAATGAACAAGTTGAGGAGAGAAAAATGAAATCCTGTTGAGGGAAGCAATTGTGGTTAAAATACATGTGAAAAAAAAGAAAGAAAAAAAGAACGGTGATAAAAGATGACATCAGGAGTTGCCTGTGGGGGGAGAGGTGATGAACAATGGTAAACATGTATAACCTGTGGAAAAAGGGGGTAAAGACAAAATCAGAAAGAGTAAAAAACACAAAATTCTGTTGAAGAAAGCAATTACGGTTGAATATCTGCGGGAAAAAAATTATAACACTAGTTATTATTGGAAGAGTGAAAACCAAATGTCGCTGATCTGTAAACCCTTGTCATGTGTAACTGTGTTATGTCTGTGAATCTCGATGGCTTCACGGACCCTCCTGGTGTACCAGTTGGAAGCGGGGGCTACAAGTTTGGTGTCTTCCCAGTTAATCTGGTGATCACGAGTGACAGAATGATTGATAATGGCAGACTGGTCGTATTATAACAATTCACATTATTTGGATAAATGATTTTTTTTCTGTACGTCGTGGCAATTTCTGATGCATACCGAAGTACTGACAGCGACGGGCCACCGCACCTATGCACCTGCACACCCGCCTGCAACGAGCTGATGCACCCCAGAAGTCAGAACATACGTCACACATACCCATGCACAGTGGCGTAATGAGCCAAATATTTGAGGGGGCTGAATATAGGCATACACGGCACAATTTCTGAGCGAGCGAGCAAAAAATCGACCTTTTTTTAATGAAAATGTAATTTTGTCAAAGATCTAGACCTATATCCGGTATGTAATTTCAAATTTATCGTTTTCTTTTCTTCTTTTTTTCTTTTTCCCTCTTTTTCCCTTTTTTTTTTGGCGTGGAACTTTTGGGGGCAGAGCAGATGGAAAACGTTCACACATCAAATTTGACATGAATCAGTTCATGGTGGCCCAAGGTATGGCTATATGAATATCTATGTAGCCCCATTTGAAGTCAGTGTAAATTGGCCTGGTTCTTAACAGTTTAGAACCAGGCCAATTTAACACTGACTTCAATGGGGCGAAGGAGGTATTCATGCGGCCATATCTCGGGGCCCAATGAGCCAATTGCCATAAAATTTAGGCTCTGGATGTTTTTCACCATGTTCCTTTGAGATATGGTATAAAAAATGTCAAAATGAAAAAAATAGCTTTTTGTGACGTCATCACTTCGGTACTCTATGGCCCGTACCCTGCCACTCGGAGAACAACAATCATAATAAACTGTAGGTGTGAAATAAAAATAGAAAATGGCCTATTAAAAAGATTATTTTGACAGCACTACATGTCGGCTTCTGCCTGTGTGGCATAACCATTTAGGAGAAGAAGATTTAATTTCCGTTTGAATATAACCAATGAGGGGGATTCAGTTATTTCAGTTGGGAGGTCATTCCAGTACCTCAATACTTAGGTCCTGGAAATGTAACAGTTTCTTTCTTTGCAAATATTGTTCGAGTTCGTGGCAAATGGAAAGAGTGGGAATGTATGGGTCGATAGCATTGTCTTAAAAACAGTGCAGAGACGATCGCAGGTAATTCATTTATGTATCACCGATACATGAATATCCCTAAGTTATACGTATAAATATAACAGATTCATAAAAGCTTATTCTTAGAAAAAAATTGCCTAGTATGAGAGAAATATCCAGCATTATTAATATATCTTATGGCCCGTTTTTGAATGGTGAGTATCTTGTCAAGTTGACTGTTGGTCCCATTCCCCCAGGCAATAATTCCGTAATTGAGACATGGTAAATTAGAGTGGTATACAAGAATAACAAATTTGTTTAGAGGGAACTCGTGTTTCAGTTTATTTAAGATACCTGTTGTTATGGACAATAGTTTACATAAACAACTGATGTGTACCTTCCATGACAAGTCACTGTAAGTGTAGATACCAATACATTTTGTGGAATCAAATTGGCTTAGATTTGTATTGTCAATCAATATGTTTCCTGTTTCCTGTATATTTCCCTGTATATATTTCATTATATTACATTAACATTATCATTATCCGAGAAATTGTCTTATTTTGTCATTGCTATTACCTGCTCTATGTAATCATTGTAATGTTTGATTCATACAGTACAATACAGTGCGTTTCAGAAAAAAACCAACAGAGCTTTTTCAACCTAGCTCATTTTTCCCGATTGAGGTGAAAGGGCTAAAAAAAACTTTCTAGGAATGTGATTATCGCTTTGAAATTCAGATATCGTTGGCCAAACTTCTTTTTGGTAGCCCTGCTTCATATTGTCTTTATTCACTCATGCGCGAAGTATGTATCATATAAGTGGCATCAAATGAAAGAACACGGTCCAAGCTTTACAAATATGTATCATTTATTAATCATAATTGTGATTAAGATATGATTAAACATCGAAAAATCTCGGTTTCGTTTTTTCTGGGACGCACTATATGATATGGTTTCCTTGTTATGAATACATCTGCACACTGTCTTTACATCCATATAAATGTGCATGGTCTCTTGTTTGTCAAAACAAAATAACAAAAGCAAATAATTATCGTATTATTCGATACATGACGAGTCAATGTTTATGCAGCAACAAGTGAAAAAATGTTCATAACCATCATAATGGTTCGTTGGTATTCACACTAAAAACCATTTCCCCATTCTTTCGTAGGTAAAAAGGAGCTCATTAATCTAGGTGATACGTGTACATTCATCATTAAACCATGACTTTTTAAACTTATCAACTGATTCCGTTTACTAGTGAATGCTCTCACCTCCTAGGTCTTAATGCAGGAACCACCCATCCAGGCAGTGGATTAACAAATAAAAGGTGGAACATAAAATGAAATCAAATATTTTTGACAGTCACTGATCTGTTTCTACTACTATAATAAAAGAATATTTTGACAAAGCAAAAACAAATATTAAAGAATAGATTTAAATCAACTTAGTTCAGATTTGCTTACTTTCTGGGTGATCCTTCTGATTCTGTCTTTAAAACCTTCTTCTCGATGAGTTCGTCCTGGTGATCTCTGATCCAATCCAGAATCGGACCAATCTCGGAAGTCGTTTCAATCTTAACAGGCTCTCGACTGATGGATTCTTCGAACCCCTGGCGAATATCGAAATTCGGGTGGTCGTCCTCAGGTTCGACGAGGAAGCGACGTTGGCTCAAATCGTTACGATATTTGCCGTCCTCGCCGATGGAAAAGTTCCCTAGTACCTCGTATCGATCGCTTAACGATGTACGCATATAGCTCGCCATTTTTCTTGTTTAGACCACTAAATAACTTGAGATAGTTTAAACTGGGCCCGATCTTCGTTTAATCTACTTTTCCGAATAAGTGCTGAATGAATTTGTATGGGCGCATGCCTTAATGCAGAACATACAATGACTTGTTTGAACAGCTTTGTCCATGTATTCTTTGATACAGCTTTTCGTTAAAATACTTTTATACGTCTTTTCACGAAAGATAGAAAAGGGGGAAATAAAATCATTCCGAGTTTTAGATGTAATGACAAATCAAAGTTTCGCTGTCTAAAATAATTGACTACATTGCATTTATTTTCAGTAGCTTGCATTAATTTATTTATACTTTTATGAATTTATAAAGCAGTTTTCAAGAAGACTATCAGTAATAATGAGGCTGTAATGTAACCATCGTAACATAGTCTGTGTTATTACGTGGGGAATTCTACAAGCTATAAATAGCACAAAAGGTTCAGTTATCATGAAATTGCTTTCAACCCGCAAATGAGAATACAATGCGAGCTGAAATTAATTGAATTGAATGATCAGATAACCTATGATATTGACCACAGACTCAAAACGGTAACTGATTTTAAAATGACTCATGACTGATATGTTACCTTTTGACTAACAGACCTTGACCCAATGGTCCTTTTGTGAAGACTTGATTAATATTGTATGGCTGTAATTTCATTGCGAAAATACTATATTCAGTGATACATGTATTCCATTAATTTTGCTTTTTATTAAACTTCATTAATTTTACCTTCATTCTCTAAAGAATTTAAGTTTTATTCCACATGCATGACTTTAAAAAAAAATAGAAAGGCTATGATTAATCTGTTGTATATTACTAAATCAAAGTTTGACTGATGAAAAGTAATATTGCACCTTAGTGACATAGTCGTGAAAGTCGTTTAACTGTTTCATGTGTTTCTTAGAATCAAAGAATGACAAAATGAAAGAAAAACGGGGAAAAACGGGGGAAAACGTCCCTGAAAGTTTAAAGAAAAATGACGGACTTTTTAAAGGGAATATCAATGTTCAATTTCTATGTAGAATCAATTAAGAACCTATTAAATCACAAATAAGATCTTTCTACAAGAAAATTGTCTTAATCATCGTAGTATTTCTCTGTTATACCATTAAGCATGTTTAGGCTGAATTTAAAGGTAAATATTCAACATGTTCATGATGATCAAAGTTTAGTGTCCTTCAACCATGTTAATAAAGTCGTGTTGCGCAAGCTATTTTCATCTTCCACCGACATTGCATTATATGAGCGTTTTGTTTGTTTGTTTTTACATTTTATCCACTCTTATTTACCACAGCCACATCGCCAAACCGATCCCACACCGTCGGTCTTGTTGGTGTGACTGTCGTATGAACGAAGGGAATTTGTGGGGAATACCTAGTTAGACGTCAGGCACCAGTCGTTTTACCCCTTCACTAATAGTGCAATTCGACATAATCATACCTATCAGACTTTTATACGTAATTTGTGTCATTTAAACGATTTGACAATGCTTTTTTTTCTGGAAGCGGGGTAAATTGTCTATAGGTGTCTAAATGATTGATATGTCATATAGTCAACAAGACAAAAGAACACAACCTTCACTGATGTTCTGTTCCCACCCGATTATTAATCATTCTCCTTAAACGAAAAAGAATACATTCATTAGTTTTTCTTCGTCGACTTTGAAGGTAGATCTATCATCAGATTTAAAGTAGGTATTACGGAAAGATGCTTCGCAGGGATACAGGTGTTTTCAAGCTCATCGGGTACTTGGTAACTTTCCCGTATAGACAAGAACGGGCTGTACCGAGACGATCGGCGAATGAGGCGAACCTTCGTCGAACCAGATGACGAGATCCTTAACATGAACCTTCTCGAGGGAATCGATGACTACGCCTCTGGCGGAGGGCGAGCTGATGTCGCATCAAGGCAATTAAGATGACCAACCGTCGTCAATTACTTCGTTGTTGGCATGGATGCGTGATCATCGTGGAGATCTAGTAGGACATAACATTCTAAAGATATAGGAGGTACGTAGGGTGTGTGAAGGAGGGAGGGGGCGCTTCCGAAATATCTCTGGCAACCAAAACAGAGTGATATGTTACATTTTCATATGCCTTTTGAGTCTAAAATTTGAAAGGTGCCCCAAAAAACACATTAGGTGAGGGAAGCAAATTTTCTTTGGTGTTCTTATGGTCGGGTTTTTAAAAGAGGCGCATGGGTGTTGTACTCCCTCCGTTCTGCGCCCACCCCTAAATCTGCTACTGGTGTATATTCTAACAAAATAATGAAACAACCAGGTTAGTAATATATACTCAGCCAAGCACTATTTCTCCTTTTCCGCTTTTCTTTACATTCCCTTTATTCGATTTTTTTGTCTGTATCTAACCATATCCGACCTTTCTGCCCCCCCCCCCTTCTCTCTCTCTCTCTGACTGCTGATCTCTTCCACCTCTGCTTCCGTCTTAAACATTAAGCCATTCGTGCCTGGTTGTCTCTTTCTCTGTCTTTATAGACTCGATATCGACTTCGTGGGAAAGGGCGGAGTATTCTGTCGTCTGCTCCGTGCCATCGAGACCATTGACCGTATGGAAGTCCTCTCTGTAATGGCACGTACTACATCGAGACTTTGAAAAATGCAGATAAGAGATCCGTTTCGAAGGAATCAGAGTATTGCTTGAAGAATTTTAAGAGACACGTGACCCTGGGTAAGAAATCCGTAGTGCTCTTGCTTTCTCTCTCCCCTCTCTCCCTTGCTCTCTCTCTCTCTCTCTCGCTCTCTCTCTCTCTCTCTCCCCTCTCTCCGTATTTTGTTTCATATTAATTTAGGTATGAATATCCTTTCAGTTATTAGTACTGAAAGTTTTCCAGAAGCCAGTTCTGAAGCCAAAATTCTATATTAGCAAAAATTATTATGAGAGGACCTATTTTTGCGTCGAATATTCTTCAATTATCTTACTATAGTTTTTTTGCGATTTGGGCTATATGTTTTTAAAGGAAGAAATGCACAATTTTGATTAACCCCAAAATTAATGGGGATGCTTTATACGTGTATACCGGAGCATTACGCAACTAGAGAATGTATTATAATTTTACGCTGTCATCATCGGTTGTACGACACATTCGCTGGAGACAAATGCTCCGCGGGCAATTTCGTACCCTAACCGACTTATGATATTCAACCCTTGACCAGACACTATACCTAACCCTAACTCTAAACCTAAACCTACCTTAAAACCCAATTGCAACCATAATTCTAACCATAATTATTATCTTTGACAAAAAATAAAGCCCGAAGCAGTACGTCGGAGCACATTCAGGGTCCTGTTATGGAGCGATCTATTCCGTAGTCATTCCAAATAATATCCTAAATCATTAACCCATAATTTGATATACTTGATTTTAGTTGACGGAGCCCATCCTGATATTAACCCAGATGACTACACACTTTATTGTGCGATGTTGAAGACTGCATGTGGCGATCACAGAATCATTCTTAGTTTCGAAGTGCATGCTGAACGGGATGACTCTAACAAACCCCTTCCTGGAAACTATGTCGACATCAAGATGAGACACCTTATCAATAGTGATCACGGCCAAGAGTAATTTTAAGAGGTATGCAACTCATTCTGTAGAGGTTATTGTAATGATAACTATGAAATATAACAATAATGAACTAAAAATGTGGATATAGCGTAAGCGTTGGATGACTTCAAAATACGAATATTGAAAGATTGAAAGCTGCAAACATATATTAAGGTTGTAGTGTATTGTAGTACAGTATTAGTAGTAGTAGTAGTAGTAATATATGTAGTAATAGATGTAGTAGTAGTAGTAGTAGTAGTAGTAGTAGTTTAGAATAGTAGTAGTAATAGTAGTTTAGTAGTGGTTTAGGAGTTGCATAGAGCAGAGAACCAGAAGTAATAATAACCTGATGATATAGCGAAGTTCATAACCCAATTTTCCCACATGAATAGCAATCATGCAAATCTGTACTAGATTTCGTTAATTCAATTTGATGAGGACGAGAAGACAAGAAGATGAGATACTGGATCCAGTATGTGGTCTTCTCGTCTTCTCAATTTGATGAAATCGACTTGACGAGATCAAGTATCTTGTCTTCCTGTCTCCTCATCCTCATCGAGTCGACATGACGAGATCTAGGATCCTGTCTTCTCGTCTTCTAATCTTGATGAAGTCGACTTGACGAGATGAAGTATCATGTCTTCTCGTTTTCTCGTCCTTACCATGTCGACTTGACAAGATCGAATATCTCGTATTTTTGTCTTCTCGTCTCGTCTGTCCGTCTTTTCGTCCTAATTTATCCCGTCTTGTGGGGGCACTTGTAAGCTTCCGTAACGCAGCCATCTGGTAAACAGTTTTAGTAGAGTAGACGAGAAGATGAGATACTGGATCTTGTCAAGTCAACCTGAATAGAAGACAAGAAGATGAGATACTGGATCTCGTCAAGTCGACTTAATCATCAAGTTGAGAAGACGAGAAGACCACATACCGGATCCAGTATCTCATCTTCTTGTCTTCTCGTCCTCATCAAGTTGACTTGACGAGATCTAGTATCTCATCTTTTTCTCTTTTCATCCTCATGAAGTCGACTTGATGAGATCCAGTATCTCATCTTCTGGTCTTCTCGTCTCGTCTTCTTGTCGCCTTGACTCGTTTCCCTGTCTTCTCGTCTCATTTTCTGGGGGCACTTTTACGCTTCCGTACTGCGTACATAGCGAAGCTCCTACATCGTACATGTCCTAAGGACTTTTCTCGGCAGCATCCCCCACACCCACTTCCCTTCCTCATCTCCCATGAAAAAGATTAATTTGAATGCAAGTATTCCGTTGCTCTTCCTCTCAAATTTAGATACACGTCTCTAAAATGGTGGTCTCAGGGCGTGTTTGCCGGGGTTCCCGAGATTCTCGGTGGATGGCGAGATTTCTTGAACGAGAAACCCGTTCTCTCTTCTATTGAACTGAATGAAGACAGACGACCTACCAGAACGAGCTCCCATGATGAAGACAGACCACCTGCTAGAACGAACTCCTATGATGAAGACAGACGACCTGCCAGAACGAACTCCTATGATGAAGACAGACGACCTACCAGAACTAGCTCCCATGATGAAAAGTGGCAGAGTATTAAAATTTCTTCTTTTCTCAGTCTTTCGAGTTTAATAAATATGGGGTTGAGTTAGCCTGATTACGCTTTGATGATTGCAAGGCAAAAACCTCCCGTCTGTCTTTGTTCAAAGCTATTATATTCTTAACAAGGAGTTAACTCCTTTGTCTTAGGAGTTTATTATGATTGGCAGCTCCACAATAATAAAAGTGTGGACGGGTCACAAAGTTAAGACATTTTTATCATTGAGTTTGTTTTATCCAGCGGAACAGGACATGAGCTAGTTTACCGTAGAAATAACTCAGATTAGGGGAGGGGGGGGGGGGGGTGGCAAAACCTGATCTTTTGATCAGCCATCCGAAATTTACTGGGTGTAGGGTAGGTAGTAGCAAAAATAAATTGCCAGTACATCGTTCGTTAGTCTTTTAAAGTAAGGAAAAGGAGATGACTGGGGAAAGGGGCAAAATGTTGACCAAAAGGTCAAATGCCTGAATTGCTTCCCGTGCGTCACCCCCCCCCCCCGACCCCATTCCCTCCAAAAATAAGTGCCGCCACTGGTAAACATAATGACTTTGCATACTTTTACAGTAAAGAAGAGTTCTTGGATTAATTATTCGAGTCATTCAAACTCAAAAGGATTGTTTATACGACCAAATTCAATCCCATTTATTCCAGTTTAATGATTCAGAGTAGGTTGTAAAAACATAGCAACAGAGGGCGGATATACGGTTGCCAGATTGGGGGGGGGGGGGGGTTCGTATTAGAAAAACACATTATCGTGAATCACGTCGACAATCTCGAGGACCGAAAGGCTCACTTTGAAAGTATCCTCAAATGTATTAACTATATCAGACATAATCATACGTTAAATGCTTCGAAAAGGTACATAGCTATTTGTTTAGCTATCTCATGATTATTATTTTTTTCAGAGATTCTGGGAGCCTGAGGCATGTCTCGATACCTTCCATACTCTCCTCTCTAACATCAAAGACATGATCAAAGAAGAAAGGTAACTATGGTAACCAATCATTTAACTTCGATAGAAGTCAAGTGATTCTATTCTCCCAGGATCTACGCCCCAGTCCGAAAAGAACCAAATGGGCATGATGGGTCGCACCATATCTAGCAGTGAGCACGAGAATGAGAAATTAAAATCATTTTCTATTTCCTGTACAGGAGATCATAAGATAAAAGGTTGGGCTTACAATCTGACAAAAGAAGAAGATTGAATCATAATCTACCGCCAAACATGAAAATGTGGGAATGAGATAAAGCATAATGTCTTGTAATTTCCGTACAGAATTGTCCATCGTCTGGAGTTGCCTGAGGTCGAGAAGAGAAGAGGTGTCAAGCTTAGACTTCAAGAAAGGAGATTCAAACTTCTTGGACGCAGGGAGGATGATTACTCCATTCTCCCCGACTGGTATGTCCAAGATGTCTTAAATACCCAGGAATAAACTTGTAGATAGGCTCAGAGAAAGTCGAGTGTACTGTGGATTTCTTAAAGATCCAACATGTGGGCACTGGCGTGCTGGTGGGGGGGGGGGGGGGGCCTTGGGGGCTGCAGCCCCCCCCCCCCCCCCAAAAAAAAAAAAACGAAAACAGTGGGAAATTTTAAATTACCTACCGGATATAGGTCTAGATCTGTGACAAAAATACATTTTAAGTTTAAACAGTCGATTTTTTTTTTGCACGTCCGCTTCGCTCGCTCGCAATTATTCAGAAAGTGTACAGCGTATGTCTGTGTTCAGCCCCCTCAAATCTTTGGCTCATTACGCCACTACTTGTAGGTATAGTCTCAGTCAGGCGTGGATAATTCTTGTCAAGACCGGGGTGACGCGACTAGACTTTACTCATTATTTGCTAAACATTTTTATTTAGTCTTCAAAATTCCCGCGGGGTCCCCCCCCCCCCCCCGGATGGCAGCCCCTCTAGTCTCAGAAGAGTAGGGCCTCCTGTGGATTTCTTGAAGATTCAAGATGATGATTAAACCTGTGGATAGGCTCAGAAATATAGGGCCTCATTTGGATTGTTTGGTTCAAATAGCAAAGGACTGCCATATTCCTCTCCATCTGCCAAGTTAGATGAGCTAAACTGCATAATGTTTGAAAGGGAACTCTTGTAGAAACCAGTATTTTGCAATTGACTTGATAATAATTTTTAAAAAATCATACAGTGTGTATAGCACTTTGTAGTTGTAATCTTGCTGAAGGGTTAAGACCAAAAATCTAACCAGTACACTTCTTGCAGGACATAAAAATCTACGTTTTGTTCGAGTTTATAAACAAGGCAAGAAGTACTTTATTTAAATATTTGCAAAAATTCTCTAGATGGAATTAGCAGATGTTTGTTGAATTATTACCCATCGTAAAGTGTTTAAACTGATCTTTTTACTCCATATCCTGTTTCCATCTTGTATGTAGTCATTTTACAATATGCATGAATAGACAGATTACATCATTTATATAGTCATTTTCTTATAAAATGACGGACATTTTGGGGTTTATATTTTACAAGATTTTGGTTTTAAAGATATACTAAAATTGATTCTTATGCAGTTTATATTCATGTTATACATTGTCGATGAGATTGGTTATGTTATATGGTATATATTGTATGTTATGTTTACAAGGTTTTTGTTCTATGAAATTCAGGATAGAAAAAATACCGTAGAAAATTATCTGATCATATTTGGGGCTAAAATTACTAGATGTCAAATACTAATTTTTTTATTTTGTGATAAAGCCTGTAGTAAATCATGTATTTCGATCCTTGATAATTTATAATTATGATCCATTGATAACATGTTCAAATCTGAAGTGTACCTTTAACCATTTAACAAAGGCATGTTGCGCAATTGATTTTCATCTTCTACGAATATTGCATCATATAAGCAGGAGAAGATATGAAGTTCATCCAACTTGCTGAATGAACTGGGGAATACCCAGTTAGACGTCAGTCACCATTCGTTTTACCACTTCACTGATAGTGCACTTCGACATTTAATACCGTTCAGACTTTTATACCTCTATGTCATTAAAACGTTTTGACAACGATTTTTTTTTCTTTCTGGAAGCGGGATGTGTTGTTTATAGGTGTCTAAATTATTGATATGTCATATAGCCAAGGAAGACGTAACTTTCACTGATGTTCTGATCCCACCCGATTTTTTTTTATTCTTCTCTTAAACGAAAAAGAAGACACTTGTTTGTCTTTCTTCGTGAATTTTTGAAGTATACCACTTTAATTAGACTGAGAGCAGGTTTTAAGGAATTATGGCTTCGGAGGGATACATGAGGCGTTTCAATGCTCATCAGGTACTTGGTAACTTCTCTGTAGACGTGGACGGGCTGTACCGAGACGATCGGAGAATGAGACGAACCTTCGTCGAACCCGATCACGAGGTCCGTAACATGAACCTCCTCGAGGGAATCGACGACTACGACTTTGACGGAGGGCTAGCTGGTGTCTTATCAGGGCAAGGTGAACAGCCGTCATCAATGACTTCTTTGTTGGAATGGATGCGTGATCATCGTGGAGAGCTAGTGGGACATGACATTCTTAAGATATCGGAAACTAGAAAGTAAGTAGTGGTAGGGGCGGATCCAGGATCTTGTCAAGGTTCCGAAAAGTCTCTAAAAAAAGCAGCTAAAAAAAGGGGGGTATTACATGTTCATATGAATTTTTGGTCTAAAATTTGAAAGATGCCCAAAAACACAATTAGGTGAGGGGGGGGGGTGTTCTTTAGTGTTCTTAAGGTATACACGATTGGGATTTGAAAGGGACCCCTCCCCCCGTTGGGCCCCCTCCCCGTAAATCCACCATTGAGCAGTCAGGCATATTCAACTCCTCTGAGCACTACTTCTTTTTCGCTTTTTTTTATCTAACGTAAAGCTTTACCTTTCTTTTTACCACAATCCTATTTTCACCATCTCATTCTCTTTTGTTGTTGTTATCATATATTATTAGTAGTAGTAGTAGTAGTAGTAGTAGTAGTAGTATCATTATTTTTTTTAACTTGTCGTAGAGAAAATGTACAGAAGTTACATACAGAAGTTACATATCATCTCGGAACCTCGCTGGCCAGATTTGTGATTATTCTTTCTCCTCGTTGCCTAAATATGAAGTGGTTGTTGCCCGAATATCGGAACTTTAGAAATCCTCGCCGAATCCTACTGCCGAAGGGGGACGCCTTTTGCCCGAATATTAACTTTCCAGTAAGTTTTTCCTTCCCTTTTCTTTTCTTTGTTTTCTTTCTGTTTTTGTTTTCCTTTCCTTTCCCTTTTCTTTTTTTTTCTTTTTTCTTCTCCTTTTCCATTTCCTATTCCCTCTCCTTTCCCCCCTCCTTTTCTTTTTTTGTCGACAGCGGTGGCGCATTTGCCTACAGCAAAAGAGAAAAAAAGAAGAAAAAACTAATTCTGACAAGCAAAAAAAAAATAAAAAATCAGAGCTTTTTTGTTTTGGGCTGACTTCTCAAGCCCCCCCCCCCCCCACCCCCTGGATCCGCACTGACCCCATCTAATATTAAGATAGATGGGTCAAATACCGTAGGCCCTGGTTGTCCCATGAATTTACGAGAGAAGGGCGGAAAGAATTGTGTCCAAATGATCGTGTCCTATAGGCCTATTGTTGGAATTGAAAGAAAAATTTAAAAAATTGAATGATTGAATAGGCGGGAAAATCTATATAGGCCTAACCTATAAATAGGAGGTTTCAGGATCGGTGGCGAGCTTAATTTATCACTTTCTTGAGGATATTATTTTTAAGATTTGCGATTGGATGAAAAAGTATTGTGGCATATATGCTGGCCTTCGGTTTATGTGATAATGCGTTTCATAATAATGGAAAAAGGGCAAAGTCACTTCTCCGTTAAGCCTACGATCAGCCTATGATCATGACATTTATCACCCTCCCGCTCTTCATTTCTATTCTCTTTTCTTCTCCCCCTCTCTCTCTCCCTCTCTCCTTATCTCTTCTATTTACTTCTCCCTCTCCATCGCTCTTTTTTCCCCCTTTTTTTTAGGATAAAAAGTGGTACGGTCAATAGCGTACCTACCGTAGCGGGTCCGACGGGCTGGACTGATATACTGCGCTGTGGTAGTTGAATAAAAATAGGTGTATATTGTACAACACAAACACATACACATTGTACACTGTACACTTGTACAGTATATTGCGAATGGAATTAAACAATTTTTTATGCAATTGTACCTTTTAGGCTGTGATAACTTGTAACGTGGCAAAATTTTATTCATACACTGTAAAAAATAACTGTAGATTAACAGGTTTTTTGTAGATTAACAGGTTTTTTTGACTTGTAAAATTACAAGTTTTGGCCGTTTTTCTGGAATAATACGGTATTTTTCTTGTGAAATGGCAGAAAAATTGCTATTAAATAGCGATTTTCCTGCCATTTCACAAGAAAAATACCGTATTAACAGAAAAACGGCCAAAACTTGTAATTTTACAAGTCAAAAAACCCTGTTAATTTACAGTTATTTTTTACAGTGTACTACTAATGAATTACTACTGAAAACTAACAAGATTCAAGCTATTCAAACATGAATATGACCAGTGACCACCAGTATCAAGATTCATGTAGTTCAGCTCCATATGCATGCTAACCAGACATTGTGTGGTAATGATAACTTAAATCGTGACTTGACTTGACCTGTGATGAATTGTGACTTGACTTGACAGGAGTTGAAATGACTTGCCCTGTGGCCAAAAGACCTGTGACTTGACTTGGACTTGCAACAAATGACTTGAGACTTGACTTGGACTTGCAAACAAGGACTTGCATACAACTCTGCTCAAAGACCACATTCATCCGCATTTCCTTTGACGAAACGGAACTCTGTGAAAGTCCATCGTAGTTTACTGTGGAACTCGTTATCCAACTCCGTAAAACTGTGTCCCTCAACCTACTCTTTCAAAACAAAATTGAAAAAAAACCGAATCAAATATTGAATACCTATCATTAAATGAGTAACATAACTCATATAGTTTGTAAACCTTGATCATTGCTTAATACCATCACTACAAATTTCTAACAATATTTTATGACATCATTTTAGAGATAAATCGTTATATTTAATATCTTACATTATCATGAAAGCTGTATAGCGTGCCGTGAAACAAATGTACTATGGATGCCGCAGACTATAACTCAAGCTTTTACTTTTTTGGCTTAAGCAGCATGAATGATAATATTTCTTTTTATCTTGAACAACACAGCTATTATCCCTTTTGATCCAGCCATAGGACTCTCTGTTTTCCTTCTTTCTGTTCTTTACGTACTTAATATTCAATATCCAATTTATTAATATCTGTTTGTGTATGTTTATTTTATGCTATCCATGTTTGATGTTATGAATGTTTTGTCTTTGTTTATACTATCGCGTGATTTTATCATTATACATGTATGTATGAAGTAAATTTTGATTCTATATGAGTAATTATAATGTTGTATTGAATTGAAAAGAATGTTGTGCTTGCCAGAATACTTCAGAACTGAACCCCAACTAATAATTCACCCCTGAATACACCCTATTTCCTATTCATTCCTCTCTGGCTGTTCATCTACATCCGTCTTGAACATTAGGGCCCGAATTCACAAAGGAAGTTTAAACCATGGGTAAGGTTTAAACCTCCGTATAAGCGTACTAAAATAAGCGTATTAAATAAGCGGACATTGCCCATGCGCGCCCTCAAAGAAAATATATGATTGGATCGGATTCAGTGCGCACGTACGCTTAAAAAGCCCAGGAGGGGGTTTAAACCATGGTTTAAGCCCAGGAGGGGGTTTAAACCATGGTTTAAACCAAACCTCCTTTGTGATTTCGCGCCTAGAGGTATAGAAGTCAGTCGTGTCTGGTTGTCTTTTTCTCTGTCTTAATACAGACTCCAAATCGACTTTGTAGGAAAGCGCGGAGTTTTCTGTCGTCTGCTCCGTGCCATCGAGACCATTGACCGTATGGAATTCATCGTCACTCTCTGTAATGGCACGTACTACATCGAGACTTTGAAAGATGCTAACAAGCCAGCTGCTTCGAAAGAAACGGAGTACAGCTTGAAGAATTTTAAGAGACACGTGACCCTGGGTAATAAATCCGTAGTGCTCCCCCCCCCCTCTCTCTCCATATTGTTATTTGATTTCAAGTAATTTAGGTATGAATATCCTGTAATTATAATTAGTTTGTTTTCAATCCAGTCAAACGTCGATTATTATTATTATTATTAGGTGGTCTGTCGATATCGACAGATCACCTATTAGTTTTGTCCGAATTTTCTTCTTTATTTTTATTTATTTATTTTTATAACAAATTGTTGTGGCCACCAAATCTCAAAATCGGCCAGGTCAATATCATCGAGTTTCATGTCACGTATGAGGTCAATCATGGACATGGTCCATTAAGCTTTTGGAGGTCATCAGGTTATCGTGACGTCATCAAGACGCCATTTTGTAAATTTACAAGATCGATTATATCTTCATAATCGATCATCAAAAATCAACTATATTCACATCACATAAACTTCACATGACGGGTCATCAAGTCATGTCCTCACAGGTCATCTAGAGGTCAGCACGTGTGCGTACGCGCGCGTCAAAATTTAAAAATGCTCAAAATCACGTAGGATCAAGTCTGCACACGTTTCAGGTCATTTTGAGCATTTAAAAAATGTCCGTGCGTAAGCGTCCGCGCGCGCGTTTTACGCGCGCGCAAGTCGTAAATAATGTTGAAACGCTGTTTTTTCGATTGATTTGCAATCCTGACACTTTTCTTCATCATTTCCATGAACTTGGAATCAATTTCAATCAATAATAAGGTCGTACGGGCGCGCCAAAATTCAAAATCGATGCGCGCATCTATGGCGAAAATAACGTAAAAACGTTCAAAAACATGCCTCTACAATATTAACTCTAGCTCTTTAAATAGTCCATAAACCCCCAATTTTTTTTTCATCATCAGGTAGGGTATGAATCATAGACTTCATTTCATTTGACCCTTATAAATATTATAACGTCATCAAAATGGCGCCAGAAGTAAAAATTTCAAATTTTCATGTTTTGACGTCATCACATTTATGCAAATTTGGCTCTAGATTCCTAATAATTGGTCGTTTTTCGCCCAGATTTTAATATGTTGTAGCTGAGGCAATTTCCTACAAAATCAGTTGCCATTTTGATGACGTCATCACAGTGAAATTTTCAATTAAAGATGCCATGTCAGAATTTTCCCTATTTGCGTGTAATGTCTATGGAAGATGATTTTTTTTCGAATCATGAATCTACATGACATTGTTCTCTGAGCTGTATCTCAGTTGTTTTTGGTCTATTTTCTTCCAGATTTTAATATGTTGTAGCTGAGACTATAAGCTTTTGTAAATGTGGTCTCCAATTTTTGATCAGATGTCGGGATCATGCCCAATTTTTCACTCCAAAATGTGATTTGAGAATCCCGTTTTTCGTTTACGTGTTATCTCTATGGGAAATGTTTTGGTATATTGGTCAAAGCACTTGTCTCTCATTCCGGTGACCCAGGTTCGATCCCCGGTGGGTCCATTAAATTTTTTTTTTTTTTTTGCTTCTTTTTGCCTTTCATTTTACCATCTTCTTTGACTATTATAACATAAACAATCACAAACCAAGTAAAAACTGCCTTATTTTGCGTGTTATGTCTATTGGAAAGTAGTGTGCCATTTTAAAAAAATAAACTTATGGTCGTATCTTCATAACAAAATGTGATCTCTCTTTTATATTTGGCATTGGTTAAGGTCACTGTCATTGCAGTCATGTTCATCATCATTATCCCCATCATCATCATTATCACCATCATTATGATTATCATCAACATCATTATAATCATCACTGTGATGATATTCATGATGATGATGATGATTAACATAAAAATCATTATCATCATCACTGTCATAATGATATAATGATCATCATCATGATTATCATCAACATCATTATCATCATCACTGTTATGATGATATAATGATCATCATCATGATTATCATCAACATCATTATCATCATCACTGTCATGATATTCATGATGATATAATGATGATGGTGATGACATAATATCATCACCGTCATGATCATCACCTCCATGCGTGGCATTCTTGACTTCCTATCTTCAGTTTAGAATTTCCCCATTATTATGATCATCCTGATTACAATCATGATCACACAAATTGAAAGACAGACCACCTAATTCGTCCTCATGACGAATTAAATTCTAGTTATTATTATTATTATTAGAGCGGCATTTCAGGCTCCTGATATGTAGTGATCTATTTCGTAGTCATTTCAATGTTCTAAAAAAAATATTACCTTAATTTTTAATTTTAGTGGACGGAGTCCAACCTGACATCCTGACTGGCTCAGATGACCACTCATTTTATTGTACGATGTTGAAGACTGGATGTGGCGATCACAGAATCATTCTTAGTTCCGAAGTCCAGGCTGAACGGGATGACTCTAACAAACCCCCTCCTGGAAACTATGTCGACATCAAGATGAGACACCGTATCAATAGTGATCAGGCCAAGCGTAATTTTGGGAGGTATATTTTATACATTATATTTTATTTTTTAGGTCTTTTAGGTGTTTTCGTAAATGATGT
This sequence comes from Heliocidaris erythrogramma, assembly GCA_025617745.1. Taxonomy (NCBI): domain Eukaryota; kingdom Metazoa; phylum Echinodermata; class Echinoidea; order Camarodonta; family Echinometridae; genus Heliocidaris; species Heliocidaris erythrogramma. The sequence goes on along the minus strand of CM046860.1, from coordinate 6,444,940 downwards.
AATGATAACAATGAAAACTAAGTGTGTATCACAAAAGCTGAAGAAGATTTCAAATACGAACGTTGTCATTACAACACTGTAAAAAATAACTGTATAACTACATGTTTTTTTAGCCCCTGAAAATACAAATTATTGCCGTTATTTCAATTTTACAGTCTTTAAAACAACAGCAAGTTTGTTGGTGTACCGGAAATCAGCATATATTTACATAATTTTATTGTAAATATGCTGATTTCCGGTAAAAAAAAAAAAAGTGGAAAAACGGGCATTCCCGAGAAAAAACGGCAAAATTTTGTTCAACATAATGGCCCGAATTCAAAAAGGAGGTTTAAACCATGGGTAAGGTTTAAACCAACGAACGTAGAGGGCGGCAACACTTTGCAGTCTTGCTATGAGGAAGGTTCACTTCTTACGCGCAAGCAGTTGAAGTGCGCGCACATTTTGGTAGGCATGCCAACAAAACCATAAATCGAAGTAATACAATGACGAATTGATAGCGACATGAAGACAAAAGGAGATACTACGAATAGATGCAGATTTCAAAAAAAAATATGTAATGCAAGAATACATTATTTGAAACATTATTCCATTCATGATACCGTGTAAATTTTATTTCTATAATCTATAATCTTATCGTAAATCGGCACCTTTGTGATCAGTGATTGTACCAGTGTGCTAAATTCATGACGTTTTCGGCAAGCTGATTTTGTGACCACTCGCAATGCATTTCGGGATAGGGGTAACCTCTCTCCCGCTGCGGGCGTACTGCTGAAATTAAATAAAATCCATTCGCTGATCCATCAAAATGCGGTATGAATGAAGGCGTCGTCTGCTGAGCTTGTTAACGGTATACAGTCTAGCTAGCGTCAGCGTAGGCGGCTGGGCAAGGCGAGGGAAAGGTACCGAGCGTCATACCATCTCGCTGCCCTGGACGTGCCCGAGGACGTAGAGCTGCTGTCAGGGTATGAATATTTCATAATTTATGATAACGGCTAAACACATCCATAAAAAAATACCAGCAACAACAACAATGTTAAAGCAAACCAGTGATTCTTGCTGCAGGGAATTTGATTGGAAATTGGAAATTTCGACATGAATTAATTCAATTCATATTATCTTTTATTAAAAAGTTTTTCTATTCATTAATTTTGATTAATGATTTATTTTTTGTATTATTTTTTATTCATTTATTGAAATATTTAGTTTTTTTTAATTAATTAATAATCAATATTATTAATATTAGGTGTGTATTTATGTATGTATATATTCATTTATTAACCTATTTCATTGTTATTATTTTTAGAGGAGGGGTTAAGCTAAATTTAATTGGACATCGCCACGACTTCTATTCAGACCTCACCCAGGGGCGGATCCAGGATTGAGTATAAGAGGGGGCACACAAATGAAGGTTTGTCAAGGTAGACCCGTATTCTGTTGGTCTCGCCAGCTTCTCGAAAAGTCGCTCTGGGGGTCGTTTGTCAACAACAAAATTTCACCAGACCTTCAAAATTTGCTCAGTGGGGGGGGGGGGCGTTATGGGGGTCCAGTTTCCCCTCCATAATTTGCTTACAAGCCAAAAAAAAAAAGAAAAGAAAAAAGGTCTTCATTCTAAAAGGGGCACAAAATGCATACTTTTCTTCCAAAGGGGGGGGGGGGCAGGGGCCGGAAGTGCCCCCTGGATCCGCCCCTTCTCTCTTTCCTTTTCACCATATCTTCTCAGTTTCGCTTTTTCTCATCTTTTTTGTCTTCCCTCTCTATCTCATACATACACCTTGATCACACATCCTGGTTCATTACATGTATATCTTTCTCACAATCAAGATTTAAGGTACAATAGTTTATACACGTCGATTCAGAAATACGTTTATATTTTTTTACTTTTTAATGAATATTTTCTTGCATGCAGAAATGAGGACAGTTTTCAGAGAAGTTTAGACATTGTCTTACTTCTTAAATACACGTTTACTTCTTCTCCTTTAAAAAATCCAACATAATTTATATAATTCATCTGCAGTCATACACTTTTTTCATATACTACAATACAATATAGTTCCATCACAGCCGACTTGTCAAGGTCAAATAATATTCTGTACAAATTATGTACATGTACATGCATTAAAAAAAAAAGAATTTCAATCTAAATGAATCATACGTTATTAATTTCAATCCCTTTCCAAGAAGTAAATTATTTGAATTACAATTTAAAGATTATTTACCCACTACAAAGAAGAAATTACATAAGAAATAAATGACCATCTAATTTCTGTTCAACACACACCAATGACAACAATTTTACTCCTAAAAAACAAAGATAATTTTGACAGTTGTAAGAACTCTTTAAATGATCCATCTCCTTTTAGGTTGGTACATGTATATTGCATGTTACTATTATTATAAATCTAACTATAAAAAAGGGGCAGGAGGAACACACATAGAGATCTAATTAGAAAGTTTCAAGTCAAATGAAGTGTTGAATAGTATGGATTTTCTCAGTAGATAATGAATAAAATAATAATTTACTTAATAATTTATAAATTCATAGAATCAGATAAGATTATTATTAGTTTGTGATACACTCCGGGCAGATTTAATAAAGGAGTGGCCCTGGCAGTGCTTATCTTAAAGGAGAATTAACCTCAAACAATAAAGACGATTGTGTTCAAAGGTGTTATTTATTCCTACTTGTTAGACTATATGGCTTCGCGTCAAAATATACGAGATCGATACGAATCAAGATTTTCTGAGCAAAATTTATCATCTGCTAGCAATATGTATCGTCTGCTAGCAATACATGGGGGCTGCCATTTTTTTTATGTGTACAAGAAGATTTTCTTAATCCAAATGCCCAATTGCCTTTTTCAAAATTAAAAACCCATTTGAGATTTAAAATATAGAATAGATATGTCAATTTATTTTTAAACTGAAGATTTCCTTATATATTTCTGTTGAAAATCGATATTCGCTTAATATAAATCTATTTTCTAGATACTGTGACGCAATGGACGGAGCAAATTAATTCAAATTTTATGATGCTTCTTCCCTGAGCATCTATAGCGGCAAACTATGCATTCACCTGCTTTCGGATAATGGACTTGAAAAGTCAGAATGCATGCTGCATATATTATGCTCTGCTCTGTTTGGCAAACCCAAGAAAATAGATTTTTGTTAAGCAAAACCAGACAATTTAAAAGTATCATTATAAAGATTTAATTTTTATAAATCATGTAAACACCCACTTTATATTTTTCGTCACATATGGGATTTTAGGTAATGAAGAAAATCAATTTAGGTCTTGGATTCAAAATATCTTCCTGACCGGAACATTTCTCAATGGTTCATGTACAAATCCAAATCAGCAAGAAAATGGCAGCCCCCATGTAAATGAGTAGTAGACGATACCGGGTGTTGGAATATCTTTATTATACCCTTTTCTGATATCTTATTGGAAAATGATTTAGGCCAATAAGTAGGAATATACTACACCTTTCAATATAAGTAAATTTGTACTCAGGGGTTAATTCTCCTTTAATATCATTTAGGGGCCCTGTAATCTCACTATATAGGCCACACAGAAGAGGAAGACCTCCTCACAATAACGAGCTACTATAACAAAATGGCTGCATGTGACTACAACATTTGAAATGGGGAGGGGGTGGGTAAAATGCTCAAGATATAATTGAAGAACTTTAAACTCCTGTTCAGTCATTCTAATTATAATAATATACATGTATGTCCATTTATATAGCGCAACTACTATACAAATATACTCTCTGCCCTTTAAATACCGCAGCTTTAGCCGAGCCGCCATGAAAGGCGCTAAGGCATTTAAGCAATTTCTCCCAACCGGTACCCATTTACTTCACCTGGGTGGAGAGTGACAAATGTAGATGACTGTTTTGCCATTAGCGCTGCGGCAGGATTCGAACCGTGAACCATATGATCCACAGTCTGGTGACGTATAGACCACGACACCTCAACATGCATATTATACTTGAATCCAGATATGATTTTAATATGAAGATATGGGGTAACCTCGCTATTCATAAGGACCGCTTATTCATAATGCGTGACTAAATGAATAGCGGTCCTTCTAAATAGACAAATTACCATTATTCATAACTATTCATAAGAACTGCTATTTATAACGTCTGTTAAATGAATATAGTGGTTTTCTATGAATAGCTGTCCTTTTGAATAGCGAGCGGACCCAGAAGAGATACATGTTGATCAAAGCAGGGGGCTATTTCACAGTAGAGCTGAAGTAGAAATCCATATCTGTTGAAAGAAAAGAGGAAAGATTTTTGAAAATAGCATCCATTGTGTATTTGATAATTAAACAAGCAACAATTAGAATTAAAATAAAACCCTGAAACTTTGAGCTTCCTATTAACACAGTTAGCATCAACTCTTTATATGAAATGGAATAATAAGTGTGAATTCTCAAAAGTACTTAAAGAGGAAAAAAGTTGGACACATAAAATTTTCAAGGCTATTCAAAAGCAACCAAATTAGTAAAGTCTCAAGAAAATTCAGTTGGGATGTTTATGTGAAAAAAAATATGTGTACCTAGATTGTATTGAGCTACTAATAACAACCAGGGGCGTCGATTATGCAATGGCAGTTGCCCCCCCCCCCCCCCCGATAATATTGAGAGGGCAAATAAATCATCCCCCCCCCCCCGTAACCGTGGATAAGCTGGTAATTAAGAGGTGTTGAAAAAATCATGTAGAGTACTATTAGGGTGTTTTGCCCCCCTCCCCATCCAAAAATGGATCGACACCCCTCCCTGATAGCAATCTTTCTCTTACAGCATAGACCTACCATGCAAAACTGGAGCAGCTAAGTATTTATTTGTTCCTCTCAGAATTTGTCTTCATTCTCAGCGGTAAGCCTTCATCTTCATCATCATCTGTAAAATAGATGAAGGAGAGTCGTGTAGAGAAGCATTATTATGTATTAAGAACAAAAAATGAGATACGCTCATCCTCACCCTCGTGATCTTTTCAAAGAGGATAAATACTAACTGCATGTACAATCCATCCTGAAATATTTGTGGATTTTAATAAAAGTGTAATGTATTCACACATCTTATTTTGTTTTGTTTCTGTTTGCATTAATTAATGAAATGTTTAATATAATAATTAAGGGGGACAAAAATTTTATTTATACTGACATCACTCTGAACATTCCCTAAAGATCTCATAATTGATTTTTTTTTAAGACACTAAAACAGCTAATTTAATATTACACTGAAGAAAACAGATCTCAGTGGTGGATAAAGGAAAAGGACAAATGAAATGTCCATTCTCTCAGAATTCTTTTGTTGTTGTTGCTGTTTTGGTTGGACAATGTAAACTAAAAAATCCCCCCCCCCCGAAGTAAACCGATTCTGGATCCACTACCATTACCAGACATATAATTTTTAGCTGTAATACCCTGTGGTAACTCCTTGGTATTAAGTCTAGGTCCAACTAGTTAGGTCTAGACCTACCTGTTTATTTCTCACGTCTCATCAAAGTCTTTTATAGTAGGACTTTCCGCTTCATCCGGCACCTCCAACAGTTGTTGAGTTATGTAGACCTCTAACATTAGGCTCTATTAGATCTTCAAGTAGATCAGCCACAAGTTAGTTCCTTGCCAAGTTTATCTGAGGGCAATCAAAGTCAACATGAGACTAATGAATGTGATTACTTAAAGTCACTGAGTGAAACAACAAAAGGCCATCCATATGATATATTACTCTGTGGAGATGTATTATTACCTCTCATTAAAAGTGCTTTGATTCTGGTCTACAAATAGTAGACCAAGACTAAATATGAACCCCTCTCCCTCTCTCTATCTTGAAATTAAAAAAAAATAAAAACATCATGATGCTTGCCTTTGAGTTTGACCTTGTCTCAAGTTTGTGAAAAGTTACAAGTTACAAATACAATTATCATTATGGTTAACGTTAACTTTGTTAATGTTAGGCCTAAGTTAGACCTATTTTGATCTAACTTAGACGATATTAGGCAAACCCGGAGAATAGGGGCCGGTCTGCGCGTGCTGTATTCATTTGTGTGCAAGCAAATGTAGCCCAGCGGCGGCGGCGGCGACGATCTTGTACCAGATTCAGCGATGAAACATTTGCGAGTTTGACTCCATTTCTGGCCAAAATCGTTATGATTTTCATCAAACAACTACAAATCTGAAAGCCAAGAGGACAATATGATTATCACAGCATTAATTACTTGATTTAAAATATATTTGGAAGTTGTTTTGAACTTGATTATGAACTTGTTACATGTGTTCATTTTTGCCTCTGCCGCCTCTCCGCACTGTAAAAGTGTAATTGTAAAACATGGCACGCGCACGCCGACCTGCCCCTATTTTGTGGGTTTGCCCGATATTATTTATAGAAAAATATATCGATGATGATTATCACGGCAAGAATTCCTTATGTCCCAGCCACCTTATTTTTTCATTTTTGTTAAGTGTCCGGTCATCCGAATCTGATCCCTCATCCATCACCATCATGATCATCATCGCTCCATCCAGCATCCGAACATTTTTTTTTTAATTTAACATATTAACGTTACATGCATGCTATTGCTAACACTAGTAGTAACACTAACACTACAGCTCTCTCTATTTTATTGCCCTGGATTGCCAAATTTGTTTCATCATCATTTCAAATAAGTTAATCTAAATTTATAACTAAAATCAAACCTTGATTGATCCATCGTCGAGCTCTGACTCTGACTCTGAGTCTACTTAGGCGGTCAGATCGAGAGAGAGAACTGTATATGTGTAGCAATAATGTAGTATGTACACGGTATTTTATGCACACTGTATGGACATGGATCGAAATCGAAATACAGCAGTAGCAGCGAAATATAGCAGGAAAACGTTAGCAACCTCACAAATACATATTATTGTATCGTAAAGTAAAATGATAAATTTATAACTATTTTAATCTTTTCTCTCTTGAAAATTATAAAAATCATTGACAAATATTATTGAACATAACATCTGATTTTAATATTTTAATTCACAAGTTTTTGAAAGTATAAATTGAAAAAAAATCAAATCTACAATCTACCTAAAAACCTCTCTGAGAGAAAACGATGGTCACAGAAATTTAGCGAAGTGAACCTTCCTCATAGCAAGACTGCAAAGTGTTGCCGCCCTCTACGTTCGTTGGTTTAAACCTCCGTAAGCGTACTAAAATAGGCGTGAATAAGCGCACATTGCCCATGCGCGCGCTTAAAGAAAATATATGATTGGATCGGATTCCGTGCGCACGCACGCTTAAAAAACCCAGGAGGGGGTTTAAACCATGGTTTAAACCTAAACTCCTTTGTGAATTTGGGCCAATACGTTTCACTTGAAGTGAAAGTACAAGTATGTAAACTAGCCGTTGTTCTTCCTCTCAAATGTAGATACACGTCTCTCAAATGGTGGTCTCAGGCCGTGGTTGCAGGGATTCCTGAGATTCTCTGTGGATGGATAGATTTCTTGAACGAGAAACGCATTATCTCTTCCATTGAACTGATGAAGACGGATGAGCTACCAGAACGAGCTCCCATGATGATCAGTGACAGAGTAGTAAAAGTTCCTCTTTTCTCAATCTTTCGAGTTTAAGATAAATAATGAGATGATTAGCACTAAGATATGATGAGTCCTTGTTTAAAGCAGCTGTAGTCTTTAGTTTATTATCATCATGACCATTCAGAATGTCAAGTGTTGATGGGTCACAAGCTAACTTTTTTACAGACATTTTTTTTTTTCGGGGGAGGGGCTTGTTTTCTCGATCCAGAACGGAAATGAGCTATTTCACTGTAAAAATAACTAAGTGTAGGGAGTTGGAGAAAAAAATTTCCGACCCCACCCCCAAATAAATAAATACAAAATAATTGTATCCTTTATCCAGCCATCCCAAATTCGCTTCGTGTGGGGTAAGCTATAGTTGCAAAAAGAAATCACCCATACAATATTGATTTAAAAAAAAAATAAGTAAGGGAAGGGAGTTTAAGGCTATGAACAAAAAGTAAAAAGCTCAGCCTTGATTTCATGCGCCCCTACCCCCACCCACTGCCGCCACTGGTAAAACATAACGAATTCGTATACTTTTACAATATCAACGAGTGGTTAAATATATCTATTCATGTCCTTATTTTTGGTTCTAAATTGCAGCTTAGTAAAATTGATATTAATTCCATCTCATTTTCTAGCCACACAATTTATTTGTCGCAGACTTGTCGCAACCTTGGTGTTATGTTTGACTCCTATATGACAATGTCTAATCAAATTTCAAATATCTGCAGATCAGTTAGATACCAATTAACGTAATATCGGGTTTATTCGGAAATATTTGTCCAAGTCTGCCACTGAAAAGATAGTTCACGCCTTAATTTCCTCCCGTCTCGACTTTGTCAATGCCCTTCTGTTCAATATACCCCAAAATTTGTTATCCAAGCTCCAGAAGCTTCAAAATGCTGCGGCTCGCATTAAAGCCCGCCTCACACTGTGCGATTTTTCAAGCGATCACTTGCGATGCAATGCGATGCGATGCGATGCAATGCGATGCGATGCAAAGCGATATCGCAGGCCATCGCTCTTTACCACAGGATCTGCGATTCATGTCTCACACTCTGCGATTCATGTCTCACACTCTGCGATTTTAGCATTTCGCGCATGCTTACTTCATTACTGATAACGCGATTTGTAGTAGTATCAACTGACACACGTAAACAAAATTCCTAAAACTTGAAAGGTAAAGTTTTTTTAATAAAAAAGACATGAAACGCATGTGTAACGAATGTGTAGCCTATGTAGTAATTGAAATTAGTATAGAGACTAATAATTATAAATGAGGTAACCAACATTTAGGGGAGAGGTACATTTTTTATTCTATGTAAAGTTAGATGGATTGGAAAAGAAAAGATAAACTTCGGGTTATAGTTATTTAGTTAATCTCTTTAACTCTGTTTATTTTGGATTCACCGATTTGTTTTTTTCTGGGCAGAATGAAATATTGATAATATGAATGATGATAACTTCAGTTCATTGTTTTAATTAAGCGGTGATCCGGCATTTGCTTCGGTGACAATTGCTCTGGGCGTTATTTCGTCAGAAGTATAAGTTTAATAGGGTAATGGTTTCCGAGCATTCATCTTTTTCATTTTTTTCTTTTTCTTCTGTTTGATTGTCAGGTATTTTCCGTGTGTGCCGTGCCCCGCCCCTTTATAAGTTTCGATGTGCCCTGATCTGTGCCCCTCCCCCGTTCTCTATCTCATTCTTTCTTTGCTTCTCTTATCTTTTCTCGAATCTCCACATCACTTTCTCTCTCCTGTCCCCCGCTATTGCTCCCTTAATATTTCTCAATGACTATTAGAACTATAATTCTCTCCAACCCCCCCCCCCCTCTCTCTCTCTCTGGAACTCTCTCACATCCCCTCTCAGTAAACAATATTCCATAAGACCGAGTGAAACACCGAGCTCTTAGTGACATAGGTATCATGCATCTTTATTGGAGACGTGCTGAATATCCCTTACAATAGCAAGATGAAAAGAAAAGTTACTCTATTTTATGGGAAATAAAAATGAAATGATTTTGATAAAAGAAAAGAAAAGAAAAGAGAAAGAAAGAGGGAAAGGGAGAGAGTGAGAGAGAGAGAACGTGTTTACAATGAGTCAGGCATAGTTCCAGTAAACACACAAGGTCCATTTTCCTGAAATGAAAACACAACCCCACCTCTGTGTATGTATACATTTTAACAAAGAAACATGCATAACAAAAATAAATGAATACACAGTACATTTCTCACAATGATTCTTTCAAATAAATGCACATAATGAATCATACACATACAAAATATTGCAATGTTTTATCGTCAGGTATATTTTGAGCACCATGTGCATTACATTTAGTGGAATATCTGCTTAATAGCAAATCAATACCTCAAAAAAGATTAGCAATATAATAACAAATATTAGTATACAAATCATATGTATCTAGTTAAATATTGTCTATCTGGGGGAGCATTTCAATATTTCTTGTCATAGTCAACCATTTCTTACTTGTTTGTTTTATGCACATCATGATCTTTGTCACAGCCGATTAAAACTAGCCATTTGCTTGTTGTCCAGAGTAACTGATTGAATACCAGACTCAAACAAAATACAATATGAGACATGCATTAAGGGAATTAAGTTTAATTCCAGTCTTCAAAATTCAGTTATATACTTTAACGGTTTACAATGTATAATAGAATATAGTATTCTTCACAAAATGATAATGAATGTAGTTTTAGGTTCAAATACATGGAAATATAAGATACATTTGGCTTTTAATGTTTATATTATATTTGCTACTAAAAGAATCGTATCTTATAACCTACTATTGCATTTAACTATTAATGTAGTACTAGAACATTTAGTGTTGGTTAAGAACCATGACATGTCAGAAAAGATATCACATTTCATGCCAAAGCATAAATGTTACAAAGTTTTAGTCCATAAGATGTTACATAAAACTCGAAATGATAGAGAACCAAGTTGATCTGAACACAGGAAACATCTGATCTTCACCCATAACACTGGTTGCAGACATCTTTCTGCCAACTGAAGCACTCGACCCCAGGCCGAATTGGAGAACAGCTTACGCTGACTCTACCCTTTGTCTCTTCTCGAGTCTAGTATCTGACTCCTGAGTCAGAGTTAACACCATCTATGAACATGAAATTACACAAGGATAATAACTATCTATCCATAATATGTAATAGAATGTAAATAAAACACAAGTTTGGTTTGTGTAAAAACTATATTTCCACATTTTAGCTTCATTAATGATTACAAACATGTGAAGCTAAATTTAACTCCATCTGTAACATTTCACACAGAAATATACTTCAAGACACACTTTTAAGTCTTATTCATAAGTCTTGTTTGTAATCAACATTTAAGATAAAATTGTGCAATATCTAAACTTCAATGAAATAAGCTTTACTGCTTCAAGACAATTTAGCACTTGTAACATTTCACTTATACATTTCACTTTTCTTCTGTGATAATAAAAATATTGCCTAAATTGTCTTTAAAATTACTGCATAGGAAAATAAATTAAACTTACAGTTCAACTGATGACATGAAGCTTGGAAGCACGAACACAGCTCCTTGTCCAGTACAGACAAATGCTGGTGACAGCTGGAAACGCTGGAAACGCACAAAATTGCCACGCCCAGTTTAAAACTAGCAGCTCAAACATGCTGCCATTCGCCTAGCTGCACCTAGCAAACTCCAAGCGGGCAAACTGCTGCTGCTGCTGCTGCTGCAAGACACCACAGATAGGTCTTGTCTTCCCAAAATCAAAGCTTCAAGTGACCAAACTAGCCACCCCTAATGTTACACCCTACCAAAGAATTTAGGATTTCCCATACCTTACTATCTCCTAGCAACAACCCATGAAAGGAACCTACATGCCAATCTTGCATTAAACCTGTGCTGAATTAAAAAGAACCTGAATAAAATTATCCTAAAAGCACTGGCCTGTGTCAGGCCATTCAATAAGCTGCCTGCTACATACATGTATTAGAACAAAAGACATAGCCAGGTGCTACATCTAGGGCAGTCAGTCAAACTGGCTGGATTAACTGCTTAGCAACTAAGAGAGATAGACATGACTTGTAACAATCTTAAATAGTATCTTAACACCAATTAGCTATACAAATATAATATCATTTCTTGATCAACATTTACATACATGTATATTCACTTTCATGAGAACACACCATATATAATCGTAGATCCAGTATTAAATAAAATTCCTTCATATGTTTCTGTATCCTTTTCACCCTCTCTAACTTTTTTCATTCTCGCATTTTTCATTATCAATGATTCGAAAATATCAAATTACATTTCTGCACAAACATGATATGAGCAATCATATCTTATGTTGACATTTGGAAAGCACTTTTTTGAGGTCTTCTATTAGAGCGAATCTCTAAATAACCCAAATAAGGTACAAGCGGGTGAATAATGTGGAGTGGGTTTTGTGTTTTTCTTTCTGCTAGAAACCAAATTGGAAATTGATGACATTTAACAAGTTGTATACAAATATCCAGTTGTTTGTTGAAGTTGTGAATCCTTATTTATATAAATATTCTGATAATGAATGAAGAAAAAAAAATCGACAATTATTTATCAAGTATATAAACATGTTTTTTTTTTCAAGTACAGTTTATACATACATAATAGTTATCATATTATTAAATATTAAAAAAATCTTGTATTTTGGCACAGTGATTCCAATAAACCCAAATTTAAATTTAATTTCACAAGATTGTTAATTATAATTGTTAATCGTTATTATACTTGTCTGATACATGTAATAAATTACAATTCGCACTTTCTTTTTATAGCAGAAGCTAAACAAAATGCATTGCATAGAATGCCTTCCAGTCATATAATATAAGATTGTATAAAGGAAGTGCAAGCACACTAGAATATTTTTTTTTCTTTCAGCAATACAAACAGAAAAGAAATTCAGTAATTATTAAAAACATGTAAAGCCCGGCGCACACTATACGATCCGACTGCGACCTGATTTTCGAACAAATTGCAGTTTGCATTAAATGTGAAAGTTTAAAAAAAGTGAAATTATCTCATTTGAAGTTCGGAATAATGATACGAATACTAATATCGAAATTTTGGTTAACTATAATTCTTCTGGTTAGAGTAAAGGCCAAATCGGCTTCAAATCTTAGTCGATCGCAAGATTGGTATGACGTCACTACGATTTCGAATTGAATTCGCTTTTATTCCTACACGGGGCTCGCAGTAGCCCGGAATTTCGATTTTAGTATTCATACTACTATTTGGAACTTTGATCACAATGATTTTACATGTTTGAAGGTTCATATCAAATGTTATAACAACTTTTCCCAAAAATCGCATCGTAGTCAGATCATGCAGTGTGCGCCAGGCTTAACATGTAATGAAACAAACCATAGTCCCCCCCCCCCCCCCCCAACAAAAAAAAATACATGTAATTGAAAGACAATTCATTTTGATAAGGCAATTTTGTTTTCCCCTGCTCATGCATGGACTTGGTGTTGTTTTTGTTTTTTTCATTTGAATCACAACTAGCCGAGACAGATAGTTGTGCTACAAGATGTTGCTCCTGATTGTACATTTATTTCATGGATTCTCAGTAGTTCACATGATTGGTTGAAAATAAAAATGTTTCATCTCCCAATTTTCAAGTAACTACATTTTTCAAATGCAAATTTCGCTTGAATCATCAATATATAGTATACTGTATAACAAACAATAGAATTAATTATCATATAATAGAAAGATTTTCGTTCTAAAAGGGGGGGGGGGCACAATGCATATTTTTCTTCCAAAATCTGTCACTGCTTCTGTTAGCTATGATTGCACCAATGTTTACAAGTGGGTTTTTACAGACACATATTAATCAGACATGATTATTTACTTTTGGGCATAGAAATTTAACATCACCATCTGAAAGACGGGATTTAGTTTTAAACCAGGGTCTGTCAAAGTTGGTTTGGAGGCTGTCGATCAGGACAGTGGAATTGTCTCCAAATGGTTGGAGCCAGGGGGTATAGGCTTCACCCTATGCTGGCTATGCCACTGTCTGTGTCAAGAAAACCTTTAGTGTAGGAAAGCCTTATGAACTATGAGGGGTCAAATCTGGATAGTGAATTATGCTAATTGACAAAGTTTTGTGCCTGCACAGTAATTTAACTGTAAAGTTAGTAATGACAATTTTCAATAACAACTAGAATCTCACTATTTCAGAGATTTCATACATAAAAAGCATTTAATAATGTCTCAAAAACTAGTACCGATTTTCGAAACTCAACATTGCTCTGTTTGTGAATGGCCCTATACTGATAGTTTGCAGGCACATACCCTGGTCAGTCGTAAAAGAGTGTCTGCACTGTAAGACTACCATAGGCCATGTACTATAGCTGCTCCTGACATGACCAGAAGGTAGCTGAATTAGGCTTCTCTCAAGACACAATGATTTTCTGATAAAGTGTCAAATTAGGGTCTGTGCTTGCAGACTACTATACTGACAATATAATTTCCAGGTGTGGGGGTGATGGGGGGGGGGGGGGGGGGGGCATTGAACAAAGAAATTACCACCTTCAATCCATATGATCTGAAGGAGACGGCTCAGATATTAACAGTTTGATGTTGGATTCCTGAGATCGTTGTAAAAGTTCCGAGTAGGTATCAGTCACCAGGTATGGGATTGTGCTCCAAGTTGATTTCTTCAATGACAGACATGCCACAGAGTTGCTTGCATCCAGATCTGCATGGAAATCGAGGGATCAAAATAGATGTTCTCATTTATCAACACATTTGCTTGACATTCATGTACTGTATTTAATTTGTCATTGATAGAAAACCCAAATGTATTGTCATTTCATTTGTTCTTATAAATATTCAAATATGGATTTTGATCTGTGAATGATGAAATTATGGATGCCAGTATTACTCAACATACATGCAGGCAGATTCATGGGTGAAGTGAATACTGAAGAGGCCAACCCCCCCCCCCCCCCCCCCCCCACCCTTAGAGAAAAACAAAGATATAAAAGGGCTTTTCGAGGACTTTTTTTCCTGCAGCCCTCTTTTGGACTAAATAATGTTATAACCCTGGAGGTAATCTACCTGGGAAGGGTTGGCAGCTGGATTCCAAAAATAATTACCATGAATAAATAGGGATTTTGTTTTGCTCGATACAAGACAGAAATCCAGCAAAGTCCAGCACAAGCTGAATTCATTCCTGGTTTCCAATCCTTATTATTCATGTATTCATATTTCATATTTATTCAGACATATGAGGGAGAAATAAGATAGAACATACCTGTGATTTCATTGCCACTCAAATCTAAAATTCTGAGGGATGACAGTTCATAGAAACTCTCTGGCAAGGTGGATATTTGGTTGTGTGAGGCATTTATAGCTTCTATAGGATGGTCATCTGGTAGATTTCATCAGGAAAGTTTTCAATCTTTGTTTTCTGATATGTTTACAGCTTCATTAATAAAACAGAAGGGGAGGTACAATGATAAGTAATAAAGAGCTGATAAAAAGAAACAAAGGGCACTAAATCCATCAATTTAGTAACACCCTTGATTACTCTACAATCAAACTCATTCTGACTGGCTTAAATCAGGGAAATGTAACTAAGAGTTAGTTACATTTCCCTGCTTAAATCAAACAGCAAACAAATTATCAGCATTATAATGCAATAATACATTCAAAAATAATTTTCTGCAATTACAATGGAAATCAATTAAAATCTATTCTTTAAAAAATATGTTTAACAGATTAAATCAAAATTAAGCATTTTATTTGAATGAAAGGTGTCGTCCTCTGGTATCTGTTGTGTTCAAGTCATTTTTCGGCAAATTATATGACTCTATCTTGTTGAACAACTAAATTCAATAAAAATAAAAGAAACGAGACAAGGTAAATGTTTTTTTTTAAAGAAACCTGCATGACAAGTTATAATTTTCTTTAAAGTCTAATGTTACAGATTTTACAAAAACAATTCTTACCAGTAACTTTAGGGAATTTCAAAGGCAATTTCTTTGACATCACAGTGAGATGGTATACTGCTTGCAGAACAGCTTCCAAGAGACAGCTTGATAAATCTCATGAAAAGAGAGTAAAAATAAGTTTTAATTAGAAAAATGAGCTATGCAAAAAAATTAAGGGGGAGCTAGAAACATGTTACAAACTTTCTTACATTGACATCAGTAGCCAGCTTACTTGTGATTTATGACATTATAAAATTTATTCTTAACTTATCAATACAAATATTCTGAAACATATAGTACAACATAATCAATAACTTTCAAAGGATTAACATGTACATGTACGGGAATTCTCTTATTCCCTAAAGTTTGCTAAACACTTGATACAGGACACACCTGATTCCAGAAGGCAATGGGTTAACTGAAAAAGAGATTTTGTTTCAATAATGGCAACTAAAATACATTGAAGCTATAAAAGAATTTAAACACTTATGTTTTGTGAACAAGGTAAATGATACCCAAAACCTCACTTTCAGTCCTTACAAATTGAATAATGAAGAATTCTCTTTGATCCTTAATCATAAAATTGAGCAAAATTGAGAAATGAAATAAATTTGGCTGCCATCTCAACTCAGCTTAGTATTGGGTGAGCTGTGGATAATATACATTGGAGAGTGCAAAAACTGAGATGCAAAATATATCGGCCTATTAATTATTAATATAAATAAAATCCATTTATCCAGCATGGCAAGGAATCGTAGAAGAGGGGAAATTTTGAAAAATATTATAGATCTAATACGTCTACATATTGAAAAAAAAGAATACCAACGAGAAAAGCAGCTACCTAAAATTTGTATGCTGCTTACGACGCATGTAAGCACTGATGGGCGTGGCTGCCGAGCCCGTATCTCATGGAAGTTGAGGTATTGAAACGAGGCAAGCGTCGGTCCAGCGCCCTAGGGCCAAAGAAGTTTAATAACCGTACGTACTTCTTCGGCCAGCTGCCAGCTGCAAGCTGCAGCTGTCTCTCTTCTAACTCAGACCGAGTCAACTATGAACAACTTACATATTATTTATGTAAAAACATAGTTTCTCTTCTTGTGCCCACAACATAGACTAGACCTGTAACATAGACTAGGCTTAGTAGTACAACTCTTGTCACTGCTTCTGCCGCTGTTGTGGGTTAGAATTGAGATGAAAGGACTCAGAATTTGGGGGGAATAAGGACCTTCAAATAGTAGTCCTTAAAAAAGTTAGAGGTCAGTAATATGCATGGGGTATTTACATTTATTTACATGTAAGTAATTTAGATCTGGTAACTTTCTTTGTTTTACTTAAGATTCATTGAGAGTTACAATGACAACGTAACTTACACTAATTCATGCATCCCGCAATTGAATATAGTTATGTGCATCAGACTTCAAGTTCTGGTATGATTTGGCAATGAGAATCCCAGACCAAATGAAGTTCGCCAAAACGATTAAGTTAAATTTGCAGGGTAAATTTCCCATCCAAGGCAACAGCCAAATACTCAACTTCAATAAAAATTCAAGATCTTCGTCCTTCGACCCATTTCTGCACTGCGCAAAACGATGAAATCACACTCCAATCAAATCCTATGTACGGGACTACATATGCAAAAAATCCGTGCGATAAAAAATGCATAGTGCACAATTTCATCAAATTACTTACGGTTACATCCAATCTCGTGACATATATCCGTCATCATTCTGTCTTTTGTCACGCGATTGTGATAGGCCGACAGGCTGATGTTAAATAATGATGACCTATCCAGCTATCCTGCCACATTTGAAGGAGAATCTCCTCCCCTTCCTCTGTTGTTCCTCTGTCCACTAGATGGAAATCATACACGATATCGCTAGCATCGCATCGCATCGCAACAAAATTTTTGAACATGTTCAAAACCCTGCGATGCGAGGCGATTTGCTTGCGATAGTGGAAAGATCGCCTGCTTGCTGCATCGCAGAACCTCTCACACTGCACGATCTCGGGCAATCTCCTGCGATGCGACGCGATATCGCAGGAAATCGCACAGTGTGAGACGGGCTTTACTCTGTCCACCAAGCGTACTCATATCTCCCCTGTTTTGCAGTCGCTACACTGGCTCCCTGTCAAACATCGCATTATTTTCAAAATTGTGTTGCTTACTTTTCACTGCGTTCACGGTTGTGCTCCCCAATACAATACCTCTTTAATTCAAATTTACACCCCCGCGAGATCTTTGCGCTCATCCACTTCCAGTTCTCTTGTGATCCCTAAAGTCGCAAGATCTTGGGGGAAAGATCATTTGCCCATGCGTGTCCTAAATTATGGAATAGCCTTCCTGAAGACATCAAAAAGTGCATAACATCTGATTCTTTTAAAAATCATGTAAAAACATTTCTGTTTAATTCTTAATTATTTCTACATGCGCCTTGAGCACTCCACAGAGTGGATTTGGCGCAATATAAGTTACATTTATTATTATTATTATTATTATTATGTCATTCAAACACAAAATAATGTTTTTGAATGTTTGTACGACCGAAGACAGTCCAATTAAAGAAGAATGTATCTTTCAATTTGGATACCTAATTCAGAATAGGTTTTTCATACTTGCATGTACAGAGAGAGGATCCAGGAGTGCTAGATGGGGATTTTCCCTGACATAATTTTGTTTCCTATTAAAGAAATAATTTTGGGAATCTCGCCGATACACTCAAAAATCGGAAGATAATTTTGAAGGATCTGCCTATGCATAAATCAATGATTATTTTTTTACTGGTATTGTTATATTCAGTGGAAATATTGATGGATACTTCAATGAATTTTAATTAATAAAATACAATACGTTAACTACATCGGACTTACCTTACATACATTGCTATTTGTTTAGCTATCTCATGATTATTATTTTTCCAGAGATTCTGGGAGCCTGAGGCATGTCTCGATACCTTCCATACTCTCCTGTCTAACATCAAAGACATGATCAAAGAAGATAATCCAAGGTAACTATGGTAACCAATCATTAAACTTCGAGAAAAAGAAAAGGATCTAAAGATCACGTCTTCATGATGGGGGGGGGGGGGGGTATTTATCAACAACGGGTTTTACAGTCGGGTCTAATAAGTTGTTATTATTTTGTTTCTGTATTTTTAGTGGTAACTTAATCCTATCCCTGACCTATATAGAGCAGCCCCAACCCAATTCATATCCCAGATAGCTGGCGTAATACGTAGCCGAAGACTAATGATAAATAATAATAGTATTGGATATTTATATAGCGCTCATATCCACCATGAATGGTGCTCAAGGCGCTCCAATATTACCCCGGCTCTAGCTAGGCTCACAGCATTCAAGGAATTAATTCCTGCTGGTACCCATTTAACAACTTGGTGGAGAGTGGCAAACGTAGATTAATGTCTTGCCAAAGAACAGTAGTGCTGCGCCGTCAAATGTTTAAACCACTGGACTACGACACCTCTACATCATTATTGATGCACAGGGCCAATTAAGTGTCACCATCTACCAGACGAAATGGAAATTTGATTAAAAATCAAAAGAACACCTTCTGTTATCCTTATAATTTACAGAAAATTATAAGCCTACTATATGCCAATACTAAATAGTTAGGCCTACAATAAGAAAAGGAAAAGATTGAATCATAATCTACCACAAGACCTGATAGCATATAAAAATAAGATTAAGCATAATAAACACGATTATAAAGACTTTCGAGAAATAAACTCAAGGATAATTTCAATACCCTATTGTATATTTCATGGAAATCATGTGCGGATCACGAAATACGTCATTGTAATCAGTAATGTTCGCACATTTCACTCGTGATGGACAAGACTTGAAATTATCTTAGATTAATTTTATTAATATGTTGTATTTTACCTACAGAATCGTCCATCGTCTGGAGTTGCCCGAGGTGAAGAAAGGAAAAGGCGTCAAGACTAGACTTCAAGCAAGGAGATTCCAACTTCTTGGACGTAGGGAGGATGACTACGTCATTCTCCCTGACTGGTATCTCCAAGATTTCTTACAGATCCAGGATCAGGATTAAACTTATAGATAGGCCCAGAGGTGCGTGGGGAAATTTCTCTAGTGATGAGTAATGAGCTTAGTGGTGTCTTATACCAAGGTGATGCTTAACCCAGGACGTCCCTTGGATGGTATACCAGTACCCTGTTTCTAGTGCTTCCTCAAAGTAAGAAGCTCCTTTCCCAAGTCTCAAGTTCTTTGGAGCAACTATGAAAAAACAGTTTTGTTAAACGAATTTTGTTGTGGATGGTTGTACATGTATAGTTTAAATACAAAAGGGTCGCAATCTTCCTTATTAAATACGTATCTGACATGATTTGGCTTTTATCACCCTTATTTTGGACATATTTCCATTTGTCTTTAATATTCCTCTCTAACCGTCGATTCAGATGCATGGGTTATAAACTAGATATGTATGTCTAAAAGGGAATTCTTGTACAAAGCCAGCATGCAATTGATAAATATTAAACCAATTATGCCGTATACCCCCTGAAAGGGGCTAACAAACATGCATTATAATGTATAGCGCTTTGTTTCAATTACAACGGTATGCTATTTCTTTCTTTGTAATCTTGGTAAAGGGTAAAGGCCACAAAAACCTAACCCGTAACCTACTTACCGTACATGAAAACTACCATTTAATTAGAGTTTAGAAACATTACAATAAGTACTTTACTTATCAAGCTTATATTCAAGGTTTCAAGGTTTCTTTATTTTCCAAAAGGGTTTTTTGTGTTTTACATAACAAACAAACATGTATATAAGAGTTGATATAACATGATACCAAACAAAATTACGATTATGAAATGTTTACATGAATTGAAAAATTGAAAAAATTAAGTAATTGCATATACATGTGTAATAAACAATTATACTATCACAATCTCAGTCAAATTTGGCATAGTAGAGAAACATAAGTAGAGGAGTCTACTCTGTTGAAAAGCTCAATGTATTTTATAGAGCCCTTTTATATTTGCCAGAATTCTGAATATGTAATTAACACTTGTTTGTGTAATCATTACCAATCGTAAAGTGTTTAAACTTATTTGTTCGTCCATCTCATGACCACTCATGCATGAACAGATTAGCCTAAATAATTATATAGTCATGTTCTAAAACTACGAAGATATTTTGTTTATATTTTCAATTCAATTTTATTTAGCAAATTCATAAAAAACATTACAAATACAATACATGTAATAAATTAAAACAATTGAAACAATAAAATACTTAAGAAATTGCAGGGAAATGCAGGAGAAAGACGAAGTCTTATATTGAAGCCGCACCCCATGTTATACATAACTACAGTACATGAATAAGATACAGTATGTTAAACACATTGTGCCCTAACACATACACATACACACACACACTCACACACAAAATGCCTATTAGATATGTTATTGCACATAATTTGTCTGAAGTAAATACATTTTATATTTTCTTAAACATTCAATGATGAACTACTTTTGATATCATTCGGTATTTCATTCCAAATTTTCGGACCATTGTAAAATATGGATTTTTGAAATAACGTGGTTCTTGCACATGGAATATTGTAATTTCTGTTACTCCGTGTAAAATAATCATGTATTGAAGTATTCAAATTAAAAATATGACATAATAGAAACTGGAAGAACAATGGGCGAATGTTAGTAGTAATTTTAAAAGTAAATAATATGATAACTGTTGGAAACGTATATGGTCCAAACAACGACAACAGAACTTTGATTTTCACTCTTTGTTATTTGAACATGGCGAGGAACCCTATGTGATACGAGGGGATTTTAATACCGTTTTGGAACCAAGAAATGATAAATTTCCTAAAACGTTCCAAAACCATCCAAGGTGTAATAAATCGATTATGGAAATAATAGATGATTATTTTGATTTGTTTGATATATGGCGTTATACTCACCCATCAGAAACGAAGTATACATGGATGTCAAAAGATATGAAAACCAGAAATAAGATAGACTTTTTTAAATCTCCCAAAGCCTGTCGTCTATTATGAGCGACATTAACTCTGGTTATAAATCTGATCACTCTTTGGTTTCTTTAGTTTTAACAAAATCTATCACGAAAAGAGGACCTGTTTCTGGAAGCTCAATACCTCACTTTTAGTTGATACAGACATTGTTCACAAATTAAGAGATGAAATAAACTTGATTTTGAACGAAAATGTAAATTTAGACTCTTTTCAGTGCTGGGAATTTCTGAAGTATAAAATAAGACAAAGGTTTATAAAAATGTCAAAAGAAAAGAAAAATGATAATCAGAAGAAAATGCAAAATTTAGAAAAAAATAAATGAGCTGAATAATAAGATTCAAAATTGTTCTGATAAC
Source organism: Heliocidaris erythrogramma (assembly GCA_025617745.1). NCBI lineage: Eukaryota > Metazoa > Echinodermata > Echinoidea > Camarodonta > Echinometridae > Heliocidaris > Heliocidaris erythrogramma. The sequence continues at coordinate 6,422,984 of CM046860.1, read as the reverse complement.
GATTCAGCTAGTAAACTGCAGGATAAAAAGAGAATTTGAAGTGTTACACGAAGAAGTTGTACGCGGCGCTATTGTACGGTCAAAAGCGAGGTGGATCGCTGAAGGAGAAAGAAATACAAAAAAAATTTTTTTCTAAATTTGCGAAATATTATCAACAAAAATGCATATTTCGACTTCAGTCTGAAAACGGTATTATCTTTGAATCGAAAAAGATTCTCGAGGAATGCTAATCTATACTCATGTAATGAATTTGTTCCATAACAATTATCCACTATTAAATACCTTAGATATACCATGTGTAAATAATATCTTTTGGGGGTCGATGATTTCAGAAGTTACGAAGCTATTACTTCATTTGCAAACGATAAGTCAGGAAGTGATGGATTGCCAAATGAATTCTACAAGATATTTTGGAATGAAATTAAACATTATGTTCAATATTCAATGAATGCTTTGAAAGAAATATTTGACCCGCTTCAATGAGAAGTATTATAACGTTGTTACCCCAAAAAGGACAAAATCTGTTTATTTTTGAAGAATTTGAGACCGATCTGCTTATTAAACAACGATTATAAGATCCTTGCAAAAATTCTTTCTTTTTCGAATGAAAAAGGTTTTATCACCTCTAATAAGTCATGATCGGTGTGGTTTTCTGAAAGGGCAGTTTATCGGTGAAAACAGACTTTTTATTGATTTTCAAAACTACTGCAAGATACACAACACTGGTGGCCTTGCACTATGTATCGACTTCGAAAACGCTTTCGATACGGTCGAGTGGCCCTTTATATACAAGAGTTTACGAAGGTTTTGTTTCAACGAACATTTTGTTCGCTGGGTTCAACTTCTTTATGTTGACATCGAGGGTTGTGTAATAAATAATGGATATTCATCAAATACTTTCAATATACATCGAGGAGTAAGGCAAGGCTGTCCGCTCTCGCCGTATCTGTTTATTTTAGTTGTTGAAATTTTTGGTTGCTTAGTGCGTCAAAATAAAGAAATTCGTGGTCTAAAGATTCATGACTATATGGAAGTCAAAATAAGTCAATATCCAGGTGATACAACCATCTTCCTTGAACCCAGCGAACAAAATTTAACATGTATTTCTCTACTAAATACCTTTAAAGAAATGTCTGGTCTAAAAGTCAATGTTGAAAAATGCAATGTTATTAGACTTGGAAATTGTAAACTGTCTCTATGCCAAGACATTCCATTTCAGTGGCCCGCAGATTACTTTTTATATTTAGGCGTAAATATTCCACTGAATGATGCATTTAATTTTTATAACCTAAACTTTGTTCCAAAATTAAAAGAAATAAAGTCTCTTTTGAATATTTGGAATGGTAGATCTCTCACAATAATCTATGGAAAGATTGTAGTAATCAAAACATTGATTATTCCTAAATTGAACTATCTGTTATGTATTGTATCAAATCCGCCTGTCACTTTCTATAACGAAATTCAACAGTTGTTATTCAAGTTTTTATGGAGTAATAAGATTGATAAAATCAAACGTCCTCTAATGTACAATGATTATAATGAAGGTGGTCTAAAAATGCCACATTTATTATGTTTCAGTCGGGCCTTGAAAACTTCATGGATTAAAAATTCTTAGATGTTGAAAACAACGGGATATGGAAATGTTTTCTCAGACAATCTCTCCGAAACATGGGCGGAGGAAACTTCTTACTTTGGAACATCCACCATAATCATTTATCTTACGATGTTTTAATTTCATGGTCATATTACAAATACTACAACCCTGTCAAGTTTAAGGAAATATTATCTCAACCTCTGTGGTTAAAATCACACATTTTAGTTAATAGAAAACCGATGTATGTCAAACAATAATAATAATACATGTGACTTGTATAGCGCACTTATCCATCCTGATTAGATGCTCAAGGCGCAAATTATTACCCCCGGTCATTGGATTCTGGCACGCCCGCACACAGTGTATGCACATTCTCCACTCCCTGGGGAGCATTCCAGCCAGTCGCCTGTAAGCGCACACATGCTAAGCAAAGGACATTACCTTTCGCCATCCTACCGGGTACACATTTAACACCTGGGTGGAGAGTGGCAAATGTAGATTAACGTCTTGCCAAAGGACGCTAGTGCTGCGGTGGGATTCGAACCCCGGACCTCGTGGTTCACAGTCCGGGGACTTATCCACTGATCCACCCCTAACAATGGTCCGATTCATCTCTGATATATATCAGACATTCTAACAGTAGATGGTTCTTTTAAATCTTTTGAAATTATCGTCCAAAATTATGGTTATGCACCTTTTTATGGTATATAATTCTCTTATATCCGCCATACCAAATGAATGGAAAAGGGAAATAAGGAGTCAGTTTATAGACAAAAACGAATTATTAGAACCACATGATGATCGATTACATGATTTCCTTAAACACAAAGGTTTCTTGACTGTTACTGTACTTTTCTACGTAGTTGTACCATGCTTGTGTCAGAAACTGATCAACAATTCAAATGGGAAAACGATTTGTTATTAGAATTAACGATGATGCAACGTGGAGGTCTCGATTTACTTTGATACATAAATCTTCAATAGATAATAGGTTAAGGAATTTTCAGTTCAAATTTATCTATAGGCGAATTGCTACAAATACATTTTTATGTAAAAGTGGAATTTTTGACCTAAATGCATGTAATTTTTGTGACGAACAAGAACAGACATTATCTCATTTATTTTTCGAATGTCATGTTTCAAGATTCTGGGACGATCTGTGCAGTTGGCTCAGTTCTAGAAAAATTAGACTCTTAAGATTATCACGTGTAGAAATTTGCTTTGGTACATTAATAAAAGAACAGTTTTACTATGAATACTATATTATACGGCAAATATTTTATTTTTTCATGCAAATGTCAAATGTTTAAATCTTTATTTTCTTTAATAGTTAGAAAAAACAGAACGCATAATCTCCTTTAAACCGTTCTGAATTTCATAAGAAAAAATGGACGTTTTTTTTGTAATCTTACACCAATACATAGTACAGAATAAGTGTTAATGTGAAACGTTACTTTATGAGATGCTCTGTCTTTGTCATATGTATTGATTTTGAGATTATCTTTTGTGAAAATGTGAATTGCAAATAAACCATTAAAAGAAAAAATTGGAAGAACTTTATGAAAACACATATACATGAATATTGCACTGTAAATTTTATACATATCATAAATATTTAAAATTTTAAGACGGGCAAAAAGTGGTGTGGTATGAGTTAAATAATTGCTATGTGTAATAATTCTTATAGTTCGTTTTTGAAGTTTAAATACTCTATTAGTATTTTTGCCAGTAGAATTTGCCCACATCAATATACAATAATTTAAATAGATTGAATATATCATAAAGAAATGTGAGAAAATTACAATGCCCCGACCGGGATTCGAACCCGGGACCCTGGATTACATGACCAGTGCTCTACCAACTGAGCTATCCGGGCTCCCGTCGAAGCAAGGTAACAATCTCACATATAGCCCCTCTCTTTTCATCGAGCGTAGGGGGTACATCCATACCAATTCCATGCGTACGCTATGTAATGGCCTACCAATGAGACAGGTCTTCCCTCTAAAGTCGGGCAAATCCATGCCAACGAATTTCTATAGAGGACAATTTGAATTTGTAATTAAATATCATAATTGATAGGATTGAAGTAAATTGAATATGTCATAAAGAAATGTGAGAAAATTACAATGCCCCGACCGGGATTCAAATTGTCCTCTATTCGTTGGCATGGATTTGCCCGACTTTAGAGGGAAGACCTGTCTCATTGGTAGGCCATTACATAGCGTACGCATGGAATTGGTATGGATGTACCCCCTACGCTCGATGGAAAGAGAGGGGCTATATGTGAGATTGTTACATTGCTTCGACGGGAGCCCGGATAGCTCAGTTGGTAGAGCACTGGTCATGTAATCCAGGGTCCCGGGTTCGAATCCCGGTCGGGGCATTGTAATTTTCTCACATTTCTTTATGATATATTCAATTTACTTCAATCCTATCAATTATGATATTTAATTTAAATAGAGTGATATTAGGGTATGGTATAACATTAACAATATCTTGGAAAAAACTTTACATTATTAAGAATGCCAATATTTTTAGATATAGTGTTACATATGACACCAGTGTGTTCATTCCATGTAAATTTCTCATCAATAGTTACACCCAGAAATTTTAATCTAGTAACACGTTCTATTTCAGTTTCCTGTATTTTAACAACAAAATTAGCAGTGTTCTGATGGACATTTGTGAATACCATATAATGTGTTTTATTTATATTCAAAACTAATTTATTTGTAACCATTTAACAAGTTTATTAAGTTCTTGATTAAATTTATATTGATTTGATTGATTTGATTTATTTATTCTCCACTCATGGGTTGGATTGCCCTTGTCAGCTAATAGCTGTTTTTCAAAGGGGTCCAAGCCAAAAAAAAAAATAAAAAAGAACATATGAACAAACAAATATACTTATAACAGGCAATCATAAAAATATGAATCATGTACATAGTAACAAATATTAAAACAAAACAAAAGAAATTCATATGAAATTATGCATTGGTAAAAGTAGAGAGTCAAACAAAAAGACAATGAATCCTAATAATAATAGAAAAGTGGGTGAGAAAGAGAGAGAGAGGAAAAAAAATCTATATATCTATATACTCAGTTTGGGTTTAGTGTATTGTGGTTGTTTAGGTGGCGTTTAAAAGCTTCAAATGATGTTAGTGTGGAGGAAGGATGATCAAACTCATTCCAGATCTTGGCCCCGCGATATGCAAGGGACCTTTTACCGTAATTTGTCTTCGGCTGTATGAGCCATAGTTTCCTAGGGCCGGATCTAGTACAATAAATGGTTTCACGGAAACAAAAGATATTACTGAGGTAGGGCGGGCATAGTCTATGAATAGATCGGTACATAGTGCATGCTAAAAATTTTGACCATCGTACATGCAGCTGATCTAATTTAAGAGTACGGTACAAAGATATTGAGGGAAACATATAATCCACATTCATAACGATGCGAAGCGATCTGTTTTGTAGTTTTTGGAGTTGATTAAGATATGATCTTGAGGCATTTGTCCAGACAGCATTACAATAATCAAAGTTACTTTGGATCACTGATTTATAAAATAATAGAGCAGTGTCCTGGTTAATATAAGGACGAAGTCTTCTGAGAAGGTATATACATTTGACTATTTTTTTCTTAATATAATCAACTTGATTTTTCCAAGTCAGATTTTGGTCAATAACGACACCTAGGTACTTACAGTACTCAACTTTTTTAATTTCATTGCCATCGATATAAATATGGCAATCATCAATTATACTATGCACTCTCTTCAAACGTTGATGTGTACCAATAAACATTACTTCACATTTCTTTGGGTTTACCATAAGCTTATTGTCTTTTAACCAACTTGACAGGATTGATAAATCTTCATTTGTTCTTTTTACGATTTCCCTTTCCCATTGTAAAATATCTTTATGTGACATAAACACACTGGTGTCATCTGCAAACAAAATAAAATTTAATTTTGAAATATTGCACATATCGTTAAGGTAAATTGTAAAGAGTAATGGACCAAGAATGGACCCTTGGGGTACTCCACATTTGCTAAATCAATAATTTTGAATTCACATTATCTACACAAACTGTTGTCGATTGACTACTCTCTAAAAAAAAATCGAGTGATCACTGAGGTCACTCCCCGGGCGAGTGAAAATAGACTGAAAATAGAGTGATAATCACTCTTTTCTTTTTAGAGAGCACTCGATATTCACTCAATATTCACTCCTAAACAAGTGATCACTGACGTCACTCCCTGGGGAGTGAAAATAGAGTGAAAATTCACTCTTTTCTTAATAGTATATCATGGTTTAATGAATCAAATGCTTTGCTCAAGTCTAGAAAGAGCCCGATCATCATTTCTTTATTTTCTTTTGTATTTAAAACATAGAAATTGAATTAAAGCTGTAGATGTTGAATGGCCAGGTATGAAACCATTCTGACAATTGGTAAGAATATTGCACTTTTGTAAAAAACTACAGTCTAACATACTATTTTTTCAAATATTTTGGAAAAACAGGCAAAACTGATATTGTACTATAGTTAGACATACTCTCTTTTGAACCATTTTTATATACAGGAATAACTTTAGCACTTTGGATCTTTTCTGGAACAATACCTGTCTGTAAAGACAAATCAATTATTGTACAGAGTGGATAACAAAGAATATGAATTACCTTTTTTATTATTGCAATATCAATGCCATTAAATCCTGGGCTTTTACCATTCTTAAAACTGCATGTAATATCAATAATTTCTTTCGGAGAACACGGTTTAAAAAATGCAGTTTGATTGTTTCTTTTTACATATTGCATATAATCACCATCTTGATTACATGCGTTAGTTAATTTAACACTAATATCAATAAAATATTTATTAAAACTATCTGAAATTGCATCTTTCCCCGTTATAGTGTCATTATTGCACATCATTATATCTGGCATGGATTTTAGTTTTGCATCTAGTTCCAAGGACCTTGTTAATTATTTTCCATGTCATTTTCATGTTTCCCACAGCAAAGTTAAACTTCGTTTTAAAATACTTATTTTTGGCTTTTTTAATTTCCTCAGTTACCTTATTTCTACAATCTTTATATACAGTATATCGATAATCTGTCTGATTGTTTACATATTTTTTATACAACAAAAATTTCTTCTTACACAGTTTACATAAATAATTATTAAACCAAGGTTTATTTCTATGCTTCTTATTAATATGACATATTTTCTCATGGAAATATTCATTATAATAACAGAGAAATGTATTTAAAAAATCATGATATGCCTCATCAACATTTCCACTCTTTAAATTCCAAGAAATACTATTAATTTTATTTACAAAGTGTTCTATATTTTCTTTATTTATTTCTCGTTTTAAAAACGATTGTGGGTTTCGTTTTACTTTAACATGAAGATTAGATGGTTTATTGTTGTGTATTGCTATGAGGAAGGTTCACTTCGCTAAATTTCTGTGACCATCGTTTTCTCTCAGAGAGGTTTTTAAGTAAATTGTAGATTTGATTTTTTGTCAATTTATACTTTCAAAAACTTAAAATCAGCTGTTATGTTCAATAATATTTTTATATGATTTTTATAATTTTCAAGAGAAAAAAGATAAAAATTGTTATAAATTTATCATTTTACTTTACGATACAATAATATGTATTTGTGAGGTTGCTAACGTTCTTCAGCTCTATTTCGCTGCTACGGCATTGTATTTCGATTTCGATCCATGTCCGGATGTACGTGTGCATATACGTACCGCGTACATTATAGATCTCACTCTCGATCTGACCGCCTAAGACTCAGACTCAGAGCTCGACGATGGATCAATCAAGGTTTGATTTTAGTTATAAAATTAGATTAACTTATTTGAAATGATGATGAAACAAATTTGGTAATCCAGGGTAATAGAGAGAGATGTTACTGTTAGCATGCATGTATTGTAACGTTAAACTAAAATTTATTTAAAAAAAAAATTGTTCGGATGCTGGATGGAGCGATGATGATCATGATGATTGATGGATGGGGGATCTCACATCCTGACTGGGACAACCCCTCTATGTTCCATAACCTTTCCCTGTGTTTCCTACTCGACCTACATGTTAAACGTACTGTTGTCAACACACCACTGTAAATACACCATACTTTTGTAACTGTCTTCGCCGGGAATCCTGCACAAACTGCAGTTCTCCAGACTGGAGGAAATCAAGCAAAGAAGAAGAAGAAGAAGATCAGATGCGGATGACCGGGCACTTAACAAAAATGAAGCCTTCTTTTTGTATTTAGATTCAACTCAAACCATTGAATTTGTGATAATCATCATCGATATATTTTTCTATAAATAATCGTCTAAGTTAGATCAAACACTTGTATTTAAAAATTTAAGAAATAGGGCCTACCTCTAGGCCTAGGCCCTAACCATATTGTATTTGTATTATTGTAACTTGTAACTTTTCACAAACTTGAGACAAGGTCAACTCAAAAGCAAGGATGAGGTTTTATTTATTTATTTATTTTTATTTCAAGAGAGAGAGAGAAAGGGGGGGGGGGGGGAGTGGGGTTCATATTTAGTCTTGATTCTACTATTTGTAGACCAGAATCAAAACACTTTCAATGAGAGGTAATAATGCATCTCCACAGAATATATGGATGGCCTTTGTTGTTTCACTCAGTGACTTGAAGTTTCAGTAATCACATTCATTAGTCTCATCATGTTGATTTTGATTTCCCTCAAATAAACGTGGCAAGGAACTAACTTGTGGCTGATCTACTTGAAGATCTAATAGAGCCTAATGTTAGAGGTCTACATAACTCAACAACTGTTGGAGGTGCCGGATGAAGCGGAAAGTCCTACTATAAAATACTTTGATGAGACGAAATAAACAGGTAGGTCTACACCTAACTAGTTAGACCTAGACTTAGTAATATCAAGGAGTTACCACAGGGTATTACAGCTAAAAATTATGGGTTTGGTAGTGGTAGTGGATCCAGAATCAGTTTACTGGGGGGGTTAAGTTTACATTGTCCAACCAAAACAGCAACAACAACACAAAAAATGCTTAGAGAATGGACATTTCATTTGTCCTTTTCCTTTATCCACCACTGAGATCTGTTTTCTTCAGGGTAATATTAAATTAGCTGTTTTAGTGTCTTTAAAAAAAAATCAATTATGAGATCTTTAGGGAATGTTCAGTGTGATGTCAGTATAAATAGAATTTTAATCGTCCCCTTAATTATTATATTACACATTTCATTAATTAATGCAAACAGAAACGAAACAAAATAAAATGGGTGAAAACATTACACTTTAAATTAAAATCCACAAATCTTTTTAGGATGGATTGTACATGCAATTAGTATTTTTCCTCTTTGAAAAGATCAAGAGGGTGAGGATGAGCGTATCTCATTTTTTTTTTGTCTTAATACAGAATAATGCTTCTCTACACGACTCTACTTCATCTTTTTTACAAAAGATGATGATGAAGATGAAGGCTTACCGCTGAGAATGAAGACAAATTCTGAGAGGAACAAATAAATACTTAGCTGCTCCAGTTTTGCATGGTAGGCCTTTGCTGTAAGAGTAAGGTTGCTTTTTTTTTGGATGGGGGGGGGGGACAAAACAGCCTAATAGTACTCTATATGATTTTTTTCAACGCTTCTTAATTACTAGCTTATCCACGGTAACGGGGGGGGGGGACAAAATGATATATTTTCCCTCTCAATATTTTCGGGGGGGGGGGCAACTGCCATAATCGACGCCCCTGGTTGTTATTAGTACCTTAATACAATCTACGTACACATATATATTTTTTCACATAAACATACCATGTTTCTGAATTTTCTTGAGACTTTACTAATTTCGTTGCTTTTGAATAGCCTTGAAAATTTTATGTGTCCAACTGGGCAAACTTTTTTCCTCTTTAAATACTTTTGAGAATTCCCACTTATTATCCTATTTCATATAAAGAGTTGACGCTCACTGTGTTAATAGGAAGTTCTAAATTTCAGGATTTTATTTTAATTCTAATTGTTGCTTGTTTAATTATCAAATACACAATGGATGCTATTTTTTAAAATCTTTCCTCTTTTCTTTCAACAGATATGGATTTCTACTTCAGCTCTTCAGTGAAATATCCCCCTGCTTTGATCAACATGTATCTCTTCCGGGTCCGCTCGCTATTCAAAAGGACAGCTATTCATAGAAAACCGCTATATTCATTTAACACGCCTTATGAATAGCAGTCCTTATGAATAGTTATGAATAATGGTCCTTATGAATGGAGGTCCTTATGAATAGTAAGGTAATTTGTCTATGTTTTGCTTGCTATTTAGAAGGACTGCTTTTCATACATATGGATAGCGGTCCTTATGAATAGCGAAGTTACCCCATTTCTTCATATTAAAATCATGTCTGGATTCAAGTATAATATGCATGTTGAGGTGTCGTGGTATAGTGGATATGTCACCGGACTGTGGATCACATGGTTCACGGTTCGAATCCTGCCGCAGCGCTAATGTCCTTTCGCAAGACAATCATCTTCATTTGTGACTCTCCACCCAGGTGAAGAAAAGGGTACCGGTAGGAAGAAATTCCTTGAATGCCTTAGCGCCTTTCATGGCGGCTCGGCTAAAACTGCGGTAATTAAAGGGCATAGTAGTTGCGCTATATAAATGGACATACATGTATATTATTATAATTAGAATGACTGAACAGGAGTTTAAAGTTCTTCAATTATATCTTAACCATCTTACCCACCCCCTTCCAATGTCAAATATTGTAGTCACATGCAGCCATTTTTTTTATAGTAGCTCGTTATTGTGAGGAGGTCTTCCTCTTCTATGTTGGCCTAGTGAGATTACAGGGCCCCTAAATGATATTCAGATATGCACTGCCAGGGCCACTCCTTTATTAAATCTGCTCGCAGTGTATAACAAACTAACAATAATCTTATTATCTGATTCTATGAATTTGTGCTGAAAAAGCTTCCCGCATCAACTTCGTGCTTTTTTCGTTGAGCCTTTCCTATGCCGCTATGTTTTTCTGAAAGGGTTGATTAACCTAGCTATAGTCAAAAGGTTTATAATTCTGCCATTTTATACGGGGAAATGTATACAGTATTAGATTATATTTCAAACTTTTAGAGGTTTTTATTTCATTATATTTCTTTTTTCTAAATTAATCATGTAAACTTGATTTCTTTCAACGTTATTTGCTTCCTTTTTAAAGCTTGGATTCGATTGTCGCAAAGTCATTCAATTATGGCAAAATTACTGAATAGACGAGTCTTTACCACCAATGATATTGACAGAGATCGTTGATGTCTGAATATAAAGCTTACTTTATTTACTTTTCGTCTTGAGAAAGAGCAATAGAAATCGCCGCTTTCTGAAGCTGAAGAATTAACACACGATTATTGATTTTCTCTCTCTCCTTCCACATCACGCATCTGTTTCATAATCTCGAAAGTTGTCTTTCTTTCTTTTGAAAGCTAATTCTCTTTTCTGTTTGCTCTGTACTTATTACCAGATTAAACAACGATGGAATAAAACAGATTCATAATAAAGACATTTTATCCTGCTCTAGTTCATTCTACCTTTAAAATTTTTTTCTAAAAGCGTATTTCTTTTCTTTTTGCGATGTCAAAGAGGTATAAGTTTTGCCCCTTTTCAAAGAACAAGAAGTAAGTCACATCCTGCATGCACAAGACGATTCTTGATTTTTCTTCTCTCTCATTGTCCTAAATCACGCGCTTGTTTCATAATCTCCACACAGGTCCTTTTCTGTATGGTTAAAAAGCTATATTTCTTTTATCCTCAATTCCTCATGTTCAACATAGCGCCGCTCTAAAGTTAATAGAGCTTTAAAAAAAATGACAACTACTTTTTGTAAAAATTAATGCCTAGACAATTTTCTCTCTCCTTCTAAATCTTTCACCTGTATCATAATTTCGACAGTTCTTCTTAATTCTATTTTGAAAGCTAACTCTTTCTTGTCTATTCGGCTTTTTAAAAGAATAAGAGCATTGGCCGTTAATTATCATCATGTTGACTGGCGGTATGAACATGATGGAGATAAACTGCGTCTTAATAGCTTGAAAGTCATCGTTTCTCTCCGCTCTAGTTAACTCAAGCTTAAAACAAATCAGGTGCTTGTTTCATTATCGCAACCAAGGGCATTTTCATTCTAGTTAAAAAAAAACAATTTTCTTTTATTTTCGGCTGTTGAAAAGAGTTACAGAATTGGCCGCTTATTATTGTCATGTTCAACAGCGGGATGAAGATAAACTGCTTCTTAGCGCCGCACTAGTTAACTAGAGCTTTAAAAAAAATTAATGACAACTGCTTTTTGTAAAAATTGACACCCTGACAATTCTCTCACTCCTTCGAAATCTTTCACCTGTATCATAATTTTAACAGTTCTTCTTAATTCTGTTTTGTTCTTTTCTGTTCGGCTTTTTAAACGAATAAGAAAATTAGCCGTGAACTGGTGGTATGAACATGATGAAGATAAACTGCGTCTTAGCTTGAAAGTCATCGTTTCTCTCCGCTCTAGTTTACTCGAAAAAAAAATGTATACAATCTACTGGTGTCTAATAGCTAATTTCTTTTCTTCTTCGCCATGTTATAAAGAAGTAGAGAATTCGCCCCTTCCAAAGAACAAGGATTAAGTCACTTCCAGCAAGAGACGATTATTGATTTTCTTTCTCTCTCTCTCTCTCTCTCTCTTTGTCCTAAATCACGCGCTTGTTTCATAATCTCTACACAGGTACTTTTCTTTCTGGTTAAAAGGCCAATTTCTTTTCTTTTCGGCTTTTGAAAGGGTTACAGAATTTACCCCTTATTATTATGGTGTAAAACAGTGTCGTTGCTCGTAAGTCATCTTTTCACTCCGCTCTAGTTGACGACCCCCTCTCCTTCTAAATCACACACTTCTATCAAAATTTCCAGTTATTTCTGTTTTGAAAGCCAACTCTTTTCTATTCCCTCTCTATTTTCAACAGATTAAACGATGGCTTAAACGAACTTCGTAATGAAGAGACATAAGGTACATAAAGTACATGTACTTGTTGTAAATTCTTTTACAGAGATTACGTGACTGCGAACGTCCAATGAACAAAGCCACGCGTCGCTATATAGGGGCGGGGCCTAGCGGATGGCTTTCTTTTCGCGCTGGCATCGGGGGGGGGGGGGCACTCAACCTGTTTTTGGATGTGGGTGTGCCGCTGCCAATCTCAAAACAGGGGGCTAAGGAGCTAAATGGTTAATTGAGGAAACTCATTTTTGAGGGTCTAAGGAGCTAAATGGTTAATCGAGGAAGCTAATTTTTGAGGGTCTAAGGAGCGAAAGGGCTCATGGGCAGAGCTAATTTTAGCTGCTCGCGATCTCACTACTCTGGTACACATACGGTGCATGAGCTGAGTCAACGGTCGCAGCGCTGTTTCTAACGCTGTACATGCCGCGCCACTGCACTGACTCGATGTCGCATGCAGATCGCTGAGTCGCCGCTAGCACTAGTAATACCGCGTTCAGTTAGGGGGCACTAGGCCGCCCAGCTCCCCCGCTGCGCTAGCCTGGGAGGCTAGGGAGCGACCGTTCCCGGACAATGGGCTGTGCGCATTGTTTTCTCATATTCTAGGGAGCGAGTCGGAAGCCAATCGAGGTGCGGTTAGTGAAAATCTGAAAATCGCATATCATGGGAGCGACCCGAGAAGGTTGAAAATGGGGGACGTCACAGCGGCACATACATGTGTGACATATATATGTGAGTGCCCCCCCCCCCCCCCCCGGGGCTGGCATGCGCCAGCTGTCCGAAAAAATAGAAGAGTTGACCGAAAAAACACTCGTAGAAAAACTGCTTTTTCTACCCTTTCCCATTATATTTAGGACTCATTTTTTTTACAGAGCATTCATGAAACATTGAAGATTCAAATCAGCGAAGAAAAAAAAATGACGAAATTTGAAGTTTTTTAAAGGGAGTGGCAAGTCGTAATCCATGGGCCTGACCAGTTGGCCTGACTCGGGGAAATTCGGATACAATCGTGCGCTACCGAAGGAATGTTATTGCCGGATTCCTCGCGCGATCGTTAACTCGCAACCGACCAATGAGATTCAAATACTGGAATAAAGAACGCGTGATCTTGTTTACTCAAATTTGGGTCAATGTGCGAACTTTTATTAGCTGCGCACGATAAATTGAAGTCGCTTTGAACTTTGATCCAGAGAAAGGAGCAGCCAACTGTAAAAGCGCCCATAGATTGCGACTTGTCGCTCCCTTTAAAATTTGCCCAATTTTCTCAAGATCTAGCCCAGCGACTTCTGTCTCATTTTGTCGTGACGGGTCACAAATATCAGATTAATACAGTTTTGAGAAACAAATGATGCTTTCTATTACCATCAGTACGGTTTTCGGAAGAAATATAGTAGCAAATTGTCATTAATCAATTTGATAAATGCAACTTTGAAGTCCATAGATGAGGGGAAAGTTACCCTTTCATTGATTTTAAGAAAGCTTTCGACACCATTAATCATGATATACTTTTAGGTAAACTCTCCAATTACGGCATTCGAGGGTTACCACATGAATTGTTAAAGAACTATCTTAGTAACAGATTTCAGTTTGTTCAATGTGGACAAACATTATCCAAAAAGAAAGAGATAAAATGTGGTGTTCCACAAGGATCAGTACTAGGGCCAACTTTATTTTTGATCTACATAAATGATTTGCCTTCAGTAACTGAGTATTTCAATTTTCGGTTGTTTGCCGACGATTCAAACCTTTTCCATACTTTTCCAGCTGACCAGGTCGAAATTGATGCAGATGAAGTGAATGACTGGTGCATGGCCAATAAACTTACAATAAACTCAATGAAAACTAATTTCATGCTAATAAGTAGCAGGCGGAAAAAATAGGTATGAATGGTTAATTCAAAATAGCTGGTGAGGAAATCAAAGATTGATGTTGATCTTGCCACTTTTGTTGGAATCAACATTGATAAACATCTGTCTTGGAATAATCACATTCGTTTTGTAAATCAGTGCATAAGAAAGAAAGTTGGAGTGATATTTAGGTTGCGACATTTTGTACCCAGGCGCACTTTAATACTGCTATATAAAGCCTTTATACAACCACACATTACCTACGGAATAGAAGTGTGGGGAAGCACTTATAAGACTAGCCTAAGAAGCATATTGTATTCACAGAAAATGGCGGTCAGTGAATGGAGAACTCATACCACTCCTTTGTTCCAAACTCTGCGAATCCTTAATGTATATGATTTGCATGATTTGTCAATTTCTACTTTCATGTTTGATTTGTATAATAACAACTTGCCTCATACTTTAGTAAATTACTGTGACAATATACAACATAGGTACTCCACAAGGCAAAAGGAAAGTGGACAGTTGCGTCTACCAAAATTCAGAACGACGCAAGGTCAATTTTCATTGTCTTTCATTGGTAGTGAATTTTGGAATAGATTACCTTTTAAAATCAAATTAACCAGGTCTAGAAGTAGGTTTCGGAATTCTGTTACGACATACTTGCTGAGTAAATCATAAGTGAAAACGTTTATGTAAATAGTCTGTATATGTACATGAAATGTATTTAACATCATTACTTTCTACTTTTTGTACTTCATTGTAAACTATTATCATTTTTAATTTGGCTATTCATTGAACTTTACCAAAATACTTGTTTTGTTGTTGTTGTTGTTGTTGTGGGTCAGGCTCGACTAGCACATGTGCTATTATCTGGCCCGTTTTACCAACCAATGCTTTTCTTCATTTATATGTAAATATCATTGTATGTAAAAAAAAAATGTATTGTAATTAAATGTTGTTGGTGGTAAATAAATCAAATCAAATCAGATTATCTTCTCTTTTACAGGACACGCACGTATCGTAAGGGAGGTGACCACTACATGTGTAGGCCGTTACCATGGTAACAAATATATTTATTGTGTTGTATTTTTAACAAAATACTATGGTTCTTTTCAACATGAAATAATGGTAACATCTAATAACTTTTGCCGCCTGTTTGATTATATTCAATATTTTAGTTTGAAATAGAGCTTAATTTGATTTAAAAAAATATGTTGCCATAGATACAGAATGTTAATGAAGATGACCTCTTTCAACTAAAGAAAGAAATGTAACTAACCAATATGAAATATATAGTAACCAGATTAACAATCATCGTCAGCGATTAAAATCTGCTCGTTGGCTATGAATGAGATCACTAATAGCTGTTACTAAAAAGTGGTAGCTAATACAATAGGTGGTGTTGTCTTTCTACCGGAATTTATGTTATTTGATTCAAATCTAGATCCAGATGATTTGTATCCGCAATAGAATTGGGTGATACCAAAATTCTCGCCTTGAACATGATGACAAGACCTGCTACTTGATTCATTCAAAAGTTTATCTATATATTTATGTATTCATTAATTTATTTATTTGAACACAGCATATTAGCATGATCAGTATATAACTGTTTCGCATCATACAAGGTCCTGATGTAACAGGAATAAACAATAAGGTATATCATAAATTGGTAACAATTTTTATAAGAAAATACAAGTAATTTAGGCATATAATAAAAAACTTAACAGGTAAAAGCAACGATAATAACGGCCATGAATATTTCAGAAATAACCCATTGAGTATATTATGTAAGGCTAAGCCTAATGTGAAATGTGGATAACATCCATGTACTAATGAGACTACAGGATTAAAAAAAAAACATGACCGGTAAAAAAGAAAAAAAAATCCCATACATAGTTCCTGCAACCTTCCTGTAAGATAAGAACCGTAAAAAGTCAGTACTTTTGAAATTTATGTTTGAAAGTCATGCAAAGATCATATTACATATGTACATACATGTATATCGATGGTATATTCATTAGGGTTAGCTGACAACTGAGTATGGTATAATCACAAATTTAGTGTTGATGTAGAGTGTACCGACTTAAAATCACGACTTGGCAACTAATCAATATTGGTCACAGACCAGGTGATGTAAAGTAGACACCAGCAGAAAAAGAACTTCTAGTGTTAAAAGGGGCATGCACAAGGGGGCATTAAAAAAGGCACTTTTTAGGGAAAAGGGAAAGGCATAAATGGAAACGTTAAAGTGAATACATAAGTTTAAGACATTATCATGATTATGTACCGTACATTTTGAAGCCATCTCAAGAAAGATTCAAATAATCCTATTTCTTTCTCTCTTTACATCACAGTGTGCAGTTGAGTGTGAGGGTCTGTGATGGTCTGTATATTCATTTAATTTCCAAGCGCGCATAATATAGCGGGCTGTGACATCCAGTGGTGGATCCAGGGGGCGGGGGCCTTTTGGCGGAGCTTTTTAAATTAGGCCTATCCCTGATAGACCATTAGGAATTTGGCCCCCTATTTTGGTGGCAGAGGCCTTTCTTCTTTTCTTTTCTTGTTTTCGCCTATCACTCTTTCACATAGAGACTCCCCCCCCCCCCCCCTGAAAAATCCTGGATCCGCCGGTGACATCAGATTCTCATGAAGAGGAAAAAGTTATCCTAGTGGGATTCAAAGTACAATGTCATCATGAAAGATTGGATAGACCCAGGGGGTCGCTAGGCCTTTCTGTGTTGGGGGGGGGGGGGGGGGGGTCGAGACCACTAATTTACCGACGAGTCTGAGTCTGTGTGCCACGATTACCGATAATACTTTGTTTGTAATCGACGACATGATTCCTTTAGGGGTCAGGTGCAGAAGCAAGTAATAGAATAATTTGTTCTCATTCGAATAAAAAAAAAATTCTTGCCGATTTCTAATTAAAGCACCACCTACCATCACTTGTTCCATATCAAATGAGTGTTTATTTCATAGTTGCGAGCGAGCCCCTTTTTAATGTTCGATTTTAATCATAACCATATGTAAGGGAAGGTTAACTTTTGACTGGGCGAGCGAGCGTAGAGAGCGAGCAGAAAAAAGTAATACTTCTCGTTGAAAAACATTGGTAGCATAAACGGAATCTTCTTGGCAAGGGGCGGGGAGGGCACAATCGTATTTAAGGGAATGTTAATATTGATTAGGCGAGCAAGCGTAGCGAGGGATCAAATTTTTTGATAATCTTTTGATAATAATGTATAGCATAACCGGGATCTTCTTGCTACGAAACGGGGGGGGGGGGACGTATTTATAAAGGGAATGTAAATTTGATTTAAACTTCTTTTTTATAATACGTGGTAGCATAAACGGGATCTTCTTCCTACGAGGCGGGGCGGGCTCAATCGTATTCAGTTAGGGAATGTTAATTTTATTTAGGCAAGCGAGCGAATTAAAAAAAAAAAAATGATTGGTAGCATAAACGGGATCATCTTGCTACAAAGCGGGGCGGGCACAATCGTTTCAACTCTTGACTGGAGATGGGAATGTCGTGGGTTCGAACCCGGGCGCGACTACTGTTCTTTGGCAAGACATTAATCTACATTTGCCACTCTTCACCCAGGGGATTAAATGGGTACCGGCAGGAATTAATTCCTTGAATGCTGTGAGCACCGAAATCGGTAGCCTAGCTAGAGCCGGGGGTAATATTGGAGCGCCTTGAGCACCATTCATGGTGGTTATGAGCGCTATATAAATATCCAATATTATTATTATTATTATTTAAGGGAATGTTAATTTTATTTAGGCGAGCGAGTGGGTCCATTATTGGAGCAGGATCGTTAGCAAATCCCAAACAAAATAATGACAAAGAGACTTACCTTTATCTTGGTATTCAAATTTCACAATACATTCCACATTATATTAATATGGTTATTATTAATGATTAACACATTTTTATTTCGTCGAGACGTTTCATAGGGATCAGATCAGCCGTTATAAGTTTCATGAAATATTTTCACTTTCCGCAGGGGCGGACTGGGACTAAACTTCGAGTGGGGGATTTCGGAGCTACCGGCCCTTTTTGTTGTTGACCTGCCTTTTTTGTATGATGTGCCCTTTAAACTAAAATATTGACCAGCCCGTGTGGAAAACTCTCCAAACTTTCGATGGCCAGTCCGCCCCTGGGTGCAGGCAGGCCCGGCTGGGAAACGTTGGCATGTGAATAATGATCCAATGGGTTCTGGCCCGTATATTGTTTTGGTAAACGGCACTCCCACTCAGCCTGCTGTTATATTCTGATTTGTATTTTTTAGATTCTATGAACACCAGAATATTATGTACATGCATTCATTGAGCTTTATGTAAATACGGTAAATATAGCTTTAATTTCATATTTAGGCCCTGTTTCATAAACCTTATAGCAATTATTGTAACTTGTTATTGATAAAAAGTTTAATGAAACGGAGCCTTGATGGTACAATCAAAGTTCTACAGAGTTTTAGAGTCTCTTTTAACTACTTTTTTAAAGAAAAATTGCAGGGGGGGGGGCAACCCCCTGATTTTTTCCAGCACCCCTGGCTCCCAGGCCCCTGTCCCCATGAGATAATTAGAGAAAGGCAAATATATTCAGTGTCTTTTTTTTAGAAAGGAAAATAGCCTGATTAGTGCCGCATTGTGATTTGATCCCTTAACCTTCCTATTGTAGGTCATGAAAGTCGAATGAACCTCGGTATAAATTACATTAATCATTGGCATTATATTTATTTCTTGTCTATATTTTATTCATATTCTTCTTTTAGACTTTATAGCATTCTATATCATTTTTAGCATGTTAACGTATTTATAGCCCTTACTGGATTCTAGAATAGATTTATTTTATTCCCGGTTTGCAAATGAAATGGCATTATAATTACATCTGTAAAGTACGTAATAACATATTGCATTTCTTATTTAAGCACTTAATCTTTTTTATATCAGTCCTATTCATTGCTATTGGAAAACCAAATTGTTAACCAAGCAATATAGCAATAGGCCTACACAATGTGCATAATTATGTTGTGGGCAAATGTCAAGGATTTTGTTTGAAAAGTGATATTTCAACTTATTGATCACATGGTCATTAATGATGTACATATACGTGCCATTCTTCTTATGGGTAAAGTGATATCGATGACGCACATGCGTGACACAGACTCAACTTTGGCACAATAAAATACTTGGCCCCACTTCATTGGTAAAATGAGCCTATATACGAATGCTTCAGCCATAAGGGCTCGCGATTTTTTTTCCCGCACGCCTTCTTATGAATCATTCATAAGCTGAGCTGCAAGACTGAAGTGCGCAAACAGTGTCACTGAAAATGAAGGCATCATCGTTGACAATGTGCGTGGTTCTACCTATATGTTCTACTATTGGAAAATGTTTTTCCACAGCTCTCAGCCCTCCCCCCCCCCCCCTCTCTCTCTCTCTCTCTCTTTCTCTCGCTGCCCTAAGTCTGTTATTGGTCAAAAAGTTGTCACAGGCAGACATGTAAGCATATGCAAGGACATAATCATACAGAAAGCATCGAGTTAAGTAGGCATAATATAATAATAATATATGTGACCCTCCACCACAAAACGACCAATAAGTCGCAATGGGAGTTCTAGAGTAAACAGCTGAAAAAGTTTTTTTTGGTAGAAATATATATTTTAAGTGTTTGGTATTTTCTGAAAGTATAGATATTAATCTACCATCTGACAAAATTTCGGAGTAAAATACCATATTGAAATATGTTTTTACTCTCATTCAAAATGACCATTTTTTCGTGGACATTCAAACTTTGTGTGTCAGCTTATTGGGATCGTACTTCACATCGCTTTTCTGGTATAACTCAAAAAGTTTGCATTGCCTGATATTCAAAATCTCCAGAAGGAAAGAAATATATCTGTTCTGAAGGTATAGTAAGCTTCAACCCAATCCAATGAGTACCTCATAGTGTATACTTTGGAGTTTTGACTCAACCTTTTGTGCGACAAACAATAGGACACAGATTAGGCGCTCTTAAATGGTCACTCTTCTTTAGAGCCCTTTATCTCTATTGTTTTGGTCATTACCCTGTCTGACACTCTGACATTCTCATTGTAATTTATAAGGGTTTGCTTAGTCTATATAGAAGACAAGTTGTATATCATTTTAAAGCTTATAATCTAGGCTTTCAAACTGTGCTGAAATAAAAAAAAAAAAATTCCGACTTATTGGTCGTTTTGTTCAGGTACTGGCTTTAAGTCCACTAATCACATGATTTGGTTGTCTCTATTACAAAAGCAAACTCCTTGTCTTTGTATTTGCCCTCTCACACTAGAAAAGGAACCTCTTAAAATACACTGATGTTTATTAAAATGAATAATTGAATGAACATGAACCGGTATTTAGGTGAAATAATGAACAATTGCTGACAAAAATGCGGTTTTCTTACATAGTTTATAGTCTATTTACTTCACTGAGAAAAAAAAGCAAAATAATTTTAGGATGTATATTAATTTAATTATGGTTATGGCTATTATATGGTTATTATGAAAATATATATTTCTCCATAGACAAACCAACCACCAGAATAGCTTGTTCCATGTAAGCAATCATATTCGTACTTGTGTCTTTAACATTTATCATTACACTTAAATGGGGAAAAATCATCAAGTGAATATTCGATAATGACATGACTTTCTAGAACTATTATGTAAGGCACATGTAGGCGCTATTGATTTGAGTATTTAACGAGTTTTGAAACTTTAATAGGTTAATCATAAAAATTTGCACTGTTAAACCTCCATTCACATGATTCAGCGAATTAGATGATGCGTGTTCTCGCCTTCTTTGAGCTATACATGTAGCGACGTTTGTTGCTCTCGTCTTTATCACCTGTAGTCTATAATGATAACATCTTTCTAATTCATTGTACAGTGTTTAACATTTTCTTTTTTCAAATTTCCCAAACTGTTTTCAGCTTTAATTTCCGAATACTGTTTTTGCATTGCCTGACTCGGTACTTTTATCTCATGCGTCTCATATTCGTTATTATATAAACTCATTAGAATTCATGGGGTACAATGAAGTAAAAGACCTTATTTTCTTAAGCAGCTCTCATACATCTGAGAATGTTCATTACGAAAAGGTACGATTCTTTGCGACAAAAAATCGCAGATTTTCCCAGCATTTCGTAATGAACATTCGCAGAGGTTCGTAACGTTCGTAAATGTTCGTAAGAATTCGCAGCCGAGTGCAGGCTTCGCAGAATTTTTTCAACATGTTCAAAAATTTCAGGAAACGTAACTATTCGTAATGTAACGTAACATATTCGTATTTCATTCGTATCTATCGTAACTCATTCGTATATTTCGTAACTCATTCTTAATGACTTGACAGCCAAGAATTTGATACGAATTAATGCGAATATTACGAATATCTGCGAATTATCCATGGTGAACAGTGTACAATTGGAAAAATGTGGAGAGAATGTCATGAAAAGTTGCTGTAGAATTGTGAAACGCTGTGAAAACGCGCGGAAAATACGTCACTTCCGGTTATATCGCATATAAATCGCAAACATTCGTAACTTTTCCGTAACTTTTCCGTAACTGTTCCGTAAGTATCGCAGTCAATCGCAAACATTCGTGGATTTCCACATCGTTACCATTCGTATCCAAATTCGTAAAATATTCTCGCATGTATGCGAGAGGCTTTAGTCTTTTACTAGTGAAAAGGATTTTTGTCTAAGTACTATTTCCCGTACTATCCCCCCCCCCCCCCCCCGCTCACCAATTCCATTTGACCACTCTTGATGACTGTGCAAACTTTAACTCTGAAAACCGAACTTGGGCATTAATGTTACCACACAAGTGTTTGCATCTTCACACCGTAGAGATGGTAAAGCGTTAAAAAAAAATCAATTCAGATGTAGTAATCCTATTCATCTGGTAATGTCCCATTCATTGTTACGAAACAATTTCAATAGTATGTTATTGTAATATGTCCATGAATATTCAATCTTACGGCAATTTTCGGGCACGTCACTGCCTTATCGCCATGGCGCCCAGAAATTAGGGTTACCTTACTTTCTATATTGAAATGAGCAACAACAAAGTTTCATGCAGCGAGGTCCATAAATATTGAATGTTATGACAATTTTCGGCACGTCACTGCCACATTGCCATGGCGCTCAGATATTAAGGTTACCTTTCTATAAAAGAAAAAAAGTGCCCCCCCCCCCCGGTTCGCTTCCCTTCCTAAAAAACTTAATATGAATGATTCCTGCGTTTGGCAGCTAGATGACCGGAGATATAGCTTTACATTTTACCTATTTGGTGACTAATGAAATAAAATTTTGCAGTTTAAAATACATTTGTCGCTCGCTTTGCTCGCTCGCAGTATTTGGAATCCTACACAGTGGTGGTATATGTTCGGGCTTCACATTTGACCCACCCCTTGTCAAATAATTCTGACTACGCTCATGCCCATACCCTTGTAGGGGCACAGCCCCTGACCCGACACTCCTACTCGGCCGCTTCGCTCCCTCAGAAAGGTCCACTTTTTCCAATGTTGAACATCCCCCCCCCCCCGCAAGAAATAAAAAAATCCTAGTTACGGGCCTGCCTATGGAAAAGACAGTCCTTCAAGTTGTTAAGGCTTTTAGTATTTGAAGGACGTTAATTCATGAAGTTCCCTTTTATATTAACGCAGATATACATTCATACTACACACAATTTTGCACCCTTCAAATGCAACACTGGTAGCACCTTTTTGGGTGCAACTTTGCACCCTAAGAAGCATTTTGCACCTTTAAGGGTGCAGTTAGCTACAATTTGCACCCTTAAAGGGTGCAGAGTTGTACCCTTTAGAAAAGGTACAAATTTGCACCCTTTTGGATGCAAACGTTTCTGCACCCTTAAAGGTGCAAAGTTGTATCTTTTAGGGTGCAAACGGGCATTAAAGGGTGCAAACAAGAACAAAAATGTGCCTTTTTGGCACCCTTTTCATGTAGGGTGCAAGATTGCACCCAAAAAGGTGCTGCCAGTGTTGCATTTAGGGTGCAAACCTGAACCTATTTTTCTAAGTGTGCAGAGAGACTTATGGCAGCGTGAAAGAGAGAGAGAGAGAGGGGGGATGCTGAGGGAAAACATTTCCAATATCTGTGTGTTTTGTTTGTAGAACGTATAGGTAAAACCACACACATTTGCCAACGATGATGATTTCATTTTCAGCAGATTCCACGCGTTTGCGCACTTCAGTCTTCCAGCTAAGCTTATGAATGATTCATAGAAGTTGCGCTAACGCGTGCGAAAAAAAAAATCGCTAACGGCGGGCTCGTGCATATAGTCTCACTGGCGGATAAAGCATTTATATTTCAAAACCTTTCGTGCCTGTAACGAATATTGCGCCATTGTCGCTTTTAATAGCTTGTAATGACTCTTCGTGTTTCTATAGCAACTTGTTCATTGAAAATTAAGGGTTGTCTAGTGACGAATGGAGATAAGATTTTTTGTAAAGAATTACGAGAGAAAGAAAAAGAGACGGGGGTGGGGCTAAGTGAAAAAAAGATTCTACGACCCCCCCCCCCCCCACTACCCTAAAATCATCCCCTTAGACGATGGCCTTATCTCGCATTTCATCTAGCTCGTGAGACCAGTTGGCGATATCCCCCCCCCCCCCCCCAACAGCAGTGCCCGTCAATGGCTGGACCCACCCTACACCACTAGATCAAGTGGTATTGTATTCATGTTCATCTCGATCCACTACTCATTAAAGCTTATCACCAACTGCACTGATCACAACAGTACCACACGGATTCAAGGCAAGACAAGATTTTGACAATACTGGAGACAAAATTTTACGTGTTTCTCACTGTACCTTTTTATCCTTTACTCAGTAAAGGCGTCAGCGTTTGAAGGAAAAGAATGCAACTTATTAAAGGTTCTCGAAGTTCTACTAAAATGGTGAGTATTATTGTCATAAAAAGAAAGGTGAGAAATATATATTTGGAGATGAGCATTCTTTCAAAATTTATGAGAAAAATTATCATTTGCAAAATGCGGAGTACCTATACTGAAATCTGTGATTATGCGTCCTTTCGAATTATGAAATTATGTCTTATTTCAGAAAATGTAAATATTTTGCACATAACTTTTATCTTTAATAGGGAACAAATAAGAGGTCATGAAGTTACGTTTAAAATATATCTAAAGCTCGTACTAGAATAGGTTTTGTCAGATGGTTTCTCTTTCATTGATATTATGGAACCGTCTATTGAGAAAGAGAGAGAGAGAGAGAACTGCACGAAAATTAGTAATCTTAACTGCATTGATCAAAAGTATGTTTTAATACCCATATCTATCCAACGATGGTGATGATGATAACGTAACGATCATATTTATTTTCCACTTTTTTTCAACACACAGGGCAAAGAAAAGGCGCTGTATTGGAAGTTAATATATGGCATGGTGTCCTGCTTGTCATTTGGTATGCATTTAAATTTTTCATTAATTACATGGGTCTATATTCTTGCGTGCATTAAGTAATTATGTACAAGCAAACCAACGATGGTCACATATCAACGATCACGACATCACTAAAAAATTAGTCTTTGTGGAGTATGTATGTATGTTGAGAATAATGCAATTGTTAGCATATATAGGTAAAGATTTCAAGGCATTGCTGAAAAGCGGTTTTTAGCTGTAAGAAAAGTTTAACCCTGTATTCCACAAAAGATGATCATAATTGGTTAAATAAAATGCCATCTGAACTCTTTGTTTGCCACATAAATACTCCTCTATGGGATTTCTGTGTAAAGACTGTGGCAAACTGCACACTGGCACAGTAAGGGTTAAAGGAAGAACCACACAAGAATGATTACAAAAGTGTAATAAGGTATTTCTATAAACTATACTCTAAGCTCTATTTTTCCCCCTAATTAATCAACAAATTTCATTAATTATCATCCACATGATATTTCCATTATACATGTATTTTTCTTACATTATTGATCGATGAAGGTCTATTCAATAGAACATGTAGAATGGCACTATGATTATAATCAAAAGAATGAAAGAATTTCATTAAATTAGGGAGAGAAATATAGTTTACAGGGGTATGTCTGTAAAGTACATTAGTTAAGTAGGAAAAGAAATAAAAATAGCTTATAGGTATTTATATATGTGAGAAGGTGGACTAGTTTATATCTTGTACAGATCTCTGATTTGCCTCAATATGCAAATTGGTTCATTAACATTGTTACCATGGTTTCGCGGATGGATAACTGGTTGTGTAAGACGCTACTCATGTTAATGTTTTAACATACGTTGTGTATGAGAGCACATTTTTCTACGTTCATGATGGAGCGCATGTTGCGTGATAGGGTTTTGCAGTGCTTGTGTTAGAGTGACATGCGGTTGCTTTTTTGCTGAAGATTCTTTTATAGCTGTTTGGAAGCCTTTATAAGGTTTTTAATTCTGCGTGCAAACACCGAGACAACAGTTATTGAATAAAGCACCAGTGACCCTAACAAACGTCTCATGAGCTTCAATTTACTGTCTCAACCTGTACTACGACAAATTGGCGACGAGGATGGGATAGAGTTTGGCATAGACGATACAAGAAACCCCTTGGTCTAGGACGAGCTACCCTACTGTTTGATTGGAGAGAACTGGTCTGAATGGTCCCAGGGATCATCGATGCCGAGAAGACTGCACTATAGAGACGCGGTGAACTACATATACAGGGTTCGACGGTGATGAGGAAGCTTCCCTGGGCTAGATGATCTTCGCCGATGACCGAGCCTAGATTACTGCTCGGACAGGTTTTATCCACGAGGGGTATAGAGACTGAACTATCCACAGAGACTAGAGAGAGACTGAACTATTCACAGAGACTATAGACATTGGAGTTAACCTCAACTGAGTCTAGTTTGTTACCAACCAGGGTAACATAAGTTGGTTGTAAGTGATAGGTGTTTACCGTAGAGTAAGTTGTAACTGGTTTATGTATTTGTAGAGTAAGCTGTAACTTACCTGTTTTCTCCTACTGGTACTTATACAGCCTTTGTAACGATGACCGAATCAGTGACACAGATGTTGGATAAACTGACAAGTGTTTTGCAAGGACTTAACATACAGAGGGCGCCACCGCCAGTTAAGTTAAGCCGTTTTAAGGGCCCGCCACAGGCTGCTGGTGATTTGTCTCTGCAAGAGTGGCTGGAGAACTTTGATAGTTATTGTAGACACTACCAGCTGAAAGATGATGCTAAGGCTCAGGCTTTGGTTGATCACCTGGGAGGAGAAGCGAAAGAAGAAGTTTTATGCAGGGAGAAGAGTACCCTCAAGGATTCTGACAAGCTTGTTGCTGTGTTGCAGTCGTTGTTTGGTGCAGTGGAGACTGTCCAGTCGTTGACAGCTGAATTCCATGGTAGGAAGCAGCGTAGTGGTGAAACACTAGCTGACTACAGCAGGGCTTTGATGCGACTCTACGCAAGGATGGAGAAAGCGGCATCAAGCACCGACGAGAAGCAAGCTTTGGCTCAGCTTTGAGATGCTTCATTAAAGGAGAGATTCGTGACTTGGAGCAACCAGGCATGGATGCAACGGGAGCTGCGCCGAATGGAGATAGCAGCAAAGGGCATGACCTTTCTACAGCTGCGAGAAGATGTTCTAGAATTCTTCCGAGGCCAAGAGCCGAAGACTATTCCCGTGAAGGAGGTTAGCTCTGTTGATGTTCGCATGGCAGCCTCCAAGAAAGAAGAGGGGGACTTGAAGGGTGAGATGGAATCCCTTCGAGAGGATGTTGCATCACTCAAGAGGTGTGTGGAAGCTCTGGTGGACGGCAGCCTAAATGCTGGAAAGACTCCACAGAAGAAGAAAGATCGTTGCTTCAACTGTGGCCAAACAGGGCACATGCGGAATGAGTGGAAGGAGGAGACGCTGTGTTTCACCTGCAAGGGGCGCGGGCACATCAGCCAGCAGTGTCCACAGAAGCTGCAGTCGAATCTCCAACCTCCTTCACCCATGAGGGAAGCACCTCAGCCTGAAGCTAAGAGAGGGAAGATTGACATACGTCGTGTTCCATCAGATTTTGTCGAGCGCTTTGTGGCACCAAGTCCGAGAGGATCAGTTCACATTGCTGGGGTGGAGATCGGATGCATTTTTGATTCAGGAGCGGAAGCCTCAGTAATCCCAGCATCTGTGTATCATGGATGTTTGAAGGAGAAGTTAGGTGGACCTAAGCAGGAGCCAGGTGTTTTCCTGAATGTGGTTGGTGTTGGTGACATTGAAGTACCAATCGAAGGTTTTGTGGAAGTTCTTATCAAGATTAGAGGGCAGTCCCTTCAAGGAGCATTCCTGGTAACAGCCGATAAGGAATGCCGGGGCACAGCATCGGAGTATCCTATTCTGATTGGCAGCAACATCTTGGGGAAGTTGGATGGATGTGTGATGGATTTCTGTCATCAATCCAGTGCACCCAGAACCATGACAGTCAACGGTAACCCATCGCCAGTGAGAACCGGGAGTTTAGAAGTGTTCCCTCCTTATACAGTTAGGCGGGTGACATGCCGTCTAGAGAAGAACACCATTATGCCAGGAGCTGAAATCTTGGTGAGAGAGGCAGATGAACCGCGTTTGGCGCTGAGTGCAGTTGAAGGTTGTCAACAGTTGGAGGGGGATGTTGTTGAATTGTTCATGACCAACCCATCTGGACAAGAGGTGCACCTACCGCCTGACACTCGTGTTGCTGAAGCTCTGTCTGTGGAAAGAAGAGGACAGGTTTATTTGGATCTGCAAGACGAACAGCTCAGAGTATCAATGTGTGATGTTGTGGTAGAGGGAGCTGACTCGTCAGTGAGGATGTCTTCAGAGCCAGTAGAGGCTGCCTCTTGTCTGCCACCAGGTGTCAAGTTAGAAGGGTTAACAGAAGATCAAACAGAGAGAGTGAGAGAACTTATTCAGAAGCATGCTGATGTGTTCTCTTCTGGTGCATTCGATCTGGGGGAGTGCAATGTGGTTCCTCATCGTGTTCAGCTGGAAGATGGACCTGCAGTTAGACTTCCGTACAGGCGCATCCCTCCCACTTTGATTCCTGAGGTGAAGCATACTTTGCAAGAGATGGTAGATCGGGGGATCATTCGCCCCTCAAAGAGCCCATTTGCCAGTCCGATTGTATTGGTGAAGAAAAAAGACGGATCGTTGAGATTGTGCATTGATTATAGGAAGGTGAACGCTCGCACAGTGAGGGACTCATTTCCGTTGCCTAGAATAGAAGAGACCCTTGATGCACTTCGAGATGCGAAATATTTTTCGACACTGGATCTGGCTCATGGGTACTTTCAAGTCGTGATGGATCCATCCTCTATCGATGTGACTGCCTTCAGAGTGCCTTGGGGGCTGTACGAGTTTACGCGAATGCCGCAGGGACTAGTCAACAGTCCGAGTACTTTCCAGAGGACAATGGAGTTCATCTTGGGGGATCTCAACTTGAGTCAGATTGTTTTATACTTGGATGACATCTTGGTGTATTCTGCAACTTTTGAGGAGCACTTGATGAGACTGGAGGTAGTGCTAACCAGACTTGCAGAGAATGGATTAAAGGTTCAAGGCAAGAAGTGCCATTTTGTCCAGCAAGAAGTAAACTACCTTGGACATGTAGTGAGTGGTGATGGAGTGAGTGTTGACCAAAGCAAAGTGGAGAAGATTCAGACATGGCCACGACCGCAGAATGGGAGAGAAGTGAGTTCATTCCTGGGGATGGCATCCTATTACCGTCGATTTATTGATGGTTTCTCTCGCATAGCAGGCCGTTTGCACCAAGTCGCTGCAAAAGGGAAAGGAAGCAAGACTGAGTTTGTGTGGGGAACAGCACAAGAGGAGGCCTTTGAAATTTTGAAATCAAAGCTAACCAGTGCACCAGTCTTAGCGTACCCAAAGTTCGATGAGGAGTTCATTCTAGAAGTAGATGCTTCTAAGGAGGGACTCGGTGCTTGCCTGATGCAGAAAGGAGATGATGGTAGGATACATCCTATTGCCTATGCCAGTAGAAGTCTGCGAGGATCGGAGAAGAATTACCCAAATTTCAGTAGTTTCAAGATTGAATTGCTGGCTCTAAAATGGGCAGTTACGGAGAAATTTGCACCCTACCTCATGGGATCCCATTGCATAGTGCTGACAGATCACAACCCATTGAAATACCTGTCTACAGCGAAGTTAGGAGCCACAGAGTTCCGATGGGTAGCACAGCTGGCACCATTTGACTTGGAAGTCAAGTACAGGACAGGCAAGAGTAACCAATGTGCAGATGCACTGAGTAGGAGACCAGTTGACATGCTTCAAGAAGAAGTTGCTTCGGTGATTGGTGAGGCGTTGGAGTCCACAGAATTTCCTCCCGACAATCAGCCTACATCACATGTCCACGATGTAGCTGTTCGAAGGATCACCAATGAGAAGGTGTCAAATGTTTTGCCTTCATAAAGTTATGAGGAATTGGCCAAATTGCAGGAAGAGGATGAAGACTTGAAGGCAATACGTCACCTGAAGAAAAAGGGGAACTCTGGGCCAGAGCCAGGTGCTAGAGTGACAGATTTGCATGGATGGCTACGGGAGTACGGAAGTTATGAGATGTACCATGATGTGGTGTATCGGGAAGTAGAGGACCCAGTGTTGGGCAAAATTCAACAGTTGCTAGTACCCAGAGTGTTGAGAAAGACAATGCTAGAGATGACGCATGACAAATGGGGCCATCAGGGAGTAGACAGGACACTGAACTTGTTGCGAGAACGGTGTTATTGGCCTGGCATGATAAGAGAGGTGAGGGGGTACATCAAGAAGTGCTTCAGGTGCATCACTACGAAGTTGCCTACACCTACGGTTCGCCCTCCACAACGACATTTGATTGCATTTAGACCTCTAGAAATTGTAGCTGTGGATTTCTTGAAGCTTGACAGAGGAAAGGGAGGATTTGAGGATGTCTTAGTGATCACCGATGTGTTCAGCAAGTTTTGCCAAGCCATCCCATGCAAGGATCAGACTGCAGGGACGGTAGCGAAGGTGTTACGAGATGCTTGGTTCACACGGTATGGCATACCATCAAGAATTCACTCGGATCAAGGACGGTCATTCGAGTGCCCCCTAGTTGCGGAGCTGTGCAAGCTATACAACATACAGAAGTCTCGAACGACAGCATACCATCCGGCTGGTAATGGCCAATGCGAACGATTTAACAAGACGCTATGTGGGTTGCTGAGATCGCTGGATCCAAGAGATAGGAATAGATGGCCTGAGTTAATCCAGCATGTGGTACACGTCTATAATACTACACCACACAGGATAACAAGAGTGACTACACACTTTCTAATGTTTGGTCGCCGACCTACGCTGCCAGTGGATCATTTCATCAACAGTCTCCATTCTGATTGGACGGAGGATTACACCCAAATGCAGCAGGGATTAATGGAGAGGGCATATAAGATCGTTGGTGATAGACAGAGAGTAGCGGCAAAGAAAGAGGAAGAGAGACAGGCCAAAGAGAGAGGTGATTTGTCTACCCTGGAAGTTGGAGAGAGAGTGTTGCTGAGGAACCAAGCATTCACAGGGAGGCACAAGCTACGTGACAAGTTTGATGAGAGTCCCTATATCATTCTTGCCAAGAATGAAGAAGGTGATTTGTATAACATTCAACTGCCCTTGGAGGGACTACCAAGTGGGTAAATCGACGCAGAATCATTGCAGATCCTCGTCGAGAAGATGACGGACTTGATGGAGTTCTACCCTACCCAGTTGTACCGGAACGTGAACATGATATGAACATTGACGATGATGCCATCCATAGAATTAGTGATGAGGATGACAATGAAGACGATGATGAGGATGATCATGATGTTGGTCACTTTCTTTCATGGGAAGAGTTACCCCATCAAGTGATTGACCCAGTTGAGCCCAGACGGTCTTATAGAATTAACAAGGGAGTGAATCGCAATCCTGGTCGATTGCCGGTGTCAGTGAGCACTGGATTACCCCCCTGATAGTGTGAATTGTTGAGCGCAACATAAGCGGGGAAGAGGAACCATATGGTTTCATTATTTGAGAAGAGATACAAGTTCTTGCATTTTTGTTGTAGGTATTCAACATGAAATAAGCGGGGAAGAAATATGTATTCATGACTTTCCGTGTATTTAAATGATAATTTCTATGTAAATACACATAGTTAGGATTGGTTTATTATTTTTGCAGTGAACCAGGTTTATATTTTGGTCAGTGGAGCTGGATTTGTATTTAGTAGCTCATTTGATAGCATTTAAAAGAGATTTGTGTATCAAAGCTGGTATACAGGAGTAAAGTATGCAGAAATCATTTTTTAGCTATACTGTTGTATATTGGGAATAAGGATTATTTGAAGCGGCAGAAAAAGAAATTGCTTTTAGTCTATAGGATAATGGTCTTTTTGTGCTACCGAAAAGATATTATGTATGCCTATATGTTCTTTTTAAATTTATGGTTCAATTGAATGTCCATTTGATGAGTTATGGTCCATAGGTACTCTTTAGCGCTTTCGGGACGAAAGCTTTTTAAGCGGGGAAACTGTGGGAAGGTGGACTAGTTTATATCTTGTACAGATCTCTGATTTGCCTCAATATGCAAATTGGTTCATTAACATTGTTACCATGGTTTCGCGGATGGATAACTGGTTGTGTAAGACGCTACTCATGTTAATGTTTTAACATACGTTGTGTATGAGAGCACATTTTTCTACGTTCATGATGGAGCGCATGTTGCGTGATAGGGTTTTGCAGTGCTTGTGTTAGAGTGACATGCGGTTGCTTTTTTGCTGAAGATTCTTTTATAGCTGTTTGGAAGCCTTTATAAGGTTTTTAATTCTGCGTGTAAACACCGAGACAACAGTTATTGAATAAAGCACCAGTGACCTTAACAAACGTCTCATGAGCTTCAATTTACTGTCTCAACCTGTACTACGACATATATTTTCTATATATATTCTATATATCTAGATTGGACTCGGGGGGGGGGGGATCTTATTGATGAAAATTTAACAATATTATGATGTTGTTGTTTTTTTTTTGCATTTCGATTAGTTATGTGAGCACCTGCTACTTTTTTATCGTTCGTAAAGTATGGCTTGGGTATATAGAAAATGCTTATTTTAACATTGGAGCAAAGTGCATGTTAGGCTTTGTAAGAACTGATATTTTAAAAAGAACACTTTGTAATATGGTTCTTCTCGACCTACAAAGAGCTTTTGGTACAATGTACATCATGAAATTATTTTAAAGAAATTACAAGTAGTGCGTTTAGACAGCATGCGTATTCTTTGTATGAACATTATTTTCCTAAGCTACATCAAAGACATGTGCATTTGTGTGAAAACTTTTTAATTACTGCTATGTGCTGACGATAGTGTGCTTTTATTCAGACGCGAATGCGAAGTTGATTGAAGAAAAATTCAGTTAAAATTTGTCGAGATGTTTTGATTGGATGGCAGATGATAAGCTGTCTTTACATCTTGGTTAAACGGAAAGCTATTGTTCTGTATTCAAGGAAAATTAAAAAATACTTCAGAATTCAATTTAACGAGTGATCTTTTATGTACAGTATTATTAGAGTCTATATTTAAAAAAATTAAAAGAAGGCAAATGCTCGCTTAAAGTTTTTGTACAGATATATACAAAATAAATGCATGAAGTTGAAGTCAAGGCGTATATTATGTTTATAAAATTTCCAAAAAGGAATAAGAGAGTCCACTTCAAATCGTATTTAGGAAAAGTTTAACTGTGTGTTGCAAGAGAAAGGGATCTTTTTCCATTATTTTTTCTATTCTTTTTTTTTCTAAAAGTAACCCCAAATCCCAAATACTCAGTGAAACATGAGATGTTTTTAGATTTAGTTGCTGTCGTTGAATAGTTAGCATAACTTAATTTTCGACATAGTCTTAATTAGAACTGTTAACAGCTTTTCTGTCCTATCTTCCTCGCAGTCTTACTCACGTCATCAGAAGTAAGCGATGTAACAAAGTCAAGTTGTACGGACGGGTTAGGTCTGAACTACACCTTACCAATGTTCAACGAGTGTAAGAAGAAACCACTACCCAATGGCAGCCTGTTACAGACCATCCCAAAGCTCATCCCTGTTTTATCTGCTGATGGCAGATGCCCGAGAAGGAAGAGTAGACTGGGAATCCCTCCAGGACATAGAGTGTGCAGATTCCCTGGTAATGAGATTTTGAATATGTAATTAGTGGATTGTCACAAGATTCACGTACATTCCCTCTTTATATGTAAAGGGGGGGGGGTCAACATAAATAAGAAGAGTAGATCAGTGAAAGTTTAATGAAATTCCGATAAAGGATAGTTTAATTGATCTGTTTTAAGTTAATATGAATTTCAGAATGAAAATTAATATGGAATTTTCACTACAAGCAAATGTCAGAGATGCTCAAAATGTACGTCACAGAGTTCTCATTTTGCATTTGATCGATGACAATTTAACAGTAAATTCTTATTTGTCATCGGATTTTCCACAATGTTACACAGATGTGTATCTCTCATTTCTCTGATGTAACCACCTTGTTATAAGAGTGGACTTCGATCCCCTAGTCACGTAGGGGGAGAAATTATCCTCTGTATATGTCCATGATCATGTACCGCATCGGTCCTATTTCCTTAGGTCCTACATTCCATTGGTCCGACAACCTCTTAATTCTTTATATTCCATTGGTTTTTCATTCAATTGTTCTGCGCCTCGTTAATTTTGCATTTCAGCGGTCATATATTATATTTCATTTCTACATCTTTTCAGTAGTTCTAAATTCCATTACGTTGGTCCTACTTCCATACATCCCATTCGTGCGATTAAATATACACTTAACAAAAAGACTTTCCCTAGATCTGATGGGAAATATATGATGTGTCAATTTATTTTCTGTGAGGCAGGTTTGGCACCGTTTGTAAGTCAGTATTTATGTGTCAACTATAGAACGCCGTCCTAGATCCTCCCAGCGACAGTGGACTGTTTTGTGTTGACTGCATACAAAGTAGGTAAAGCATGAAGCTAACAATGGGTTAAGCTAGCGTTGTTCACATTTTTAGAGAAGACGGCAAAACCACGTTTGACGCGTTCTCGATCTGACTAGTGGACGAGGGAGAAGCCAGTGGACGGGTGAGCCGTTCTTGCACAAAGCGATGTATGCAGCTAACACAAATCAGTCCACTGTAGCTGGAAAGATCTAGGACGGCGTTCAAGTCCACACATTCGAAAGCTGACTATTTCCTTCATAACGACTCCAATGTATACATGTCTGTTATTAAAGGATAATTAATCCCTAATTACAAATTTACTTATATTGGAAGGTGTAATATATTCCTACTTATTGGCCTAAATCATTTTCTAATAAGATATCAGAAAAGGGTATAAATAAAGATATTCCAAAACCCGTATCGTCTCCTACTCATTTACATTCTTGCTAATTTGGAGTTGTACATGAACCATTGAGAAATGTTCCAGTCAGGAAGATATTTTATTTATTTTTTATTTATTTATTATTATTATTTCTGCATGGTACATGGTATTGCATAGAATGATCATTATGACAAAAAAAAAAAAAAATGAGAATAAGTATGAGTAACTCAATAACAGAATTAAAAGGCAAATATGATCATAATACAGGTACAATATATGGATAACGTAGTAACATGCAGAGGTATGGCAATATAAGCTAAAGCTTGAAGCATTGCAATACCTTTCCATTTTGTAAA
The DNA here is from genome assembly GCA_025617745.1 of Heliocidaris erythrogramma. Lineage (NCBI taxonomy): Eukaryota > Metazoa > Echinodermata > Echinoidea > Camarodonta > Echinometridae > Heliocidaris > Heliocidaris erythrogramma. The sequence continues at coordinate 6,387,744 of CM046860.1, read as the reverse complement.
TAATACATATAAAATTAAAATAACTAATGATGACACTAACAACAAACTTTATTTACAGAATAACATAGAATAAAAAACCAACAAAAATATGAATAGAAAAAAGAGAAGAGAGAGTTTATTTACAAGGGAAAGAGAAGCAGAAAATAGGAATCAGAGAGATGAAGGGGCGCCCTAATGTTGACAAATAATATATCAAGTCTTCGATGAGTAAGTAATAGTAAAGTACAATACATAGAACATCGATTACAATGTAAACGTAAATAAAAGCATCCTTTGAATTATGTACCTTGGAATTCATGCATCTTTAAAAGGAGAATTTGCTTTACGGCCATTTTAAACGAATGTGGGGTTTGCAAATTACGGATATTTTGCGGAAGAGAATTCCAAATATCTGGACCGCTATGTCTGATTGATTTATGTGCTAACGCTGTGCGGGGATTGACTAAATGTATGTTTTGAATCCAAGACCTAAATTGATTTCTTCATTACCTAAAATGTGACGTATATTTTTAAATTGTCTGGTTTTGTTTAACATAAATCTATTTTCTTGGGTTTGCCAAACAGAGCAGAACATAATACATGTATATGCAGCATGCATTCTGACTTTTCATGTCCATTATCCGAAAGCAGGTGAATGCATAGTTTGCCGCTATAGATGCTCAGGGAAGAAGCATCCATAAAATTTGAATTAATTTGCTCCGTCCCATATGTCACAGTATCGAGAAAATAGATTTCTATTAAGCGAATATCGATTTTCAACAGAAATATATAATTTTGAAAAAGGTAATTGGGCATTTGAATTTAAAAAATCTTCTTGTACACATACAAAAAAATGGCAGCCCCCATGTGCTGCTAGCAGACGATACATATTGCTAGCAGATGATAAATTTTGCTCAGAAAATCTTGATTCGTATCGACCTCGTATATTTTGACGCGAAGCCATATGGTCTAACAAGTAGGAATAAATAACACATATGATAGTCTCGTCAACAGCCGTTTAAAGGGCCTGACAACTGTTTACAGGGGAAATACAGCAAGAGGCCACGGATAGAGGCTAGGATATAGACACTGACTCATTTTTGTCTTTTTTTTAGTTTATAAGGGTGCAGGCGTGTGTGTCTGTGTGTATTTAAGGTGTCATGAACTTTCTTGTATTTTATTTTTTAATTTCGTGTTTATGTTCTGGCGGGGTTGCGTCTAGTTTTGAATATGTTACGCTACAACCATTTAAACGCTTAAAATACTTTCACTCCCGAATTTTCTATTATCAGAACTCTGTGGCCACCTTTCAAACTACGTTATTTCAGACAAATAATCAAATATTTTATCGTCTTTTCCTATCTGGTGACGTAGAAACTAATCCCGGTCCAAACTACAAATTTCCTTGCGGTAAATGTGATAAACCCGTAAAAAACAACCAACATGGCCTATTGTGTTCCACCTGCCAAAAGTGGTACCATACTAAATGTCTTGAAATCTCTCTCTCTCAGTATACCAGGTTATATCATAACCCCAATGAAAATTGGGTCTGTTTGACGTGCTCATTACCACCTTTTTGTGACTCCCTTTATACTCAATCTTGTGAAGATATTCAACCCTCTCAACCAATTTTAGCTCCTATCCCTGAAGTTAGAATACAGAATACTGTTGATGAAAGCGCTTTATATGAATCATTTAATGATACTTTTAATGGTAAAGGGTTGCATCTTGTTCATTTGAATGTTAGATCAATTCTGTTTAAAATACCTGAACTACGACTCCTTTTCTCCCAAAATAGAATCTCTGTAATTGCAATCACTGAAACGTGGTTAAACTCTTCCGTGAACGATGAAGAAGTTTGTATCGATGGATATTGTATTTTAAGACGAGACCGTGTAGGAGAACATGGTGGTGGAGTCTGTCTTTATATTAGAAATGATATTGCATTTAACGTACGAGAAGATCTTACACAAAATGATATTGAATCGTTATGGATTGACATTCTATTACCCCATACAAAACCCATTACTCTATAGGTGTTGTGTACAGACCCCCTACAGATCATTATTTTATTGAATATCTCACTGACACCTTGGATAAATTAACAAAAGATGATGAGGTTATAATTTTAGGGGACATTAATATCTGCCTTTTGCAGCAGTCTTCATTATCAAAAAAATACAAGAATATTTTGAATTTAAATGGTTTGAGTCAACTTATAACTAAACCCACTCGAACAACATCGGCCACTTCATCATTAATAGACCATGTAATCAGCAGTAAAGAAGAAAATATTTGTCAAAGTGGTGTTATTGAAATTGGCCTAAGTGATCATTTTTTAACCTACTGCTCTCGGAAGCTAATAAGACCTGTATTCAGACAGCATAGAAATATAAATATTCGGTGTATGAGAAACTATTGTATAGATGATTTTAATAATGTTTTATCTCGAGTCAATTGGTCTGACATATTAGAATGTAAAGAAGTAAATACTGCGTGGTCAATTTTCAAAAATATTTTCATGTCTATAGTTGATAAATGTGCTCCATTAAAACAAGTAAGAATTAAGCAAAGAACCGATAAGTGGATGAATGCTGAAATTATTTCGTTAATAAGACAAAGAAATATAGCTTTTAAAAGAATGAAAAAGGATTGTGGTAATTTAGAATTAGAAAAGAAATATAAACTTTTACGTAATTTGGTGCAAAGAAAAGTGAGACAGGCTAAAGATGAATACTTCCAAAATCAAATTGATGAACATAAAAATGATTCTAAAAAGTTGTGGAAGAATCTGAAAGATTTAGGTTGTAAAAACAAACAAAAGAATATTAAAGATAATGTTATTAATATCCAAGGGGAGTTATGTCATGATAATATGAGGATAGCGAACGAATTTAACAATTATTTCACAACTGTGGCAGAAAAATTAGCTAGTAATCTGCCAGATAGCAACGCAAATGAATTTGGAACGGACAGTGTTAAATTACAAAAATTATACGACACTAAGGTTGTGTCGAAAGGCTGTTTTCTTTTTTCTCCTGTCAAAGAAAAGTTTGTTTTAGATGAATTAAATAAGTTGAAAATATCAAAAAGTACCGGGCTTGACTTGGTACCTGCCAGATTTTTGAAGGATGGAGCTAAATATTTGTATAAACCTTTAACTTACATTATTAACTTATCCATCTCAACTTCCACCTTCCCTGATGAAATGAAAATTGCAAAAGTAACACCCTTTCATAAAAAGAAAGATAAAACTAATGTTAGAAATTATAGACCGATGAGCGTTTTAAGTATAGTCTCGAAGGTCCTAGAGAAATGTGTGTATGCCCAATTAGAGAACTACTTTCAAGAAAACAAAATAATATACGAATTTCAATCTGGTTTTGTCTTATTCACCTGTTAGATTTTGTCAGGAACGAAATTTCCCAAGGACGTTTTGTCGGGATGGTTCTTCTTGACTTGCAAAAAGCCTTCCATACCGTTAACCATAATATACTGTTAAGTAAATTAGAAGTAATGGGTTTAAATTCTGCATGTGTGCAATGGTTTAGGTCTTACTTGACCAATCGTCATCAAGTTGTCTCGTTGCAAAATGTACTCTCCGATTCTATGCCCATAAGATGCGGAGTTCCCCGGGGGAGCATATTAGGTCCTATTCTTTTCATGTGCTACATTAATGATATGTGTGGTTGTGTCAACGACAGTAAATTACTTTTATATGCGGATGATATAGTGTTACTATATTCTGGTACTGATCCTAAGCTGATCGGGGGAAAACTTAGCTTAGAATTATCAAACTGTGTTAATTGGATGACAGCAAATAAGCTTAGCTTACATATTGGTAAAACCGAAAGTATTTTGTTTTGTTCGCGGGGTAGGCTGAAGTATACTGATGATTTCAATATAAGTTATAACAATCAACTCATTAAGAGACAGGATTCTGTGAAGTATTTAGGACTAAATATAGCTAGTGATTTTTCTTGCTCAAGTTTGGTTGACAGTATTGTCAAAAAAGCTAATGCTCGTCTAAAATTCTTGTATCGTTATCAAAATTGCATGAACTTAAAATCAAGACGCATTTTAAGTTTTTCCTTAATACAATGTTTATTTGATTATGCTAATGCGGCATGGTACTGCAGTCTAGGCAAGGTGGATCAAAACAAGTTAAAAATAATTTAAAATAAGATTGTAAGATTTATCAATCACTTACCACCAAGAACACACATTGGGAACAGTGAACTTGAAACAGCTGGCCTTCTTCATGTAAACCTTAGATCACAACAACTTTAAATTCACCATGTACATAAGATTTTTTACTCTAATGCAGATCACTATATTTCAAATAATTTTACTCGCTCTTCAAGTGTTCATGGGCATGACACTAGAAATAGTCAATTTAATATCGTAGTGCCTAAGCGGAAAGGTAAAATTGGAAATTCCTTTTATTTTAACGGTATTCTTTTCTGGAATTCCCTCCCAAATCATGTTAAGTCAGTTAAGAATTTTTTACATTTTAAAAGGGTATTGAAGCATCATCTGAAAAATGTGTCTACTCCATAACTATATTTCTCCTCTCCTTTTTGTAGCTCAGATGGTCGATGGAGATACATGTGCTTTGAATGAAGGGAAGGTAACGAACATCTAGATTCAATGTTTGAATCTCTTCAGCCCCATACCTCTTTCTTCATTTCATGTCAGAGTGGCGATACATGTGCTATGAATGAAGAGAGGGTATAACAAACGTTGAATCCAGATGTTTGTGTTTGAAAGTGGGTGTCTGCGCGAGGGTATTTAAGAATTAAAGCATTAGATACGTGTAGAACTATAGACTAGGTGGGTATGGGGGCGAAAATAGTCAATGCTGACAAATTAGCAAATAAAACCAAACTAAGAAGAAGAAGAAGGAATCTGCGTTTGTATGTACATTAGCCTACCATGATTACCGGATCAAATTTTTCCACTAGCGAAAAACAGTTTAATGTCACTGCTCCTAGAACATGGAACAATGTCCTATGATCAGATCGAACAATAGTGAATATATTCATGTTTCGAAGATAAATGAAGCCTTACCCTTTTTTACATGAAGCTAGTGTTGTTTCATTTTCTTATGTTATATTCTTTTTAAGCGCTATGATACATCTTGATGTATAGCGCAAAATAAGTTATACATTATTTTTCTTCTTTTTCTTCTTCACATTCTATTATTATTGTTATCAGTAGCAGTAGTAGTAGTAGTAGTACTTAGTAGTGATAACATCATCATCATTGTTAGTAAACGAAGAAGCTTGACTGGGGAGGAATTTTTAATTTGTAAACAAATCTTTCGGCATATTACTATTAATATGCCGAAAGATTTGTTTACAAATTAAAAATCATCATTGTTGTTGTTTTTATTATTGTCTATCTAAATGTATGATGGAAATAACGAAACATTTGCATTCACAATGGGAGTGATATGTAGTCTGCAGGCACAAACCATTAGTCATTCGAAACGCATAACAGAGTGTCTAAACTGTAAGCCTACCATACGCTCTGTACTATAGCTCCTCCTGACAAGAGCAGTAGGAACCTGGATTAGGCTTCTCTCAAGATACAAGGATTTTCTAATAAAGTGTCAAATTAGCATCTGTGGTTGCAGACTAAGTGATATGTGGGTGTGATTACAGGTCTGCAGGACCCCCTTTCAAAGGAAATATATTCTTTTCAGTAGGTCTATGCCCCTCCAATTGAAACTGCTCCTCCCAATAATTTGATGCGGTTTTCAACATTATATCTTTGATTGTACACTTTTACTGTTTAAATCCACAGACTGTGAAAGTAGTCCCTGTGAAAACAACTGGTGTGAGGAGACTCTGCAAGGTTATAAATGTCACTGCTCTCCTGGATTTCAGGGGGAACCTTGCCAAAAATGTAAGAAACGACAAGTTTTTTTAAATTCTAACTACTGTGTAAGATGCTTTACTTTGCTTTGACGAGAAATATAGTATGAGCCACTTCTTTTATTTCATCAAAAGTCTCAAGGTTTATTGTTTGGTTTATTACATCTCCCCTGATGGTGTTGACATTTCAGTTCAACAAATGAAATTTACCACAACGTGGAACCGATTAGAATTCAACGAAATTAAAACCAATAGGACTATGGACGATGTTTTTATAAATCATTTTTAAAAGAAGTTAGGAGAAGGAGAAGACAAAGGAGATAAAGAAGTGGAAGGAATACTATAAAATAGAAAAGGAAGACCAACAAAAAGAGGAAGCCGTGAAAATCTAATTAAATGAACGGGTCGATCATTAATTCCCAGGAATTGAATGCCAAGCTTACGTTTCTGTACTTCTCCTTTTTAATTATAGACCCCCATGCCAAATTCCGTTTTCCTTTCCTCGTGAATTTGTCTGAAGAGATTTATTACTTTACGGCGGATATATCTGTTCAATGAAATACGACTTAACTGCTTAAAGGGATACGCCACCGGGCGGCCGTGGGGAAAGTCAGGATTGCGTAAGCCCCATTCACTCGTACACAAAGTTTGTGCATCGAACGTGTCCGTTGGACTAAGTGGGATTATATTTCGAAGTCGACCGAATCTCGCAAGAGAGCTCGAGCTCAGGCGGAGCATGCATGTTTGTGCGGCGACCAGTCTATCCGAGGTTTGCGCCCCGCGGGGCAACGGCACGATTAGGTAACGATCACGGTGCCCTCTCGCGGCATTAAAACGTCCACAATCTGCGGTTGAGTATCCCTTTAAGAAGAGAATATAGTGTCATGCTACTTTATAAGCTCTACATGGTGAAGGGCCTCCTCTTCCTCCCCCCCCCCCCCCCACCCCACCATCCACTTCCATCTTACACCTTACACTCTCCTGAATTGCCCATAATAAGGTGCAATTATTTTGATCTTGATTGATTCCATAATCTATAAAGCAGAATAATAATTATATTTCTCTGGCTGCCACTATCTTTCCGTATATCACTACCTTAACCGCAGTGCCACTGAGAAAATTACTCATGCTTTAATCTTATCTCGCTTGGATTTTGGTAATGGCCTCTTGTTTCGTTTGCCTCACAAGCTACTTGCAAAATTACAAAAATTACAGAATGCCGCTGCGCAGTCACATTACACCAGTTCTCAAATCACTTCATTGGTTGCCTGTATAGAAGAACGTATTGTTTTCAAGATTCTTCTGTTATTATTTCACTGTATACATGGCTCTGCTCCGCAGTACAACATTGGTTTGATCAAGCATTACATTCCCTCTAGACTGCTACGTTCTCAAAACTCTGGTTTACTTGTTATTCCTAGGCTTAACACAAAGTGGGGGAGCGAACCTTCGCTCATGCCGGGCCGTCGATATGGAATACTCTTCCTCAAGGGATTAGAAATAGCAGTTCTGGTGAAGTGTTCAAAAATAATCTTAAAAAGTATCTGTTTAATTTGGCCTATAATTGATTACCATTACCTTTCATGTCCGTACCTCTCCTATTGCCCTTTTGCTTATTTGTGATGTATTTCATCTTTTGCACAAGTTGCGCCTTGAGCATTTGATCATCAAGTGGATTCGGCGCCTTATAAATGTTATATATTATATATTATTATTCCTGAAATATCTCGTGATTTTTCTGTATTATTGGACATCATCAACAGTCATACATATTTGAATAATTATGTATATTCATATGTATTTAGAATTGTTCTATATAATTTTCATTTCTGTTGTACATTAAGTTACAAGTATATCAAGTATAGCATTTTTACAACCGAAGAGGCAACCCCGAATAAGTAAAAGTGAAAATAAATAAAACAAACAAATAGATTAATAAATAAATAAATAAATGAATAATAAACCTTCACCACTTTTTTCTTCAGATAATAACAGTTTGCATGTGGTGACTTGTCCGAAGGATATTGTTCGTTACGTTGACCCGGGTGTATCATCTATGAATGTCGACTTCATGAACGCCACAGCGACAGATAACCCGGACAAGGCATCCCTGATATCTGTGAACCCTCCGTCCGGTAGTTTATTCCAACTCGGTACAACTGAAGTCCAATACCTGTTTGAAGATCCCAGTGGAAACCGAGAAACTTGCAACTTTACTGTCACTATCTATGAAACTGCAAGTAAGTTTTACACATTCATCTTATACGTATAATGTATATTAAGTCCTGCTGCATCTTTTACTCTTTGACACCAGGGCAAAATCAACACATTCGTCAATGAATTAATTATGAGATAGGAAAAGATTTTAACAATTTTACAATAGCACTGAAAAAATACTCTGTGGTCAGTCCTAGCTATCTCATCGTTAATAATCAAAGATAATCGAAATTGCAACAATCGAAATAATGTTAAGAATAATGGTGCTTCAAAATAAGACTTCTCTCGAAAGTCAGTGAACGCAAAAAGACGATTTGTCTACTAGACAATTCTATAGCCACATCAAGAAATAATGCGCAGTTAATACGATATTCTTAAGTATAACTTAACCTTCTAAAACATAGTGTCTTTGCTATCTTCATCCTGGTTAAAGTTGGTATCAAAGAAGAAAATACTGGTTTGGCGCTACCATAATTCTGGGCTTGCAAAATGTTACATCAACCTCTCGTGACAGATAGATGGTGCAATATAAATGCATTATGCATATGGGCGGCGATCCCGGGGAAGGGACGCTCATTCCCCCCCCCCCCTCCCCTAAAACTTTGAAGACTGTACAGCAACTTATGGTAAAGGCTAGTCCCGCCGTACGTGACAAGAAATCGCCGAGCATGATTATGCATCGTGCCGTTTAATGACTTTGAACCAGCTCAATGTTACAGAAAAAAAAAACGAAACAAAATATCGTTCTCAAGTATCATGACTGTATTATTATCTCATATAGTTCAGATGAAATTTGTCACTATTGCCTTCCCTGTATTATGATCTATGATCTATTTTGTTATACTTCTCTGTATCTATATCTTCTGAAAATACCTTATCTTTTGTCATAGGTAACCGTCATTTATAGATCTATTCCATCTATATCTTGACATGCATATTTTGGGGAATATATTATGACTTATATTTCTTGTTACCACTTACTTAATATATTTATGATTTCAGGTAGTTAAAAAAATGACTAAATTTCAAAGATTTAAGTATATATTTTCCATAGATGTGCATGTATAAGATAATATTATATCTTGTATGATACTATCCTATATTATTATGAATTCACTGCCTATATTTTGCATTTTATTATTATTAATGTATTTACCTTCCATTTGACATTATATTATACTTCTGTTATACACTCCAAAAATCTGTATCTATATTTTGTTATATGTATGTTACACTTTGTTATATTCATTATGAACAGAATATTGATGTAAATAATTTTTTTTAAATAAAATTCGTTTCAATTCAAGTACTATTTGCTGGAAATGATTACGAGTAATGACTTACTTTGCTAACGTGTATTATCTAGTAGAGTAAGCCAGTTCGTAATTATAATTTGCGCATGTGCAGATAAAGGTCATTTGCCCCGCGTACAATTGACCTTTATACACTTTCATAGTGTGCGTACCATGATGTGCGGACCAGTAGCTTCATAATTTTAGCATTTTATTGTAGTGTCAAACAGCTGAACAAGTAGCGCGGTCAACCTAAACAGATGACTGTGTGCTTACAAATAGGGGTCATTTCAGGGTGATTTCTACCATGTATTAATTACTAGCTTATTATTAATACAATAATCTATGAACAGATGCCATGAATTGGGTTTATCCTCTCGGTATGGAAAGTAGAACAATACCAGATTCAAGACTAAAAGCTTCGAGTGTGTATGACGGTCATCATGGACCCGACAGAGCTAGACTGAACCTTGCCCGAAAGGGAGCGTTTCGTGGAGCCTGGTCCACTAACGTAAACAAAACCAGACAATGGATCCAGGTAGAGTATACTCATGCAAGGCTTACGTTTGTATTCATGTTGATCGAAACCTCCACGGGATCGCATACTATCCCCCCCCCCCCCCCCATTCCCCCTGCAGAGTTGAGTTCAATTTATCCCTTAAAAGACCCGTCCCATCCAAATGCAAGTTCATACCTGTTGGTGTGCAGTCCTACATACATCTTATATTTTAATATTTAAAACTTGTAAATATGTTTCATAGATTTTTAAAAATATTTTTAAAAATAATTTTCTAAAACTGCTAAGCCCCACCCACTCAAAACAATCCTCCAGATCACTTTCCCCCTGTGACATCATCTGTCAATCATCAGTGAGATAATGGCGATTTTGCAAGTTAAAGTGGTATTTAACTTTGGCAAAGCTGACACCTGTTACAATACAACATCCAATGTCAACATAGGAGTTGTTATGTCAGACACGCTGTAGCATCAGCAGGAAAACAAAGGCAATGAGGAGGTATTGTATGAAAGCATGCAATTCTATTATGAGTGTGTTCTGAGCTGGGGGCCACTGTCTGTTGTATTGTAGGATAGTGGGATGTAACAATCAGAACTATTCCGTGCGTTTCGAGGATCGACCAGGAGATCGGCAGATCAATTGTATAGTTATTTTAAAAGTAGCCAGTATCCTGTGAGTTATCACTAGAGTTACAGGTAGTATAATAACTCCCGATTACTCATCTTCACCTGCTTTAGCAACACATAACAGAGGAGCTATAGACATCTGTGCTATGTGACTTCCTTGCTGAAATGGACTTTCCATGTGTTAATAACACACTGATACAGTGCCTCACACGTTTCTGTGTAGGCCTATGCATTGTCAAACGGGTAAAGATGATCACTAGGTGTTGTTACAAAAACATGTGCAGTTAATGATCATTTACATGGTTCACTTTGAGAAAGCAATACAATTTCACCATAAACGGTTATTCACTATATAATGATGATTTGTCTCTTAAAGTAGAACTTTAATGATTTTAAATATTGGCTTAATACTTATTATTGCATAGATGGCATAAATTAAACAAGGTTATCCAAATTCAACGCTTGGAAACATTTGAAGTAATGATTATTATCAATTATAAAACGGTAAAATACAGCCCCCGATATTGCAGCTGAAGAGCTCCTCGAACGCTGCTGAGATATGTGACGACACACCATGGACCAGTCCTGTCTAAGCAGACGATGTCTCATAATATCTTACACATTTTTCAGAGCCTATTTTGTCATCTCCTCTTCACTTATTTCTCTTCCTTCACTAGCGTCAGTCTTAATGTTAGTCTGTTGCCTCACTCTTAACTTCGTGTATGGTATTATTTTGATGAAAAATGCAGCATTTAAAAAATAAAGGAATCAGTCACTTGTAAACAAAATAAGACGCCATTGTATTTTCAGCTGCTTGCACCGGGGCATGTTCGGCGTTTCAAGAGGGAACGAATACCGTCCTGCTATTATTCGGAGGGCTTTTCAATTTGAAAGTGGGGTTTATTTCATTGATCATTGACCCTTCTCCTGTGTATTTACAATCAAACGGTTTTAGCTATCAGAATCAGTTTCACTTTCCCTTTATAATTGTGTGAAATAAGGTCATGTTTAAATACACCAAACTCTTTATAATTTGATAAATAATTGCATTGCAATTACGTTCATTCATTATAGGACGTCGTCTGCTTAAGCAGGATCGATCCCGAGTGTGACGACATCAAAACATCGCTATATTTCTGGCGAATCCTCGGATATTCCAGATGCTGAGAAGAGCTTTTATTTGTGTTGTTTTTATAATCATCAGATACGCAGTTGACATAAAACTTATACGATTGCCATCTGTAAGCTTCCCAGTTTCTAGTGATACATTAATTGCCATATTTGTGATTTTCTTTGAATAGCTACTTTAATTGAGAGCCAGAAGGGCATTAACTCTATGTAAAAACATATGGGTTAATGGCCTTCTGGCTTTCAACAGATGAATTATCAATTGAAATGATAGGTTGATCTGTTGACGACATACCGCATTCTTGGAGTTTCAACACAAGGTCGTCAGGATCTGGACCAGTGGGTTTCTAGCTACAAGATCAACTGCAGTATTGACGGTATTACCTTTCATACCGTACAAGACACCAGTAGCAACCCGTTAGCCGACAAGGTAGGTGCCCATTTATCTTATCTCATTTGACTACACTGGAGAAGCCAGCGCCTTTAAATGTTCTTACAGAAATATGGCGCCATATAGATGCTGTGAATCATTATCATTATCATTATCATAATCATCATCATCATCATAATCACCACCATCACCATCACCATCATCATCATCCTTTTCTTTCTACTGGGCGCCGCACTGTGGCGACCTTCACTGGTTTTCTTGTACCAGTGAAAAGGAAATTTCAGAATGGACAATAATCCTCAATATCGTTTCAAATCTCATCTTAAAATCAAATAGACAGCACATTGGTCGGACCTACATCACATTGGTCTTATCTAATCATAACCCCATCTTTAGCAACAATGATCCATCAATATGACCACTGGGCTGTGAGACCAATGAGTTGTCCCAAAAGTAGAGATAAAGAGATCAATTTACCGTGTGAATAAAAAACCAAGTCTACACTTAGAAAATTGCTATTTTGTTTAAAACTCAGTTATGAACTCTGAAAAATTATTATACATATTTTGAAAAAGTATCTTATCCCGCATCATTTGGTACCATTTTTGTGCGGTATGTGTTGACGCTTGGATGAACAGGGGGCGTAGTTTGCGAGAATGCATCACAAATGCACACACAAACAAGCACAACGTCATGATCATGGAGTTCATTTGGAGTAAAATCAATACAAATAAAGAAACAATATTCTGATTCAATTCGCTTTGTCAAACTTTTTTGTTGATTTGCTGCTTCAAAGTATTTGGCGATCATGATATGATGATGGTGTTAATTATTGTTCCTCAAGATCCAAAACTTCATCTTGAAAATAATATGCGTAAATGTTTGTCCTCGTGGATCCTCCGTAGCTTGATTTGTGATCAGGAGTTAACTCTCTGTCCTGATTATGATGAGATAGATAGATATGAGTATAAAGAGGCGTGGGCTGGGCCTTCGAAACTCCCCCCCCCCCCCCCCCCCCCCGCGGAAATGTGAAATTACCAATATTCGAGGAACCGCCTCCTCGTTTTCAGGCACACGCCAGCCCACATTCTGGCACCCGCTACCTCATATTCTGGCAGTGAGGTGGTTTATTTGTATAATTTGATGAAAGATTACATTTCACTGTCAAATTTTAGTAACTACTAATATTATTATATCGTGTTCGGGCACGTCAGCCCCTAGCGAATCTTGTACGTACGCCCATGTATTTGGTTCTGAAATCTTTTAAAAATAATGCAAGTATTGAATGGTGTTTATTGTCACTGAAGGTCTTCATGGGCAATAGTGACCGCAACACTGTGGTGCACAACGCCTTACCTGTGCCAGAGGTGTGCCGGAAGGTTCGTGTGCTACCTAACAGTTTCCATGACTGGGTGAGCCTTCGTATGGAGCTCTATGGAGAAGGTCCTATCTCAGGTGAATGATAATGACCCCATGCCATCGCAGTAGGATACCAATGTGCGCCATGCAGAGTCGTGGTTCAGGTTTGACTTGTGCCAGGTGCACACGAAGCGATATTTAGATTGCGTGGTTTAAACCTATGGTTTAAACACGGCACTTTAATATGTCCTTGAACAAGGCATTTCATCTACATTGCTCCTCTCCACCCAAGTGTTTAATTCTGTACCCAGTAGGATGCGAAAGTCATTGTAATTGGATTAGCATGTGCGCGCCCGTAAAAGGGCGACTGGCTGGAATGCTTTGTGTGCGGGCAAGCCTGAATCCGATGACCAGGGTAATAAAGTATATGTAGAGCGCTTACAAACATCATAGATCTTTATTAGACGCTATGTAAATCAAAATATTATTATTATTATTATTGGTATAGAATTAATCAGTTGGGTAACATGAAATAATGAAGTTAATTATTCAATTGTCTCCAACGGCCACCAGAAGGTGGTAACACACGCAACTGCTGTGTGATAGGTTGCTCGACTGCTGTGAAAAAAAATCACAGGCAGACCGAGCGGGATTCGAACCCGCGACCTCTGGGTTACTAGACCAGCGTCATAACCACTAGACCACCGGAGTGCCCTTAGTGGTATAGGTTCGAACTATCCCATTCATATGATGTCAAATCAATGGTATAGAATTAATCAGTTGGGTAACATGAAATAATGAAGTTAATTATTCAATTGTCTCCAACGGCCACCAGAAGGTGGTAACACACGCAACTGCTGTGTGATAGGTTGCTCGACTGCTGTGAAAAAAATCACAGGCAGACCGAGCGGGATTCGAACCCGCGACCTCTGGGTTACTAGACCAGCAGTCGAGCAACCTAGCACAGCAGTTGCGTGTGTTACCACCTTCTGGTGTCCGTTGGAGACAATTGAATAATTAACTTCATTATTATTATTATTATTATTATTATTATTATTATTATTATATCACTGTCTTATGGTGCTTCGTTATGACCCCCTCGTGTGCATCTTTTTCTACGTTCAATGGGTCACACTTCGCCTTTTCGCCTTATCCGGGCTTCAAAATAGCGTACTAGAGAGTTTGGTTCGGGTGGAGAATTCCCCCCCCCCCCCCAATTAATTACCAATAGTCGAGCAGACATCATTTCATATTTGGGCAGCCTCCACCTCATAGTTAGAAAACGAGGTTTTAATTTTTATGTCTATATGTTTTTTTTTTTTATGAACAAAGGTTTTTTATAATGTGCTCGCTTCGCTCACTGGCAAAAGATAGGAAAGTTGATATTAAAGCCAGAGACGTCAGCCCCCCCCCCCCCCCGCAAAAGTGTGCCCCAACTCCTTGATTGAGTGTCCTTTAGTACCCTTCTACTTAGCCTTGCATGTCAGTCGGGTTGTGTTATATTCCAGGTTATGAAGGTTTAGCTGAAAGTCTTATCTCGCATGGGAGATATTTTTAGTTGGAATAAGCTTTAATGTTTGCCTTTGAAATGTATCCAGAATTTGTTGGTCATTTTCTAAGTGCGGGATCCAGACTAGTATCTTCATGTGGTCGGATAAGGAACTTGTATGATTTTGTAGGAAGTAATTTTTCTCTGTGTTAGATATTTCTTTTGATCAAACAGGGACATACAATAATCCATCCTTTCTCTTATGTTTTCATTCTCGGAATGTAGCCCCAGATTGGAAGTGCACATCCAAGAAGTGCTACCGGCTTGATGCTCAACTGCGAACCTGGCAGGACGCTCTAAACTTTTGTCGCCACCTTGGACCAATAACCACCGTGGCAGGATACAAGAATTCATCTCTCCTGTACTCAGTAACCAACGAAGAGGTCCAAGACATCGTGAATAGAATGAAACTTAATACTTATGTCTGGATCAGCTGCAACGATAAGTTAAACGAGGGATATGTCATATGTGATGCTGATGGCGAGGGAACAGGAGAAAGTGTAACAATCATGACAAGTAAGTGTAATATCGCTTGAAATAATCAGAAGAAAATAAAAGTACCGCATTCGCAACATGCTTTTTGTCCAGCTATTAAATACTTCTGTGAGTCATTATTCTGATCACGGGCGAACAGGCCCTGTTTCGTCGGTGGAGGGAGGGCTGACGTCTTTTGCCTTAAAATCAATTTCTAGTTTCCAAAATTTATCGAGTGAGCTTTTTTATCCAAGCTCATTTTAGGAAGGAACATTGCTGATTAACTTTTCCATTACTCGCTCCGTGTTAATTTATTTCAAAATACTCCAAACCATAAGGCATTAAACAAAATAATCTAAATCTATATGATTATAGTTTTCAAAATGTTAAAAGTGACTGCATGTTTATTTCATTTCAAATCTTAATATCAACCTAGACTGGCAACCCGGTGAGCCAAATGGAGGGGAAACTGAGAACTGTGTATCGGTGGATTGGAGGTCTTATGGCTGGATGGATAATAACTGTGATGTGGAATACCACACGGTGTGTCAGGTAGTGTTGTAAAAAGCCTAACGTTATAAAAGAAAGTAATAACATAAGCAGTTCTGTTCAAAATCAGTGTCGTTGGTTTCAGAAAGACACGGAGATTAGGTGGTCATTGAAGTGGTAAAAATTACTGTTGCATAAAACATCATATATATATATATATATATATATATATATATATTTATATATCTTGATGGGAATTTGCAATTTTAAATCTAGCAAACAGATGAAAACATCTATAAAACATATAAATTCCAAATATCATCTTGTGCAGAAAATCGGTGAACAGCCAACAGAAGCCCCATACCTAATGCCTAGTTTACATTTGCCCCGGCCGATAAATTGGTCTACGATTTTCCGTGCGATTTTCGGGCATCGTAGGTGGCCACGGGTTACGGTGTTTGTATTTACATTATCCTACCAGCATCGTGCCATTTCATGTATTGGCTGTTCGGAGATTGTACGGAAGTCGTGCAATTTGGTAGAGGCCGCGGAGCACGTGATTCCGTACGAAAATCTCACGGCCGCACGGAAATGGGGATACGGACCAATCGCCGGCCAAATGTAAAGTAGGCATTAGTCATACATAGAATATAATCGATTACCAAGACATTCCTCAGGGCTTCTTGAAGCCATTTTAGGAAAAACTTACAGATTTTCTAAAACTTCATTAGTTCATTTGTAATTAATCATAGAAAAGCAATCTTTTCTCAGCCACTGGGTTCGTGATTTAACGTGGTCTGCTGTTTCTGCTATTTAATCGCATTTGATTTACGTTCGATGTTGCATGTAGTGTCATCACTTACTGTCGAATCTAGGCTTAAGATAGCATAACACATGTAATAGCAGTAGTGAATATCATATCAGTTGATATTCAATTTGATCTTAATTTTATGTAAATCAACGAAGTCACTCTCGATTGTTATAGACCATTTTCCAAAGAATGCATTTACTCACGTTTTACAGTGTTAGTCAATAAAAAGGAAACTCACATTCAGCCCTGAATTTTTCAGGAACCAATAAGAATTGCTGAAATTCAATATGTCGGTATGAGCTTAATACGATGGGTAAATCATCCAAAGACGGAGCATTGATCTTTCTTTTAAAAAAAAATGTCAGGTTTACCTCGGCCAAATTTGTTGATGCATGGTTTCATTCTGATGTTGGTCTCGTCGGTATGACAAGGGTCTGGGGCGGATCCAGGATTCTGACGAGCAACAACAACTAAGAAAATGTCCTCAGTGTTTCTGGTGTGTGTGGGGATTTTTTGCCAGGGAGGGGGGGGGGGGATGGATCCGCCCCTGACTAGTGTGTAAGAATGTCCTCTATCATATAGCACCTGTAGGATTGATATCAATTCTTTGATACCTCAGTTACACCATGGAGACTGAAAACAGAGTGCTCAAATAATAAGCCAGTTCGTAATTAGTTCATGATACAAATGACCCTGAAATGACCCCAATTTGTACCCTCACGCGCATCTGTTTTAGTTGACGTGCTACTTGTAAAATATGTTAAATCATACTGGTTGCGCACAAGAACAGCGTATAAGGGTCAATTGTACTCGGTACAAATGACCTTTAACTGCACATGCACAAATTGTAATTAGAAACTGGCTTATTCCATTGCCCGAAATGCCAAGATTTGGTCGTTTTGGAGTCGGTGTGGAGTCGGTTTGGCGATGTGACTAAGGTATATAGGTACTGCTATTGGAATATTATAAGCTTCTAGGTAAGTTTTGTTTAGTGTTGTAACCTCACCGTAAGATGAATGTCATCGAAATCACTCAAACTTTCATATCTTTACCCATTTGTGGAAAATAATGCAGTGTATTTTCTAGGGTAGGATGTCATGTATTACTGAATTAATGGCATTTGCCAAGAAGTAATAATACGAATATTAAAAGTTATTAGTGGACGGTAAAGTCCCTTTACAGAAGACTAGACCAATTTCCTAATGCAGTCAAAATTACACTCTAGCTTATTATTCTGTAATTATGTCTTTTCCATCTTCTTCCTCGCTCCCACTCTTCTTGTATTTCGTTCTCTTCTTTTTTTTTTGCAAATTCAATTTGTCCTATTTGTGCATTCTTCTACTTCCTCCTATCTCTCTAAAACCTTCCAACCTTGCCTTTTTCTCACATCATCTTTCTCTTTACCTTTCTGTATCCCTTTTGAGGTTTTCCCCTATAAAGGGATCCTCGTGGAGGGATGAGTTTGTTGGAATTTAGCGTTTTATAAAATGCCGGGAGGGTATACAGTACCATTTATATCGAAGTGTAGTCCAAAAATGCTTTTATTTTAAAATAATCCTACGTTTTTGTGTCATATTTTTGTCAAAGTGTATATATGTATTTGTAATTTACATTGTAACTGTCAGTTCAGTCACAGGACTGCGATAAATTCTTATCCTGATGTGTTTTGTATGAAATCGTTATTTTAGAAATAAATATGTTTAACATTTAAAGCTGCTTATCTTAAAATTTAGCATGCAAATTTTCGCAATCACATATTTTCTCTAAATAAATGCATTTTAGAGTTGCAATTATGAATATAGCCATGTATTCACATTTGATTGTTTTTTGCGAGAACCCTTGGGGACGAGCTATTCAATTTACCTGTTATTTAGTTAACTGGTTAACTAGTTAACAGTGTCTCTGGCAACACCGTGACAATTTTCGGATCGTTAAGAAAACTTTTGTTTAAAGGATATGCCTATGCGTAGCCAAATTATGCCATTCGCGTAATGATTTCCGCGCGTGCTGCTTTTCGTTTAGTAGATTAATTCATACATCTATGGGGTTGCAAAAAAAAATTAATACATTTGTAAGCAGGTCTGGATGATTTTTCTTGTTGTATTTGCTGTTGCTTTGTTTCCTCCATTGTTTTGTTTTTCCCCCACACATTGTGGGTTTTGTGAACTGCAGTAAAATATACTTTGCTTACCAAATGAAACATAAGTGGAATAGTGATTTCTTTCTTTTTTTCGATGTTTCTTTTTCCAATTTAATAATTGTACAACTGAGTAAAATACAAAATTGGGGATAGGATGAAATGTAGTTTCATTCATAAAAAGAGCCCAGATAAGGCATGTGCCTAAAAAAGCTATGGATTGGAACGTAGACACCATTGATTGCAATATGAACAAAGTGTTTCCGAGAACTAAACTAGACAAGGGAAGTAAAGAAAAGAGAGTGATAAAAGAGGAGAAGAGGTTGCAAATGAGATGGGAAGAAAATATACAGTGTGAGTCAATAAAAAAGGAAGCCGATATTCAAGCCCCAATATCTTAAACACCTAGTAAAATCCCTAGAATATATCAAAATAGTATAATAGTTGATAAAAATTAATATCCTTTAATTTGATAGGAGGCTCACCCAAATGCAATCATGGATGAATGAGCATTGGCCATTATTAAGAAAAACATGTCAGAATCACCTTTGCCCAGGTTTGGGATGAATGGTATTCAAGATTTACTTTCATTATGGGTGAGTGCATTCAATTGGAATGGAGACCATTCAACCAAACTTGTGCAGGGGCAAATTTGAAATGAATCAGAAAAAATGCTACTGTTCAGCTGTCCATGGTCAGATTTTATTGAACAAGGTGTCAAATCAAAGGAAACATATTAGGCTGCAAGTTAAGCAACTTTCATTAAATATGTAGAACTGATTGCAATGATATTATTTAGGCTTGGAATATCGGTTTCCCCTTTATTAATAATAATAATAATAATAATAATAATAATAACTCTTTTTCCAGCGTTAGGGGGAATCCTTTTATCTCAGCCTATTGTTAGCATTCCCCTTAACGCATGGTTTCTTTCCCCGTAACGTCCAATTTCTATTGTGACGGAATAAACCACATCGTTAGGATTCCCCCTAACGTAGGAAAGAATGTTGAATATATATATATATATTTATATATATATATATATATATATATATATATATATATTCAACATTCTTATATATTTGACTAACGGGTACATTAAGTCGACACCTAACAATGCAGTTTATTCCGTCATAATAGCGACCCCTACATTAGGTCGACAGTTGAACAAAGAAAAAGAACAAAAACTGTCCTCCTAATGTACCCATTAGTCGTTTATATATTAGTATGTGTGTATTTAATATTTCAAAAGACATTAAAAGCATAAACCTTGTTGAATATATATTATTAAACATACACGTATATCATGATTTTACCGAGAATAATGAATCTTTACAATAACATATTCTGATGAAATAGAATAGGCCTATTGAAATTCCAAACAATCTTTAATACTTTGGGGTTTGATTCGCGTGTGTTGAATATTATTGTGCAATGCTGAACAAAACACTTCATAAAATACAAGCAAGTGTCACACTAAAAATGCATTTATTTTAGTTTATTAATTTTTACCGGGAAAGTTTGCCAACTTTCATCTAATATTTACTCCACAGCCAGGTTGCTAAGATACAAGGAGTTAATTTTATGTAGCAATGAGAAGTGTGTGACGAGAAGAGTGTGAGGGATTCCTTTTACCATCGATGACTGACTTGAGTTAATTTACATTTGTATTGTAAGTTGTGTACAGGGTAGTAAACTTAAATAGGTCATTTTCAGATTCAGACAAAGCAAACTTTCTGCAGATGAGTGAACAGTTGACAGTGAGAAGTGTTATTTTGAATTTGGATCAATGTAAGATTTAATGTTTTGAGATGATAAATTGAGTTCTGAGTTAGAGTTATGAAAATAGAGATCTATAGAGATAGGGGTTAGACAGTTGAAGAAAAGGTCAAGTTGAGGTGAAGTTTGAAGCTTCATACATGTCATATGAAATGTGATCAGTAAATGCAGTAGTTAGGATAAATTGGTGGAAGTTATAATTCTATGAAGGTGGATCAGTACAGGGTCTTTCCATAAGAATGTTTTAGAGGAGCTCTGATTGCATAAAGAAATGAAACAAAGTTAAAGGGTTAATTGATATTTCTTGGAGGAGGTTATTGGAGGTTGTATGTATTATACAAATGATGCACAGGTTGGAGTGGGTCGGTAGGAATTGTGTACACAAGGTACCTCTGAATTGTCGGTTTCGGACAAAATTCAGAGGTACCGAGGGTACACAATTCCTACCGATCCACGAAAAATACCTGTGCATCATCTGTTTTATGGAATGGCAAAATCAAACTTTTTCCCAATCATGCATCCAGTGAAAGTGAGCCATGCGTCCGGTAAAAAAATTTACCGGACGCATGGCTGAAATTTACCGGACGCATGGCTAAATTTACCGGACGCATGGCTCAAATTTACCGGACGCATGGCACTGGTAAATCATTTCCATGCATCATAAATAGATTTTAGAAATTTAATGACTTCCATAGAGAACTGAAAATCTGGCTAATTAGGTTAAATTTCAGAATTTCATTTTATTTCAGTGTTAGAGTCTTGACCCTAAGCCTAGGCTAAGCTAACTACTGTCATGACTGTCAACTTTTTTATTTTAGAATCTGTCACTCATGTCAACAACAAGCCCAAGTTAGATATACTCTAGTCTATTTACATTAAAGCAAGTAATTTAAAGAATTAATGCAAAGAGAACTTCTAGTCTTGCATCAACAAATTTTAAGTCTGGTCAGCCCATAATCCAGGCCAGCCCAGACCAGGCCAGTGTATGCTGGGCTGTAGACTGTAGTGAATCACCGTACCGTATGCACTGCAGTGCAGTGCAGCGTACGGTACTGAAGTTTCAGTTTCACACTGCACTAATTTTCATTTAATCGCCTTTTCAGTTTGCTTGTTTTTAAACAGGTAGACCTATAATCGGATTTTATTGGGCTTACCATCAGAATCCGAAGTCAACTATCATTAACATCTGAATTTTGTCTCAAATTTTGCAATTCTCCGTCATTAAAAAGTCGTATATCGCGGCTCTCAGCTCAGACTCTCGCACTCGCTAAAATAAATATCGATAGCAACAGTGGCTATCGTCAGTGATCGTAATAATTATTGATATCGAACGTGCAGGCCAGTAAAATTCAAGGCACAGCTCTTGACCAATGAGATTGCAGGGATTCTGAAACCCATTCTATAAGATACACTGATGAAGCATTGAAGTTGGTTTAATTGTGATTAGATCAGTGCAGGATCTATTCTTTCATGCTTGAAGTTATTGTATAGAGACAAGGTCAGAGTTGAAAGATAGTGGATATTGTGGATTGGATCAATGCAGGATCTATTCATGCATGTTTGAAGTTATTATCTGTATAGAGACAAGGTCAGAGTTGAAAGATATTGGATATTGTGGATTGGATCAATGCAGGATCCTTTGCCTATCTGTCAGGTTGAATTTTGTGGTTGTGAAAATAGAGTAATAATTTGAAGTAATATACTTTGTCGTTTTCGATGTGGTAAAACATTTTTTTTTCTTTCATCCGATTTCATGTTTGACAATACTGAATTTCATAGAGAGATGTTTTTATATATATATACTGGAATAAATTATAAATCTGTCTTGATTGGCACAATTTGAGTATCATCTGGAAATTTATTCTGCCCATGTGACAGCCAGCCTCAAGATAAGTCGTTTTAACCCCCGCCCCCCCCCCCCCTCACGAAAAAATAAATGAATAGAGGAATAGAATGGTGAAGGGATAAGGAAAATGAGACCCCCCCCCCCCCCCCGAAAAAAAGAAAAAAGAAGAAGAAAAATAAATGGATAATTCATTGCTATGAATTTAACTTAATTTATAGCTGACGACAAATTGGCATCTCTTTCATAGAATTGTGATGTTATACTATTTAATTAGCATAAATATAAACTAGTACTGTGTACAAGTTTCCCAAGGAACTGATTCCCCCATGCATTTGCGAATTTTTGTATTGTTAATATAAATCCTTTCTTTTAATAAATATTAAGGATCATAACATCACTTTTTTTTGTAAAACGCTATGAAACAGCAGTTAAGTATACAATATTTGAGTTTATCGTAAGGGATGTTTTGGCAAATTAGTATAAACATACATAATCTTTCGCGATGTAGATGGATATTGTCCTATAATTAATTTGTGAAAGTGTCTGCGGTTTGAGTGCGTGATTTTCTCTCTAAATCTCTCTCCATTATCATGCTTTCTCGTCTCCTCGACCCTTTTCCCCATCGCTCTACTTCTATTCGGTGCGAGTCTTGGCAACACGTTTCTCTCACTCTCTTATTCTACAGTGTGAATCAATGTCTATGACCGGGGTAATAATTATTGTTGGAGCGCCATGAGCATCACAGCGTGACGGACCTGAGCGTTATACAAGACGCCACCATTATTATTATTATTATATATATATATATATATATATATAGTTGTAAAGAAATTTAGATATATATAGTTGTAAAGAAATGTAGATGGGAGAACGTATATATATATATATATATTATTTATATATACATTAGTTTAAGAGTATATTTCAATTCTGTTCAATTATATATATATAATTTAAAGGACAGAACATAAACAGTTTTGGCAACTCTCGTGGAAATAATGAAATTGTGAGAAATTGTGAGAAATGAAAATGAGAGAATAATGGTTGTGTAGCTTAAATTAAAGTTCTCCAGAGCTTTCCTCCCTTTTTGAAGTTTTTGCAAAGGTTGGAAAAATGTCTCCGCCGGGAATCGAATAGAACGCTAATGCCTTAACCACTAGACCAAGGAGATGGGCTAGTGGTTTCGGCGACATCTGATTCAATTGACCGACAGATTGACAATCTTCAACCTTGGCGTTGTTCGATTTAAGCTACATAACCATTATTTTTTCATTTTCATTTCTCACATGAGTGACCTGCTTTATTCTGTTCTATCATTATCTGTTCACACACACACGCACACTCACACACATTGATTTGTGGGGAACTTGATTGTTTTCTTCTATTGTATTTTGTACCCCGCAAGCACTTCTCCTATTGTATTTTGTACCCCACAAGCATGACGGAATAAAGGCCAACATTGTGCTCTATTGTTCCCTGTACCCCACATCTGAATCTATGTAAGCCCAAACACACACACACACACACACGTTTGTAAGCAATTGTTCGAATTTCAACCGATGACTCCACTATTGAATTGCGTCACAAAATTCATTGACGGAATAAACCTCACCAATTATTGACAACCGATGACCTATTGAATTACTACCGATGACCCATTGTTCTCTTTGTTCGATGTCATCGGTTTGAATGCGTATACATGTACACCCTCACGCATATGTGTGTGGTGGGTGAGTGTGTTTATTTGACCTTCAGAATTTCAGATTTATTGAAGCTTCTTACTTGTCTCAGGCATTCCTGAGTTTGGATTATTCGATATTTTCAACTACCGTATTTGATTATTAACAGAACAGACTATGACAGGAAGAAACTCAAAGGTTATAAATCATTTGAGGATGTCTGTGATGATGTCATGTAATCACACTGTTTATTATTTCATCTTTCAATAAGAAATGTTATATGTAGCTTCAAAATACATGTATGTGTACATGTACACTATTGATGGAAAGACAGTTGACAGTTTCCCACATTCTCCCACTAAAGTCTGTAATAACAAAGGATACAAATAAGAAAGTATGATGAATAACTACTTGTACATGCGATAGACACTAATAAAGTATGATGAATAACTACTTGTAGGCCTATATGCGATAGACACCCCTCCCCCCTCACTCACACTTTGTACTCATCTATTGCCTCAAATTTTTAACTACAAACTACTTTCAGTAAAAATGTGACCCGCCGCCTCAAAACCTACAATAAGTCGCACGGACCACAACGTAGCAAACAGCCCAAAATAGTAAATTTGCTTGGATCAGTCGATTTTCTGTTTTTGATAGAAATGGGTAGTATCATTATCATTCTATCATGTCTCAAGTTTGTGAGTCGTAATTCGACTTAGAAATATGTTTTGGGGGCATTTTAAAATGACTCCTTTTTTTTCACCTGTCGAGCTAATGAATGTTTGGAGAGCTTTTGTAATACTTTCATTCAATTCCAAATTACTACTTTACCTCTAAAGGTATTAAATTGATTTTTGGAGTGAGTAATGAATAGGTCCTCCTGGAGCAGCGTGCCAAAATTCAGCCTAATCTGATAATCCCTTCATACCGGTTGTTATGGCCATTTTAATACCCAGTTTTACTTGGGCGCACACAAAGAGCGAAGGTTTAGCACTCTTTTGTTCCGAACTTAAATGGCCATTTTCTCTGAATAGGAGTTATTGATTGCTGGTTACATACTGATTCTAAATGTGATATTTAAAGGTGTTATCATTGAGTAAATTAGGCAAGTGATATACCATTGGAAAGCTGAGAATCTCTACTTTCAGAAAATGTATAAAACAAAAAAAAATAATTTTGGCGACTTATTGTAGGTTTTAAGGCGTCGGGTCACAAATAAAAGAGTTATGAAAGTTATAAAGCATGGATCCTGTAATTCATATACAGTACTGCCCCCCTCCCCCACATGACAGAAGGGCGTATGGGACAATAGGAACAATGACTCATACTTCCTTCTGTCGGGGGGGGGGGTAGATTTATACACATTTATTACTTACTACGATCCACAAAATTGTAGACAGGAACATCCAGGGGAACATCAGGGGGAACATTCGGGGGAACATCTTGCATGTCTTGGATTTCTTCTATTTGAACTACCAGCCCTGATGTCTCTTTGGACTCCGAGGCGGAGGCGGAGTCTCCAACAACCGCTTTCGGGGCGGAGGCCGCAGAGGTTTTGTGGCAATTTGTCGCTCAAGCTCGGTGACTGCAGCTGGAATGGGGAGGGGATGTTCGATGTCGGACCGTTTCCTCCCACAAAATGCTTGGAACAGATGTAGGTATCCTTGATGATTCGGTCTATTCCAAAGTCCTTTCGACCACACATTTTTATCCAGTGTACATTTGTCCAAATTTGTCTTTGGTTTCTGGAAAGGGATGAAAAACACCCCCAGCATTTCGGGCCTTTTCCCAAAATATCGTGAATCGCTGTTGCACGTCCCGTAACACTAACAGCAATGTTTTCCTCCCATTTTGCGGAAACTGTGGAGAAAAAACCTCTTTTGGCGTACTCTCTCATGTGAAATGAAACCTTGATTTAGATCTACGGTGCGCGATGTGATGTAGAATTGATTTTCTTTCAAGTATTGATGAGATAAGCTTTGATGCGACTCACTCTATCGGTACTCTACACGTACATCTATAGATGGGACTAATAGAGCAGCCCCCAGCAGTCGACGTCGACAGTTCCTTTGCCCGAGGTTGCGGCCGTATGCAAAATTAAAAGTCTGTGCATATACTAAGTAAACCGCCCTATTGGTACACTCATAAGCCGAAGCCACTTCGTCAGTCAGTATTTAAGTTAGCTCATGATATGCCTTTAGCTGGGCATTTGAAAACTAAGAAAACTTTGGATAGGATAATGTCACAATTCTATTGGCCTGGTATCCAGTCCGATGTCAAGAGGTATTGTGCATCATGTATTGTGTATTGTGCATCATGTCAACGCTCAACACCAAAGGGTCGCATAGGTAAAGTGCCATTAGTTACCCCTAAGTTGATCGATACATGTTTTCGTCGAGTAGCGGTTGATCTTATTGGTCCAATCCAACCAATTACAGACAGAGGCAACCGTTATATTCTAACATTGGTAGATCTTGCAACTCGCTGCCCAGAAGCGATTGCACTTCCTTCTATCGAGGCTGAGCGCGTAGCAGAGGGTCTTATGGAAGTATTTTGTAGGTTAGGATTTCCTAATGAGATGCTCCCGGATAGCGGCACTCAGATCACTGCGGGTGTTATGAAAGAAGCAGCGCGTTTAGTAGGAATCAAGCAATTCTACACAACGCCTTATCATCCTATGGCGAACGGCGACCAAAAGATTGGGATCGGTATTTGCCGGCATTGCTATTTTCATATCGGGAAGTACCGCATGAGAGTACTGGCCATTCTCCGTTTGAATTAATGTATGGTAGAGTAGTGAGGGGGCCTATGACAATACTATGGAAGGAGGAAATTCCTGAAGAAGAGGTGAAGACAACCTATCAATATGTCTTAGATCTTAGGGATAGGCTAGAATCTACTTGTGAGGTTGCTAGGAATGTACTTGAGAAGTCATCTCTAAGGTACAAGAAATACTTTGATGTTAAAACGAAGGATAGGAGATTTGAGAAGGGCGACAAAGTGCTACTGCTGTTACCCACTTGTTCCAACAAACTTCTAATGCACCATTCTAAAGGGACCATTTGAAGTGCTTGAACGTGTTGCTCGACACAACTACAAGCTTCAGGTGAAAGGTAAGGAGAAAACTTATGCCAATCTCCTAAAGAAGTATGTAGAAAGAGACAGTGTAGATTTGACAATTTCACAGGCTAACTCGATTAGTGGTAGCAGTAGAGCAGCTAAGTGATGATGGATCAGTGTCCATCGAGTGTCCGTCTGTCACGCAAACTGAAAGTGTGAATGACGTGCACATCAGCGATGAGATCGATGATGAGGAACGCAAGGAATTGGTAAGTTTGATTAATGAGTTTTCTGATGTGTTAACTGATGTACCGGGTCGTACCAATCTGGTCAATCATACTGTTCAATTGAAAACTAATGAACCAATTCATTCTCGACCATATCCATTCCCTCAGAGTATGAAAGAGACCATCAAGGAGGAGATAAACAAGATATTGGAGATGAAGGTGGTAGAACCATCTACATCGCCTTATGCATCACCAGTAGTTCTTGTTCCTAAGAAAGATGGTAAGGTACGATTTTGTGTGGATTATCGCAAACTAAACACTGTGACAGTTATCGATAATGAACCAATACCCAACATTGAACAAATTATGTCTGATATTGGAGATGCTAGATACTTTTCCAAAATAGATTTGTCAAAAGGATATTGGCAAATTCCAGTAGAAGAGAAGGATCGAGAGAAGACGGCTTTCGTCACACCAGAAGGTCAATATCAGTTTCGAGTGCTACCTTTTGGCATGGTAAATGCTCCAGCAGTATTTACACGTATGATGAGAACTTTGTTGACAGGGTTACCTCATGTAATACATTATATCAATGATATCTTGATATACAGCCAGACATGGAACGAGCACGTGGACGATCTCAAACGGGTCTTCCAACGACTACGAGAAGCTCATCTGACAGCACGACCGACTAAGTGTCGACTCGGGTGTCAATCTGTTGAATTTCTAGGTCACATCGTGGAAGGCGGTAACGTGAAACCGACACCGGAGAAGCTAGCCAAGGTGATGTCGATGTCCAGACCGACCACGAAGAAAGAGGTTAGATCGTTCTTGGGGTTGGTGGGGTACTGTAGGAAATTCATTCCCAACATGTCTGTACTCGCCGCACCTCTGACTGATCTGACAAAGAAGAGAAATCCTGAAAAGGTAAGATGGGGAGAAGTACACGAACAGTCGTTTCGCACCCTCCAAGAGAGATTGTGTCAAGTTCCCAATCTTACGACTACCTAACAGTGACAAAGAGTATGTGGTTAGAACGGATGCTTCTGACACAGGTATAGGAGCTGTGTTAATGCAGGAACAGGATGGAGATTTATTTCCAATCAACTATGCAAGTCGCAAGCTGCTAGATCGCGAACGAGAATATTCAGTAGTTGAGCGCGAGTGTTTAGCTCTGGCTTGGGCTGTCAAGAAGTTTTCCTACTACCTGTACGGAAAGAAATTCACGTATCAAACTGATCACTACCCTCTTGCATATCTGTCAAAAGCGCAGCTGAAGAATCCCAGAGTTCTGCGTTGGTCGTTGGCATTGCAAGCGTATGATTATAGTGTTGAGGTAATAAAGGGATCAGAAAATATAGATGCAGACTACTTAAGTCGATGTCCTTAATTTTAAATCATAGCTGTCATCTTGAAGGAAGGGGAAGTTTGTCACAAGCATTTAAATTTTTTTTCCCTCTCTGACAGCAGAATTTTAAAATTTCTCTTTTTGGACGTGTGATGGCGACATTGCTCTTTCCGTAACGGAAATACGGCAATGAAGTTTTAATTAGATTTCTCGCATAACTAACATTCCAATAATTTGCATATTCCTACCTACGCCCAAGAAGCCGTTTCGTGTGTTAAATAAGTGTACGGAGGTTACTTTATGTTCAGCTTTCGTTGCAGCAAGATGCTTCCGCAATTTCTGTTCTATTTGGAGAGATGCGGCAAGATAGGCCGTAATTTTGGTTAATTTTGGGATCAAGTTCTACCCACGATGGTGGGTTTTCATCTGGTGGCCAGGGAGACCACGCCCTTTTGCTGTGCATGATGAAGCAGGGTTTTAATTCCCTCGACTGCGATACTGGCGGTCATCGACAGCGCATCTGAGATGTAAGACCAACAGGGTTTTCATGTAATCTCCAACTATGGTCATCCTGTAAGTCTTCATCGGTTGATCACTCATCTGTATCACGAGGATACACATCAACTCTACGATGCCGTCACCGTCGTCGTCAGCGTCATCGTAGGCTTCGACATCTTCGACAGCGTCTTCGTCTGTTTCATCGTGAGAGACTATTCCATCGTGATATCAGGACTGGGCCCATTTCTCAGTTAGGGGATTAATATTATTATGGACCATGGGGGAAAAAAACATTTTTTTTTCAAAGAATTAATGTATATGGATTATATGGATATCCACACGAATTATTTGTCAGTTGAATGATTTCCAATGTTTTGATTAAACATATTGAATGTAAATTCATGTATCTTGTGCATCTTTTCATGTGTCTTTGACTACATCACGTGGCTCTTCATTAGAGAGGATATTTGGATGTTTGGATCGTTGAAGTCGTTTATGTGTTTTGGGTAAGGGTCGCCAAACACTGGATAAACGAAATCCCAAGTTGATCCTGACACAAGGTTCCACTGTACTTGAACTTTGATGATAAAGTGTTTTACTTTTATTATTATTATTATTATTATTATAATCTTATATTAATCCAGTATAAACTAAGCAGGCCGTGATATAATTAAAATGCACCTAGCCTAACCGCAAAACAGTTTTATCACATCCAACTGTTACTATAGTCATGACAGTGTTATGGAATTTCCAGTGAAGTGTAAATTATTCAAAATAAATTATTTTAACATTTGCATATCTGACAACTCTCTTTGTTTCGTAAAATATTTTTTTTAATTCACGTTTGTACAAATTTGATAAGAAAAAATTTGTACAGGATATACATTTATCACCACAAAATCATTCCCTGCTGATTTACCTTACCTTATATCTTTAATGAAATAAAGCCTGCAAGTGCCGCCATAGCATATGTAGGATTATTATATGACCATGTTTGTTTAAAACATAGTTTAATTGCTGTGAGTTTCATAATTTACACATAAATGAATGAATGGCCTGATATTGCACACAGAATGTATCTGGCATACATGGTTAAAAAAGGCGTAAAAAGTGCAGCAATATGGGGGCGTGCAAGACGGGTCCTACAGCTTCTTTTCTCATCCTCCTTCCATTCTCCCTGTCCCTTTTTTCCTCTTTGTTTTTGTTTTTATTTTGTGGCCCTTGTTATTCAACAGGGAGTGGGGGAAGGCATAGCCCCAGGGCCCTTCTGTAGCTAAACGGTATATATATTTATATTGCAATATTATTGAAGAAGAAAAGAAGACGTAATACTTCCTAACAAATGTTTGTATGAAAAACTCTTTGTGCAAATGAGAAAGTGCTAATTTGAAAACATTATACACCACAATGAATAAATACTTGAATACACAACAGGGCAAGCTGGTTATAAGCATGGCTTGCACATGATAGGATGTAATTGCACACTGAATATCTTTGGCAAATGTAGTCTCGAATATGGGTATAGAATAAAAAAATAATCATAAACACACACACAAAAAAAGATTTGCCCAAATCGATAATATCTAATATGTAAAAAATCAGAATAATGCAAACATCATATCTACATAATGGGTGACATAGTTTCTGTTTGTTGTAAACATCTTCATGTTGTAGACAACACTTGAAAGTATCGTGGGAATTTCCAGCACACATTTTTACCCATGTATGTGAAATGGCTTTGATTATATTGTTTTGTTCGAACTCACAGAGTTAAGCATTTCTACTCTCCTACCCAAGAAGGATCAGCTTCTTGTCATACCCCGTTCCAAGAAATGTGAGCTTACTGCTCCTATTTTATACCTTGTGTGCAAAACCTGTCAGCATAATCAATGACCTTCAACAGCTATAACATACATGTAATGTAAGAGATGTAAAGATGACCTCAGATTACTTCTAACATTACTTAATAATCTCTAGATTTACTTCTACGATAGCAAGACTATAATAAACCAAAATAAAGAAAATAGGTAACAAAAAAAAAAGGTAACAAAAAAATAGTCAACAACAGGAACTACAGCACCACTTGATCATGCATGAAAAATTATACATGCATTATTTTTTACCAAGATAAAACATTTAAAATATAGGAGGAAATAACTAGAAAAGTAAATACAAACATAATTATTTACATAGTAGAGGTTCCTAAAGCTTCTTGGGTGTGGGACGTTAGTCTTTCTTATGTTTCTCCAGCAACGCCATAAGCAGCTGATTTTGCTGCATTAGCTGTTGCTGCAGTAAATCCATTCTTCTTTGTCTGTCTGCATCATCTTGTCACCTGTCCTCCTCTCTTTCCTCCTTCTCACGCCGTCTGTCTTCATCTCGTCTCCTTCTTTCTTCTTCTCGTTCCTCCCTTTGCTGTCTTATTTCTTCCTCTCTTTCCTCTCTCTCCAATCTTCTCTGTTCATCTTGTCTCCTTCTCTCAGCATCCTCTCTTTTCAGCTCAAAGTCACGTTCTTTCATTTCCCTCTTTATTTCTAGCTTCCTCAGAAGAAACTCAGTAGCGTCGCTCCTGGATTTCTTCTCTTTCTAGATGGGCCATCTTTTTCACCTTTAACTCTGTCATAATATATTTCATTATTAATTTTTTATTAATTTGCCCTTAACATGTCGATAACCACTTTAGTACTAAAATGAGCAAATTTTCGGGGGGACCAAATTTTTAACTTTAGACATTTTAATTACAAACTGTATCCATGTGCATCGGTTTTTAGATTGCTCCTTTTACACAATGTATGTTTTATGATAATCTTTCATTTTACATGATTTAGCTGGAAATGAATTCAGACAACAAATGATATTCAGATTTACCAAAACTAAAGAGGGGCTTTAAGGTTCGGGTTAGGGTTAGATTTTAGTTTAACGTTAGATTTATAGGATTTAGCGTTAGGTGGCTGTCGAAAAAAAACATGCAAAAAGGAAGTCTTTCCCATGTGAGTGACGAACCATAGTCATAGAACTGCATACAGCATAACTCAACGGAGCTTCGTCCCCGCCGCCCAGGCAGGGGCAAGCTCCGCTGTCCGCTGCACTCGTCGTGCATGTGCAATACATGAAACTATGCCCCAATTTCCAAAACTAATACCGTATGCAAATTAACTACCACTGCCTATTGCGGTGTCCTGAAGATATGTAATCATATGGAATATAGTAGTAAGAGATGATGACTTACCTCTGAATTGATAAAAGTTATCAAGTTGTTGATCGCAGTGTCATCCATTTCGAAGCTTGTATATGATGTCATAATTATAAGTGAACGAAGTGCTGAATCGAGGACGACGGCAAAACCAGGGTGAACGCGTCCTCGATTCGGCTAGTGGACGAGGAAGACAACTCGACGCATGCGCAGAGCTTCAAATGTAGTTCTATCGTACCAGTCGACTATGTCGACGTGCAAATCGAAAGCTCGCTAATATTTGTACGTTACTAGCTGGCCAACAGCGTTCGTTTCTGAACCGTAGAGATCGATGGTTTCAACACGTAACCGACCAGAGGAGATAAGCGCTATAAAATGCGGGTTCATTTTAGTCAACTCTCATTAAAGCTAGTCATCAAGCAAGGCAATCAAATTACTAGCTTGGCTCAATAGAATATCAACGATTTAATTCAATTGGAGAAATGTAACTGTCGACAGCTATTGATGTTTAGTGATTTCAAGGATTGTGAAAGAATAGCTTTTCATTGATTTCTCAATTGGATAGGCAATATTATATTGCGTTGCCAGCACAACTCCGGTGAAGATAGCTATAAAGTTAACATATCGGCAACATTGCGCAGCATTGGATCTCATTGATGATATCTATGGAAGCTTGTTCAAGATGGTGAGTTGGAAAGTTACTGTTACTGTTAAATCCGAAGGTATAGACCCCGTTTCATGAATGTATAACACCTTCATACAGATAATCTATGACAAAAAGCACCTTTTCCTCAAATGAAAAATTATCAAAATTTACTATTTTTTTCTTTCTTCTCCCAGGGCAAAAAATACATGATGTATTGGAAGTTCATATATGGCATCGCAATCTCTTTTTCTTTCGGTATGTATTTCTTTGTCATAAATTAACTTCAGTCTTTTTCCAAAAAAAGATATTGAGCTGCTTTCCGCCTGACAACAAGTTCCCTTGCATCCGTGAAATAAAAAATCCCATGGTAGATGTGGTAACACGAATATTTTGTGTGCCAGACATCCCACCCCCCCCCCCAAAAAAAAAAAAATTAAAAAAATAAAATGATAAATAAATATATAAATAAATATATAAATAAATCAACAAATAAATAAATAAATAGATAAAAATAATAATTATACTTATAATAATAGTAATAATAATAATTATAATAAAAATAACAATAAATAAATAAATAGATAAATAAGATATTTTTTATATAATAATATTAATAATACTAATGATAATAATAATAATAATACTACTAATAATAATAATGACAGTACTAGTAGTTCTTGTAGCGGTAGTAGTAGTAATAGTAGTAGTAGTAGTAGTAGTAGTAGTAGTAGTTGTTGTAGTAGTAGTAGTAGTAATATATGTAGTAGGATTAGCATTGGTGGTAGTAGTAGAACTAAGCAGCAGCAGCAGCAGTAGTATTAGTAGCAGTAACAGTAGAAGTAGTAGTACATGTAGTAGTAGGAGTAAGAGTAGTAGAAGTAGAAGGAGGAGGAGTAGTAGGAGTAGTAGTAGTAGTGGTGGTAGTAGTAATAGTAGTAGTAGTAATATATGTAGTAGGAGGAGTAGTGGTGGTAGTAGTAGCAGTAGTAGTATCAGTAGAAATAGTAGTACATGTAGCAGTAGGAGGAGGAGGAGAGGTAGTAGTAGTAGTATTAGTAGCAGTAGTAGTAGCAGCAGTAGTAGCATAGTAGCAGTAGCAGTAGTAGTAGTAATGATAATAATGATTTTACTGCTATAATAAGAAGGAGAAAATGAGAAGAACAAACAAGAATGATAATGATATTAATAGCAAAGATTGTAATGGTTAATTCATATTGCACAATTTCAGTACAGATGTCATGTACGAGGTGTCCAATTTTGATTGACAACATCTTAAAAAGTAATTAACCATCTTCAATGAAATTGCGTAGATATACTGTTATAGTAGTATCACCTAAATATTGTGAGAATCTTACTATAGAATCTCAGATAATACTACAGTTATTATCACTTGTAAAAGACGTAGAATGCGTTGAATAGCATCAGTGCCTGATAAGCGTATACCTGTCGCCTGAACATTTCGTGGAAATCTCTCAAATTATCTTTAATTCTTCTTACAAAAGTGGTATTAAAAATTAAGATCAGTTTAATTTCCACACTTATCATCTATTTTATGGAGGCTTAGTGGCTATATCAAATTTTAGAAAATGGGTAGAAGGTAAAGGACATGTTAAGCAATGTTCATAGATCTTCTGAGAATAGATCATAAAGTCATTGTTGTTGCTTATCTTGAAATTAATATTTGAGGAGTTGAATAAATAAGTTATTACTTTTATTTTAATGTTTTAGTGTTTCCTACGCTGTAGAAAAATGTTGGGTAACAATTTGACCAACATGATAGTTAATAAGTGTCCGACCAACTTTAGGGCAATTTCTACCCAACTTGGGTAATGTTTTGCCCAACCGCGGTCACCTTTGCTTTAAATTTTAAGTTTGGAATAAATTGCCCAAATGTTAGTCGGACACATAATCACCGTCCCGTTGGTGTAGTTTTTACCCAACATTTTCAAAGTATAGGCCTACATCATCTTACATTGCTCATATAGATTAGTTGACGAAGTAGGTAAATCACCAGTTGCAACATAAAACTTCTTGGAATACTTTATTTTGCTTCTTGGACTTAATGCATATTCATAACGTTTTGTTAATGACATATAAAACTAAAATGTTTCAATGACGATTTCCCGAAGAAATTACGAATTAGATCAGATGACTCCAATGGTAAGGTTTGTCGTAAAATGCAGAAGCGACAGGTATACGCTTATTGTGCACTGATGTTGTTCAACTCGCTCTCCTTGTGACTAAAATTTTGAAAAATGTTACGTCTTGCAAAAAAAATTCACAGCTATGTAGTTTTGGCTTGAATCCTTGTGGAATTTATGTGAAGGTTAGGAGTAACTAATGCAATATTAGCTACAAAATTTCATTCATGATTGTTTAGTATTTTTTAAAGATATTAATAATCAAAATCTAGTTGAATTTTAAAGCTTTGTTTACTCCACGTATACTCGATTGCGCATCTATAAAGAAAAGGGAGCATCGGCAATGAAAACATCCATACAGTCCTTCAACTGTAATAATAACGATAATAATAATCTGCATTTATATGGCGCCTTTCCAGTTAGTAACTGCTCAAAGCGCTTTACAGTGTATTATTACCCCGGTTATTGGATCCTATTACGATTCTGCACTTGTAGTACACATTCTGCACTCCACAAGGGAGCATTCCAATCTGGCTGCCATTTTACAGGTGCAAATATACTATTCCAGTCACACTATTGGAGTACAAGTTTAATGCATTACCATAAAACGTGACTATATTAGAGGTTTTTTGAAAAAAACACACACTTTTATACATTTATTGCGAGGATGCATACGTCACTGGTAAACAATCTTTCAAAATTGTTCTGCCTCTTGAATAATATACGCCATTTCTTATATATTTTCACCATTATTTTGAAGTCAAGAATTACTGTCAAATTTGCTGATTGGCTTCTGTTTTCATTTTTTTTTTCATTTTGATATTTTATGATGTATATAGCCCCGGAAAAAAAATATTAGACCAACCTCTTTTAAAGGCGTATGTGGGAATTTAAGTGTTGGTTACATCAGTAATTGAACTTTCAAATTGATGTCTACTAGCTAAGTTATAAAGATTGGATGAATACTCCCTAAAACAATTACCCCTTACAATAAATAAGCCCTCGGACAATTAACCCCAGGGTAATTACCCTAGGACAATTACCCCCCCCCCCGGACAATTAGATTTAAATGCATGCACCCCAAAATGGATTGATACTTCAGATTAACTGACAGAATGAAAATATCCTAGAGGATAATTGTCCTGGGGATATTCCCCATGGGCAGGAGGGTTTTGAAAGAAATGTTTCGACAGTAATGGTCTCTGGGATAATCGTCCAGGAGGTATGCCGGAGTGTCTGGTTTAGCCATGTTCACTTCTCTAGAGGCAGTTTGTTCAGTTCTTGCTACATGTAAATTTGATGATAGCAGCCATGCCTTGTGGCATGCTGTCCATAAGGGGTTGCATTTTTTTTGTTTTTAGATAACTTCAATTTTCTATTGTCTTAAATTTTTATGTCACCTCAAATGTTCTCAGTAGAATCATAGTCAGGGCATAATGCTTACACCAAGACAAGTAACACTTGAAATTCACCCTCTCAGACATTTATTGTCTAATTTGGGTCAAAAACCCTTTCTCATAGGAAAATGGGGGGGGGGATTTCTTTGTCCTGGGGTAATTGTCACAAAGCGAATTGTAAATGGGAGTAGTATTCCATTAATAATGAATGAGCTGCTAATAATCATTTTCCTATAGTTCCATAGACAATGTACCTCTATGCCTCCAAATGCAGCTGGTCTAATAATTTTTATCAAGGGCTGTATACATTAGTCCCTATTGTATACATAATGGGTGTAGGACAAAGATATTAGGCTTTTTGTATTGTTGATAATTTAAAAGTTGAAATTTGTATCAAATTACAGTTTGGTCATGGTAAAGTTGAAGGATGTCGGACTTATTTTGAGTAAGTCTCATGAAAATACAATTCTATCAATAATGCTTTGATTATATTTCTTTTGTATGAAAAACATCAAAGTGAAAATTGTTTGTGTGTATTAGTAATTAATTACAAAAACAACAATACAATTTTGTATCGCAGATGAAAATCTAAAGCACCTCCTGTAACCCAAAGTCATTAAAATATGTTGTATTGTACAACCAGCTTCACTCATTACAACTGTGGCTAAATACGAGTTCAATCAAAAATACTTGGTAATCGTTTAGGATATCTTCCACTTCAATTCTGCTTTTCTTCTCAATTAACCTTGACACGTTGGGGCATTTTTTACCTTGTTAGTGGACAAGGGTGCGTGTTTATTCAGATTCAGATTCATTTATTGATAATACATAATAACAATAACAATACGAAAAATCAGGATACGTCATAAGCAAACGCACAGTGGCTTATCTGGGCCTTGACTTCAACGGGGGAAGCATTTGAGCCAATGGTGACCTGAAGAAAAAGTCCTGTCCCCAATTTAACTTTAATCCACCTCAGCACAATTTGGAGGTTATAATTTTTATTAATTCTTTTGTAAATCCATTGTAGTATCATTAGCAACAACACAATGAAGTAATATCTGTTTGCGAGCGAGCGAAGCTAGCATGCACATTATTATTATTATTATTTGCATCATTCCGTTTTGTGTTTAGACATGTTTAAATCTTTATAAATGGTTTGTTTGTATGTTTGAAGATATTTCAGATTTCATTTCAATTCATAACATGAGAGTGGCGTTCCAATTCGCTATAATATTAGCTTTACTTAACCTTTGACGGTTGATTTCAGAACGTTTACTGAACAATTTTGTTTTGCGAGGTCGCATTGTGACTGAGCGAGAACAAAAATCTAATGAGATTTTAAGAGCAAAGCCATTAAAATATGATATAGTGTACAACCAGTATAGTCCGTTTTCGGAGCTTCATTTAACCGTGGCTAAGCACGAGTTCAATCAAATACATGGTTGTCGTTTAGGATATC
Source organism: Heliocidaris erythrogramma (assembly GCA_025617745.1). Classification (NCBI taxonomy): domain Eukaryota; kingdom Metazoa; phylum Echinodermata; class Echinoidea; order Camarodonta; family Echinometridae; genus Heliocidaris; species Heliocidaris erythrogramma. The sequence goes on along the minus strand of CM046860.1, from coordinate 6,349,617 downwards.
TTCCACTTCAGTTCTGCTTTTCTTCTCAACCCTGACACGTTTTGGCGTTTGTTTACCTTGTTAGTGTACAAGGGTGCGTGTTTATTCAGATTCAGATTCATTTATTGATAGTACATAATAACAATAACAATACGAAAAATCAGGATACGTCATAAGCAAGAACACAATGGTTTATCTGGGCCTTGACTTCAAGGTGGACCATTTGAGCCAATGGTGACCTAAAGATAAAAAATCCTGTCCCCAATTTGCATCAGAATAGGGGGTAGGAGAATCAATGTAACTTTAATCCACCTCAGCGCAATTTGAAGATTATGATTTTTGTTCATTTTTTTATTATTATTATTATTATGTGCATCATTCCGTTTTGTGTTTAGACAGGTTTAATTCTTTATAAATGGTTTGTTTGTATGTTTGAAGATATTTCAGATTTTATTTGAATTCATAATAATTATGAGAGTGGCGTTCCAATTCTCTATACATGCCTCAATTATAGCTTTACTTAACCTTTGACGGTTGACTTCAGAACGTTTACTGAACAATTTTGTTTTGCGAGGTCACATTTAATGAGATTTTAAGAGCAATTAGGTTATAACTTACTTTAAAATAATTTAAAAAAAATGAAAGTCGTTATCATTGTTTTCATGGTTGGAAATCTGTCAGGGGACAAACAAATTGGCCCCACCCCATACGCTAGTACAGGAACACCTACATATAGACTGATCTGGGTACAAAGTTGAATTTATTTTCCTTTGGGGGTAGTTAATCAATGCTTAGTTATCTTTTAATCCCTGATGAATTTTGCCGTAATGTGTGTCTTAAACCTAATAATGTGAAACATTACGTAGAAGAATACATAGTCTATTTTGATACGCTTCTGCATGCTTTTCTTCTTTTAAACAATATTACTCACAATCTTGCTTGTGTCATCAGAAGTTATCCATCAGACAAAGTCATGTTATACGGACGGGTTAGGCCTGAATTACACCCTACCGATGTTCAACGAGTGTAAGAAGAAACTACATCCCAATGGCAGCATGGTACAGACCATCCCAAAGCTCATCCCTGCTTTATCTACTGATGGCGGATGTTCCATAAGGAAGCTGGGAATCTCTCCAGGACACAGAGTGTGCAGATTCCCTGGTAAAATCTATGCTTTACCCAAGTAAAATTTCTCACTTCACATCTGACACTGTCTTTCTTCATATTTATTAGGAATGTATGTTATAAAAAAAAAATTCTCAAAGGGCATACCGAAGAGGAAATTTCTCCATTTCTGAGGTTTTACTTTTCTTTTTACATGGAGGACAGATATGATCAAAAGGCTGATATCAAAGTTAGTTTTTTTTTTATTAGTTGACTGTGTTCTTGATCCTTCGTGTGTTTTGTTTAATTTCGTGCCCCGTTCTACCCATTGTAAAGTGTGTTTAAGTATAGCAATGTGTTAAGACGGGAAGGAACTATCAAATTACAAGTGTTTCCTTTAACCGAGCGTATAATGTGCATAATCTTGAATGTAAATATGGACAGAGGAAAAGGCCTTTGTTCGCTTCTTAATATTCACATGAATGCAAATTGCTAAATAAAACGGTTTTGTATGTATGTTCCATTCATTTGGTAAGCGCACAAGCATACTTGAATAATCTATAAAAGGATAGATGGAATATCATGCTTGGGATTAATGTTAACAAAGATTAATCAGCAGATAACCAATATGCTCCTACTAGAAAACGCTCAAATATTGTACCTTTTCGCAATATTGTAATCTGTCATTTTTATTATATGTTTTATTGTCTTTTTTTAAGCAAGTCTGACTTTTATTCCTCCTGAGATCCTAATAAATAAAGCATTACTTTATTATCGCGATGCGATAAACGAAATCACTACAGGTAATTATATTATCTGTCCATTCAAGACACTATAAAAGGTGATAGTATGAAAAAAGCTAGCATAATTTCACTAATGGGGAGGTGACCTTTGTCTCATTTCGCATATTTTTTAATCAGTTTGTGCATGCATTTCAGAGGAACAAAAAAGGAATTTTAATGATTTTAGTCATACTAATTCGAGAACGGGAAACGCTTGTATAGGTAGGTAATTAAATAATTAATGTCACAACCAGGGTATTCAAAAGAATATTCATAGATAATCCTTGACAGTTGGATCATTGAAGTCACAGAAGGGGTCAATAAATAAGGCTAACACCGCATATTGTATGGGATGGAAGTTTATTGGTGAACTCCTTCTGTGACTTCAATGATCCATCGATTCAATTCTTTGGGCGATATTAGCCTCGCAAATTATCAGAAAATCAGGAGAAACTTGCTGTTCTCTAACTCAAACCAACTACTTCATCGTCGGGGATTGTGGCTGCAAAGTAACCTGGGAAATTTACGGTGTCTTTGAAGACAAAAATATGGTGTTCTTGAAATTCATTAATAAAAAGTATTGTTTCACGGAAACATCCTCCCCGCCCCCAAAAAAGGGGAAATTGAAAATTTTCGAATAATCCTTTTTTTTTTTCATCTTATACACTTCTTAATCTATACCATATATCACTTAATAAATTAAACACACAAAACAAATCCTGTGTAAGTTGAATCAACTGAGATCCTGAAAATAACCTTGAAAATAACCCTGACTCAGGAAATATTCAAGCTATACCTGAGCAAAGAAAAACTTAAGATAACATAGAAAAATTCGTGTTAACCTTGTTATCAGACGTTAACTTTTGATCAATGTTAGTTCAACTTACGCAAAAAAACCCAACTATACATATACAATCAATCTTCATATCCTTCGGCGGGATAAATTACAACAATCTTGTTGATAGGTCTTCTCAGTTCAGAGTCCACAGTTTTTAGTTTGACGTTACGAATGAGTCCATCAGCCCCTGGATATACATGAATTACCCTACCCAGAGTCCATTTTCCTCTAATAGCATTGGGGTCTGCGATCACAACAATATCATCCACGCGTACATTGCGTCTTTGAGTGTTCCATCTCTTGCGTGGTACTAGCAGTGGGAAAACGTCTCTATTCCAGCATTTCCAAAACGCATTGACTATCTGCTGCACAAACTCTACGCGACGTCTTGGATTTCGTGATTCATTGAATGGTCCTTGCGGTATGGCTGTCGATGATCTACCTAGCAGCATGTCATTTGGACTAAGGTAGGCACCGTCGTCTGGGTCATTTGGTATCCTGCCAATTGGTCGTTGATTCACCAAATTTGCTACTTCTTTAAGACACGTGTAGAGCTCAAACGGAGTCAAAGTTTGGCTACCAACAGCTTTCCTCAGTGCAATTTTACATGACTTGACGAGTGACTCCGCGCAGCCATTTTGATGTGGTGCGGAGGGGGTGGAAAACTGCCAGTTTGTCCCCCTTTCAGCACAGAAGTCTCTCAGCTCAGTCTCGCTCCAGCCACGGACCATCTCGCGTAGTTCTCGCTGAGCCCCGATGAACTGGGTGCCATTGTCACTGAGCAACTTAGCTGGTTGCCCTCGTACCGAGTAGAACCTTCTCAGGACTTGTATGAATTCCATAGTTGTACAATCGACAGCTAACTCGAGGTGAACGGCTCTCGTATTAAGACAGGTAAATATTACTCCGTAGTATTTTGCTGTCTTGTTTCTGCCCACTTTAACTGATATTGGTCCAAAGTAGTCGATGGCAGTGAAATGAAATGGCGGTGTGAAGGGAGCAACTCTCACATTCGGAAGGTCCGCCATCATCTGTGTTTCATTCTTGTGATCATTCCTTCTGCACACAACACATTGGAATTTTATCGTCTTGGCCAGTTTTGCTCCCTGTAGAATCCAAAACTTTCTCCTAGTTTTAGCAGTCGTTGTGGCAATGCCGTAATGGCCTAGTTCATGCATATGTCTGGTGATTAGAAATGACACGTGATGATTCGATGGGAGCAGAGCTGGATGTTTGGATTCATATGACGTCATCAGATTTTCTGCTCTGCCACCTACTCTCAACACACCTTCATCATCAAGAAAGGGAGTCAGTACCTTGAATTCTCCTCTTTCATATCTGGGTAATAGACTTAGTTGTGCTCGAGTAACCCAGTACTTCTCAGCTTTACTCAGTTCTTCAGGTGTAAGAGTTAACTTGTCATCTGATATAGCCTTCTTCTGGATCTTGCTCTTTAGAATTTGAGTAAATCGGAAGACATACGCTGTTATTCTTAGGAGTCGCTTCCAGCTGGATACTCTTGTGCAGTCAATAACTTCAGGGATTGCTGCATGCATGACTACTTTAGCATTACGTCTCTCTTCAGCTCCAGCATGAAGATCTGCCTGTAGTTCATCTCCTGGCCACTGTTCCTCTGGTAGACAAAGGAATTCTGGCCCTGTTTTCCATCTGTCATCCAGCTGGTTGACCGATATACCTCTTGATAAGTCGTCAGCCGGGTTCAGGGCCCCTGGAATGTGTCTCCACTGACTTGGGTCAGAGCTGCTTTGCACTTCTCCAATTCTAGCTGATACAAAGGGTTTAAACACTCTTGCCTGACTTCTTATCCATGATAAGACAATCATACTGTCGGTGAAGAAGATTGTCTTTTCTACAGTCATTCTCAGCTCCTTTCCCACTGATGCTATGAGTCTTGTAGCCATAACAGCTGCCTGTAATTCCAACCTGGGCACTGTTAACCTTTTCAGTGGTGCGACTCTAGATTTGGCTGTTACGAATCTGGTCTCAAACCTTCCATCCTGCAATTGCCATCTCATGTATATGCATGCCCCAAATGCATATTCTGAAGCATCTGAAAATGAGCATAGTGTTGGTTTCTCTACTGCTGCAGGAGGAGTTAAGCATCTGTCCAGCTCTACGTTCCTCAGACCTTTCATTTCCTCGAACAGAGACAACCATTTGTTCTCTTCATCTGCTGGAAGCTCATCATCCCAGTTGAGTCCCATTTGCCAAAGTCTCTGCATACCTATTTTTGCCTTTACCAGAAAAGCAGATGCAAAGCCTAGAGGGTCGAATAACTGGGCAATCCTACTCAAGACTTTCCTCTTTGTTAGTCTGGATTGTGTCTCATTGCCTGTGATGCTTTCTTTCACCTTGTATGTGAAGACATCTTTGTGCTGGTCCCACACAACACCTAGGACTTTTCCCTCAGTAACAGACTCTAGTAACCCCTTACCATCTGGCTTCTGATGGTCCTTGTCTGTCAGCTTTTCATTAGACGACCAGCCCTTTACTCTGAAGCCTCCTTTAGCCAACACATCATCTATTTCTCTGGTTCGTTGTACAGCAAGTTCTCTGCTTTGGGTAGAGAAACAGATGTCGTCCATATAGACATCCTCTTTGATTATACGACTGGCTTCGGGATGTGCTTTCTCTCCCTCTTCTGCTGTACGTCGTAGTGCAATCTGTGCCATCGCAGGTGAGGGTTTGTCTCCAAATGTCAAAACAGTTTTGACATAGACATCAGGTGGCCTATCAGTCTCCAAATTGCGCCACAGGTAGCGATGTACATGCTGATCCTCTAGCGGGATAAGGACCCTATGATACATCTTGGAAATATCTCCAGAAACAGCAACTGCATTCTCTCTGAACCGGAGCAGTACACCAAATAAGCTATTCAACAAGTCAGGGCCTTTCAACCAGTAGTCGTTGAGGATATGGCCTTGGTAAGTGGCCGACGAATTTAAGACAATCCTAACTGGCGTACTTTTCTTCTCAGGCTTTATCACTGCATGGTGTGACACATAATGAATCGGACCCTTGTATGACACCATCTCATTTTCCGTGAGCTTCTTTGCAAAGTTCATTTCTACCATTTCTACCATTTGCTTGTTATAAGCATCAGCATGGCTTGGATCCTTCATCAATCTCCGTTCTGTGGACTCTAATACCTTCTCTGCCTGCGTTCTGTTGTTTGGCAAAGACTGAGGATTTCTCTTCCAAGGATAAGGAATCCTCCACTGGTTTCCAACTTTCTCGCAGGAACTGTTGATTGCATTGTACTCATCTCTGTCATTCTTGGTCATGTGAATAGGATCACACTGGCAATCGTTGTACTTTACACCCATTGCTTCAGTTTCCCAAAAGTCTGTTAGATTAACTGGGTTTGCCATTTTGATATGGAAAACTGCAGCATGCCTTTCATCTGATGGTCTGCCTCCAAATAAGACCCAGCCTAGAGGAGATTTCCTAGCAATGTACCTGTTACATGTACTTTCTCTGGTCTCTCCAACATGAAATCTGGGATGGTCTGTACCTATTAGGAGATCAATGGCTCCACCACTCCTATTTAGATCCTTCTCCTTCAGGTTGAGATCCGCAGCAATGTCTCCTATCTGTATTTCATCCACAACATTCCGTCATCCAGTCCATCAGCACAGGCAAGGATGAGTCATACTTGTTATAATTGAGGTACCTGAACCATTCTTTTTTGTCCTCCATGTTCAATTTCTTTTCTATGGTTGACAACATCTGTACATTATCAATATCCTGGGTGCGTCCCACTCCTTTGATAATATTATAACTCCTGAGTATTAGCTGTGAGAATTCACAAAATCTCATATCTTCACCTTCTCGTAATCCTTTGAAGGAGTTGATGTCGTTTATCACAGCATCTACTAGAAACGTCTTGTCACCATAGACTGCTTCCAAAAACTTCCACGCAGCTCCAGTGTCTGTAACTCCACGTAACATTTCTGCAGGCTTTCCTTCTAGGCAGTTGTGAAGCAGAGAGATTGTATCTCTTTCTGAGTATGACCTAGAAAGATGAAGGAAATCTGTCTTGAAAAGGTGATAATCCCTAACATCACCCTTGAATTTCGGCAACTTCATCTTCTCTAGCTTGAACATGGACTCTGAATTGTCGACGGGAACATGATTTGAAGGTTGCTGATTATTATTACCTTCTGGCACAGTCTGGTTAATGGTGCTGTCCGAAGAGAGGCCACTGCTACCATGGCTATCTACTTCAAGCCGCAATTCAGTGAAGTATTTCTGGACATCAATCATCCAACCTTCCTCTTTGTTGAACTCATCATCATCCTCTATGCAGAGTGTGTATTCTTCATGCTTTTATCCCATCCCATACAATATGCGGTGTTAGCCTTATTTATTGACCCCTTCTGTGACTTCAATGATCCAACAGTGATCTATCAGATGAAAACTGTTCACGAGCGATTATTTAATGTTTATAAGCTATTTGCAGTAGGTTTTTTTTTATCAGACAGAGAATTTGTGAAACATTTTGGTGTATGAAGAGGATCCATTCTCTCAATTAAACTTAAGAGTACATAAAACTAAATAAAGATTTTCTCCTTGTTTCTTTAAAAAAATCGTATTTTGGTTCCGAAATGAAATAAATAAAAACTAGATTGATACTGTTTAGCAACTGTACAGTGAACCGCCGCGCCTGCGCGAGTGTCCCACCTCATTACCATTCGATAAGAATTAATTGCGGATGCGCTGTGGTGTAGTGGATTGGGGTTCTCGTCTTTGGATCTGAGGGTCGCGGGTTCGAACCCTACTATGTCTGGTGTTTATGTCCTTGGGCAAGGCATTTTATCCGCTCGCTCTTTTACCCATGAGTGATGGGAACCTTGGTCGGGTGTTAACTAAGCCGTGAGCGTCATACCTCGGTAATGTATTCATTTTTATGATTTTCATTAAATGAAAACCTTTTCAGCGTCTCAAAAGTAAACTTATTAAATGCATTCCGTACAAATTCACATTTTGTATGAACTAGACCTAAAAATCATCTTTGAAATGAAAGCTCCGAGTGCTCTGAGTGGTTATCACTCGCATGAGCCTCGACTGAGGCCAGTGGTAACGAACTACTACTGTTTGTACTGGGGATAGAATCGAAAAATATCAGAAATTGTTAAATAAATCCCCCAGAACAGACAGTTATTCCTGTCTAGGTCTAGATCTACTGTAACTTGTAAGTTAGGCCCACTCAGGGCATCGTCACTATCCTTGGCTGTGAAAAAAACGTGTAGGAGTAGGACTACACACTAACGAGACTCTACGGCGACTCCCTTAAATCATTGCTGGGGGCACAAATGCACAGGTTTTATTTTTACCAGTGTAATTTTTTTAGGTGTCTTACCTTATCATATCATGTTGTTCTTGCACCCATTGCGTCCAAGAAAATGAAAATATCTGATTTTGGTTCTTGCTTCCTTTTTATCGTCTATCACGTTTCCTTGATACACATTATTGCCATAGAGCTCTCGGCGATTGTTATGCAGATTACGTACAGCTCGCAAAAATAGTTTTGATCCACACCGTTGCGCGCGCGCGGATACGATAACTCAATAGATACTATGTTGCGGTGCTTTTTCGTACACTGCAATGCACAGGCCAATGACGGTACGTGTATATAAAGGGCTGTAAAGGGCGCTATAAAATTAAAAAAAAAATTAAAAAAATTAATTAAAAAAAAATCAGATGCACCTGTGACCGTGGAATTCAATAGGAAACCGCATATTACTTAGATGAAGATTCGCTGAAAGTTTGGTGAACTGAAATGGAACCATTCAAACGTTAGAGCACTAACAAACAAACAAACAAGCAAACAAACATCGGGACAGAATCGACTGAAATTAGTACCGCCCTTGCTTCGCACGGCGGTAAATATGAGGACATCTAGACAATCAGGTAACAAAAATCATTGATATCATTCAACGTCCCTTTGTTTTGAACCTCTGAGGTGCATGTACAAATAAAATTATATTTATACTTTTTAATCTGTTGAAATTGACCTAAAAGCATTTGTATGTATATGATTATGTAAATCATATATTAAAAAAACATCGAAATATGAGGACGAGAAACTCGGAATCAATTTTACTTGGCCTAATTAGGCTGATTCGTGTCTATGGGGGCATCTCGTTTTTCCGAAGGTTCGTTTTTCCGAAGGTTCGTATTTCCGAAGGTTCGTATTTCCGAAACACTAATTTCCCATGCCTGGGGGTTCATAATTCCGAAAATGAAAAAGGGTTCGTAATTCCGAACATTTGTTGCATTATTCCGAAGGTTCGTTATTCCGACGGTTCGTATATCCGAAGTTCGTTTATCCGAAGGTTCATAATTCCGAAAATGAAATAGGGTTCATATTTCCGAAGGTTCGTATTTCCGAAAATGAAAAAGGGTTCATAATTCCGAAGGTTCGTATTTCCGAAAATGAAAAAGGGTTCGTATTTCCGAAAATGAAAAAGGGTTCGTATTTCCGAAAATAAAATAAGGTTCGTATTTCCGAAAATGAAAAAGGGTTCGTATTTCCGAAAATGAAATAGGGTTCGTATTTCCGAAAATGAAATAAGGTTCGTATTTCCGAAAATGAAATAGGGTTCGTATTTCCGAAAATGAAATAGGGTTCGTATTTCCGAAAAATGAAATAGGGTTCATAATTCCTGGTAAAAAAGGCGAATTCATCAGGAGCAGAGGTGTAGCAACGGGGGGGGGGGGGGAGGGCACGCCCCCACCCCCACCCCTCCCTCATCGGATGGAATGGAATAGGAAAGAAGACGGTTGGACCTTTCCGGCAACCCCAACCCTCTTCCACCAGCGGCGTCTTAGATTAGCTTTAAGATTATTCCAAAAGACTTGCGCCTCCAATGGTACCAGTGCTCCCACAATGGCTAGACTCTAGCTACGCCACTGTTAAAGGGAAAATTTAGGGTAACGATAGGATATTATGGTTTTAATTGCCATCTTCAAAAAGCGGATCTCTTTTCGACGAAAAGCACCTCCCCCACCCCCGCAATGAATAAAAAAATGAAATGGAGACACAAAACTGGAAGGTTTATAAAAGAGGAGAGGAGAAGAGAAAAGAGACGAAAATAAGAGGACGAGATTATAAAAATCGAATAAGTGTTTATGTATTTGTTTAGTGCTTGCCTAACAAAGCAACAATCGCCATATTGCTACCTACATGGAGCCGAGTTGGCCAAACTCTGTAATAGATGGCTCTGAGGGCTAGGGATGCAGGACGCCCCCACCTTATTTTTAGTATACACTTTTCATAGTATTTTTTAAATCACAATTTATGTTGAATGTTGACGAAGTAATTACATCTTACATGTCTTATAGATAATAAAGTGTCAATGTTTGGCTCGCTGGAATCCAGCAGCGTGGTGCCCGAACATCCTTTTATTTTGGGAAGCGAGATGGAGGGCTGTCCTTATCTGTGGGCGGGAAGGTACTCAAAATGTTATCGTTGTTTGGATTATCTGGTAACAAAATCATTATTCTATAGACAATATCTCCTTTTTTTTACTTGCTCACTAGCGCGTAAGATTTAGAAACGGAAAATTTTGGGACAGGGAACGCCCTTCATTAGGGCGAGTGAAGTGCCCAAATATTCCATATTCGGCAGCACTTAAGTAATATTATTCATGGCTCATTATTACATGTTCTATATTTGTCTTTTGATGGCGAAATTGCATTTCCATTACAATAAAAAAAAGGGTTTTATGTTTTTTTCTAACTCGCTTGGCTCGCTTGCAAATTGTAGAAACGGGGAATATGATATTCTGCCAAGAGGCATCAGCTCCCCCTTTCAAAAATATTACGTGGCCATTTTCTGCTTGTAAAGATCTACTTGGAACTTTGGTGTGTCTCATTTTCCAAAGCGGTATATACATTATATAAATAACTTCAAGCCAATTTCGTTGTAGCAAATTTAATCCGGAATCCGATCATTCACTTTCTTCAATACATCAGTATGTATTTTAATCACCGAAGTAATATCATTTTATGAGAAATGAAACATGTATTCCTGAGACGCTCGCTCTCTACGCTCGCTCACAAATATTGGTTATTATAATAGGAACAATGATAATAATGATAATAATATTAATAATAATAATAATAATAATGATAATAATAATAATAATTATAATAATAATAATTATAATAATAATAATCATAATAATAATAATCATAATAATAATGATAATATTGATAGGAATTACGATAATATAATGGCTATTTCTCTGGATTTTATTATAACTGTTATCATCATTGTTATGATTATTGAGTACAAAATGAATATCTTTACACTTGGCCGTCTTTCCCCTCCTCCCTATCCGAAATACGGATTGACGCCATATTTTCTGAATTTATAACCATTTTTCATTTTCGGAAATACGAACCCTTTTTCATTTTCGGAAATACGAACCCTATTTCATTTTCGGAAATACGAACCCTTTTTCATTTTCGGAAATACGAACCCTTTTTCATTTTCGGAAATACGAACCCTATTTCATTTTCGGAAATACGAACCCTTTTTCATTTTCGGAAATACGAACACTTTTTCATTTTCGGAAATACGAACCTCATTTCATTTTCGGAAATACGAACCTTCGGAATTATGAACCCTATTTCATTTTCGGAAAAAAGAACCTTCGGAAAAACGAACCTTCGGATAAACGAACCTTCGGAGTAACGAACCTTCGGAATAACGAACCTTTGGAATTATGAACCTTCGGAAAAACGAACCTTCGGAAATACGAACCTTCGGAAAAACGACATGTAACCGTGTCTATGATAGAGCTTGCGAAATGGCCACTGATTCCTACAGAGTTCATTTCTTCAAGAAATATTTTCCACATGTTATTTTCAGACTTATATTTCATCCTATAAACAATCCGAACTAATTTTGTTCATTATCCATTTTATGGATTTGAAAAGCCTAACTGTTTCCTTAAACACAGTCAGCCAAGGTTTTAAACTATTTCCACTCCTTTCCATGTTAATTTCCTTTACTTTGAGTTTCATTATTTTCACATTTATCAAATTCCTTTCCCTTTAAGTTCATACGTAATGATAATAAAATTTATCATACACATGAAAGCTTCTTCACAACATAAACCAGCCTATATTGCCATGGCCTGTAATGTCTGTGAACAGTGAAAACAGCCTTCACGAATTATAGTGACCGTTTTAGAAGTAGTATACCATAATAACCTTTCAAATCGTGTTGCAAAATCATTAGCTGTCGTTCACCCTGACTATTGTCATGATTGTTTCTTTTCAGTCATATGTTCAGAGAGTCTTTTGACGGTTTAGAGATATATTTATTGTGGGTGACACGATCGTGTTTGCATTTCTTTATTCATGGTCATATATGTACTTATTCTCTATCTCTTTCTCTCTCTCTCTATCTATCTATCGCTCTCTCTGGCCCTTTTTTTTTAACGTTTTTATGAAGGAAAATGTCTTTGACATGGAAGTTAAGCTGAAATACCGACTGATTTAAAGGATATAATCATGTTTGTGTTAAACATATTATGTGTTGTTGTCTTTAGTTCGTTATCATTATCTGTTCTCTGTCATTTCTCTCATGACTTTGTAAAGCGCTCACACGATGCGTCATTTTGATTGCGTCAGTACCTGCGCTAATCGAGCATGCTTGTTTGTTTGCTTTTATTTCTGCGTTCTAATAACATACAATAAATCGAATTTTTACATAAGTATTACATAAGTAAAAAGTCATGTACAATAATAGTATACAATAATAAACATAAGACAAAGCATACAAACAAGATTAAGGAATATAATAGACCTATGTAAATATGTTTCTCCAATAAACTAGAAAGGTAATTTAGAACGCAGGAGACCGCCATCGTGAGCGGTTAGGCTGGAAATGGATGGCGGCCTCGTAAAATAGATTAGGCGACATACCTCTCTTGGTAAAACTGTGTGATCAAGTGGGTGCAGTGCAATTGCAGGTGTGGGTGCAAATAGTAAATGCTAATTTGAAGCGCGGGCACGTATGAATGTAGTATCTTTCGTTTAAGTGTGCTTTTAAGGAGTAGATGGTTGAACAAGATTTTATGTTATCGGGAAAATTATTCCAAATGCCCGGACCAGAATGTCTTACAGATTTGTGTGTTATTGATAATTTGGGATTTGTAAGATGGAAATTTCCAGAAATGCGAGTAGGGTAGGATTGAACAGAACTATTAAACTTAAACATGTTATCAAAGAATGGTGGAAGTTGATTATGACTGGTACTTGGAGAGTATTCAAGTCGAAAATTTTTAATGTTTTAAGTTTATGGAATAAGGGTCACTGTGAGTTAAGAAATGCGATCCGGTACAAATACGTATTGCTCTCTTTTGTAGTTTAAAAATAGAATTGATTTTTGTCGAACCACTATTAGCCCATACAATGTTACAATATGTTATATACGGGAAACTAGCGTATTATATAACATGAATAAGGTTGCATAGGGTAGAAGAAACTTTAGCTTGGAAATTATACCAATGCTTTTAGAAATGCACATTATTACTTGATGTAAATGGTCATTCCAAGTCAAAGTTTCATCTATAATTACTCTCAAAAATTTGGACTTATTTTTCTTTTCTACTGGCATATTATCGATTTTAATATATATTGGTGTATCTGTATTATGAGAATGATGTTTAAAATACATGAAGTGAGTCTTTTTTTATATTAAGAGAAAGTTTATTGCACTTAAACTAGTTTGATACGTTAATTTCATAATTCAAAGTATTGGTTAAGGAATTAAGGTCTTTGTGAGAACAAAAGATATTTGTGTCGTCGGCAAATAAAACAAAAGAAAGAACGGAGGATGTATTAATAATATCATTGACATAAAGAAGAAATAGTAGTGGGCCTAAGATGGAGCCTTGGGGGACACCGCGTTGAACTAAAAGGGGATCAGAATCATAACCATTAAATGTAACATAATTATTGTCTTCTGTTTGTTAAATAATCTTTAAACCATAAGAGTGGTTGACCCCGAATTCCACAATGACTGAGTTTGGAAAGGAGGATAGTGTGATTCAGCTTATCGAATGATTTACTTAAGTCACAGAATATACCAACAACATGTTCTTTGTTAGCTATGACATTTGTAATTTTGTCATAAATTTTAATTAATGCTAGGTCAGTTGAGTAATTTTTCCTGAAACCAGATTGATTTGAACTGAGTATATTGTGTTTATTGATAAATGCAACCTATTATAAACGATTTTTTGGATATACTTTGGATATACTTGGAAGTAAGGAAATGGGGCGATAATTACTTTTTTTTTTCTTTTTTGAAATTTGGATTGACTTTAGCTATTTTCAATAGCTATTTTCAATAGCATGTGAAGGCAATCAACCCAATACACCAGTTATTAAAAGTGTTGTTCACACTGTTCATTCTGCAATCACTTTTTAAACGATATCACACTTTCATTACGCGGAGAAGACCTACCTCTTTGTCAAACTCCTAGTAACGAACTATTACATCCAAATGTTACAAGTCATTGCATTTCAGTAGTCAGAATGCAGATTGCATACATTAAGTGTTGCTAGGTTCGGCAAGCCAATATGTTTGTTCAACCTAGCAACGCCTAATACATGCAATTCACATTCTGACTATTGAAAAAGAATCCGGTGAATGTAATAGTTTGTCACTAGGCAAACGTGTATAAATTTAAATACATTACGAAAAAGTATAATATTTTCCTTCAATAGAGGTTATAGGGATGGTTCTATATTAAGCTCTGATTTGATAGGGTTTGGGGCAAGGTTTCCATCACACAAACAAGGGGTGTTTCACAAAGAGTTAAGTTGAACTTATAAAGTCATGCGTATAATAAAGTGCCAATGCACATACGGTATTAAACGCGTAATCTCATTGGTAGATTACCCAATAGCGCGCGTCCCCTGAGCATGATCTGACCAATGCGGTGATGTGTCAAATACCACACGCAACTTGGAACTTAAGTGCGACTGTTAGTCAAACTTAACTCTTTGTGAAACACCCCAAGACCTCTTTAAAGCAATAGGCATTTTTGTTGCGCTATCAGGTTCCATTAATCTTACGTTTGAGTATGTCTGTTCAGAGTATTGGTTGTGGATTGGATTCGTATTAAGAAAGTCTTTAGCGGTTTAATTTTAGTGTACATATGTATGGATCATTCCCTTATTATGTTGTTCTCGTACTTTAGTTTAAGATATTAATTTCTTACTTTGTGTTGTACATTATTATTTTGATATATGCTATATTGCTTTCCTTTCATTTGTGTAATATAATTTGTTTGTAGAGCGCCATGAGCGTCATACTTGACGGATACTGGCGCTATATAAATATCCATACTATTATTACTATTATTACTCTTACACTGTAAAAACTAAAGTGCTACTTTTAGGGGCATGTATAGTGACTGCACCTGAAATGCTGTTTATAGCACTTGTAGTGTGCTAATTTACCAGCAAAAAAAAATGTGACCGTGGCGAGCCTCGAACCAGGTTCCGCTGATTGAGAGGCGCTGACGTTACCGATGGACTAACGAATGCTTCTTGCAATCCAGTTTAGTCATGGGAGTCAAGTAGATAACATGAACTATGTGGTGTCGTAAATTCAGTATGTAACAATATGATCTGCTCTAAACGATGTGAGTTAGTCTAGCGGTAATGCCAGCAATTCTCGATTAGCGGACCCTGGTTCGAGGCTCGCCAAAATCATTTTTTTTATGAATGTTTAGCAGTTTAAGGAGCCGGTCCAGCTCCCGTGAAAGTGCTGAAATAGCACTCTGAGTGCATTCAATAGCACTCTGAGTGCAGTCCCTATGCATGCCCTCAAAAAGTGCTATATACAGCACTTAAGTTTTTACAGTGTAGCAGGAAGGTCCACAATACAAAATCCCACGGGACTGAATGTTTCGAGACCGAAGTTATCGGTCATTTGGTCTGATGGAGCTATCAAGATAAAGTTGTAGCCTTGGTGTACGCCGTTTATTTTATATTCCACAGATTGTGAAAGGAATCCCTGTGAAAACAGCTGGTGTGAGGAGACTATGCTAGGCTATGAGTGTCACTTCTCGGCTGGATTTCAAGCGGAACATTGCAATGAACGTAAGGAAAAGTGGGGCGCTTCCCTTCATACTTAGACCAAAGTCACCAAACAACATGAATAAGAGGAGGCTGTCTGTGCGGTCGGACAAATCTAAATATATACTGACCCACAATAAAAAGTACCCACGACTTTATAATGGTATATCATATTTATATTGACAGACACAGAATGACAATGAACCAGGGTGGAAAGATTGACCTTTTATTGAAACATTTCACTAATTTCGGAAGACAATGCTGTCTCTTGTCAGCGCGCATTACAGCGCAGAACACAAGTTGAAAAATGAAAGTCACATATAACCCCTGGTGTCTGTGGATGGCAACATCACTGCACAGCACTATGTGGACGATATCCTGAGACCACACCTGGTGCCATTCCTGCAGAACAACCGAGGACTGCGCATCTTTCAGCATGATGATGCCCGACCTCATGCTGCACGGCTAACCACTGCATTCCCGAAGGGTGAGAACATTAACACCATGGAGTGGCCGGCGATGTCCCCTGACCTCAATCCCATTGAGCATCTGTGGGATGAGCTTGGGAGGCGCATTGCTGGCAGGGTCAGGACTCGTGCACAACTGATCCAGACTTTGCACGATGAATGGAACAGGATTCCACAAGATTTCATTCAAAGACTGGTGCGCAGGATGCGTCGCAGATGCAATGCCTGTCTGCAAACAAATGGTGGCCACACACACTATTGATCTGTGACTTTCATTTTTCAACTTGTTGTGTTCTGCGCTGTAATGCGCGCTGACAAGAGACAGCATTGTCTTCCGAAATTAATGAAATGTTTCAATAAAAGGTCAATCTTTCCACCCTGGTTCATTGTCATTCTGTGTCTGTCAATATAAATATGATATACCATTATAATACTATTATAATATACCACAATAATCCGTACACTCTTGCCCAAACGGTTAATTCTTAACTATCGAAGTTTCTACAATGGATTAGACAAAAAAAAACTTTCACTTAATCTAAAAAAATATATATATATATATGTTGTTCAGTAATACTATAGACTCAGTGCCAATTAATATTGAATTCGATGACTTCCCGTTGGAGAGTGTTTCTTACACTGAATTTCTGGGCGTAAAAGTCGACAATAAACTATCCTGGAAGTATCATATTGCATGTATTGACAACATCTGTAAAATCATTTTCTCGTAATATTGGTGCATAGATTAAAACCACACCTCCCTTCTTCTTCCTTACTTATGCTTTATTCCTCTCTGGTCTTACCATATCTATATTATGGACTCCTGGTGTGGGGCAATACACACCAAACATTGTTGAAAAAAAATTATTACTACGAAAGAAAGCTCTTCGTATCATTTGCCTTTCTAACTTTCGCTCCCATGCGGATCCTCTTTTCTTTGAAAATAAAATATTGAAAATTAAAGATCTTTATCTCCTTCAGTTAGGCCAGTTTATGTATTTTTATAATAACGACATGCTTCCTTCCGTGTTTAATGATATGTTTACCCAAAGTAAATCCTCTCATAAGTATCCAACCCGGCGTTGTAATGAGTATCATCTACCTCTACTGAGAACCCTTCAAGCTCAAAACACGTTTATTTATACAGCCCCCAAATTTTGGAACTGTCTTCAAAATGACATTCAACTTGCCCCCTCATTTAATTCATTTTAGAGGAAATTGAAATTGTCTCTTATACCTCCTTACAATACAAATTAATATCAGTGCATTGTCAAATCACGTCTTGCCCTTTTTAATGCACATATCCTTCCCATTACGTATTTCTTTACGCTCTGTATGTAACTATGGTCACTACCGCTGTAGTATGCACATCGTTCTCTCTCCCCCCCCCCCCCCCCTCTCTCTCTCTCTCTCTGTCCTTTCTTCGCCTCTCCACCTCTCCTTCTCTCCTTTCTTTTTCTTTACTCTTCACATATGCAGCAATATTTTCTATCCTTGTATTTCACTCTTCCCTTGCTTTATTTCAGTTTTCTTCATATATCTTTTGTTTTTGTTATGTTAACTATACTATGTACGTGTCGTAACAAGTTTTCAAATTATGGATTTATAATTATATTATTATTCTGACACTTTTTGGTAATCTTCTATGTATATTTATATTTTTTCTAGTCAATATATTTACATGTTACAAAAAATTATGTTCGTCATTACTTCGAGGGATCCACGTTCTACAAGCTCTGCTATTCAGTGGATCCCTCCATTTCCACAGGTTTAACTAAAAAATAAAAATAAAAAAGAACTATTATACTGGATGTTTATGTATACTTTCTATTTTATAACCTTAAACCATGTAAAATGTATTATATTATTGAATACTGAATTCTATAATTGAAAACTGAAACTGAAACTGATATCAACATCAGGTTCGATCACAACTACAGGTAAACAACTCTCGATGCAAAATCTAGTTTGAAATGCAAACGTGTAACTTTCTCTATTTCCACCTTTCCCCAATCTTTCTCTCTCTCTCTCTCTCTCTCTCTATCTCTTTGTATCTTCGCTGTTTACATATCACTACTCATATCCCCACCCTCTCTCTCTCTCTCTCTCACTCAGTCTCTCTACAGCTCTTCTCCTATTTTGTAGAGGTAAATCATTCTTGACTATTATTCGGTCTTAATCTTTAGGTACATTTTAAGCACTTTGACTAAGATCTTCTTACAAAGTGATTAGCCTCCATATTTGCATGTGTCCAAGACAAGTTATCAAATTTCTGCTTAAGGGGGAATTAACCTCAAAAAATAAAGACGATAGTGTTCAAAGGTGTTATTTATTTCTACTTGTTAGACTATATGGCTTCGCGTCAAACTATACGAGATCGATAAGAATCAAGATTTTCTGAGCAAAATTTATCATCTGCTAGCAATATGTATCGTCTGCTAGCAGTACATGGGGGCTGCCATTTTTTTTTATGTGTACATGAAGATTTTCTTAATCCAAATGCCCAATTGCCTATTTCAAAATAAAAAACCCATTTGAGATTTAAAATATAGAATAGATATGTCAATTTATTTTTAAACTGAAGATTTCCTTATATATTTCTGTTGAAAATCGATATTCGCTTATATAAATTTTTTCGATACTGTGACGTACGGGACGGAGCAAATCAATTCAAATTTTATGGATGCTTCTTCCCTGAGCATCTGTAGCGGCAAACTATGCATTCACCTGCTTTCGGATAATGGACTTGAAAAGTCAGAATGCATGCTGCTTATATTATGTTCTGCTCTGTTTGGCAAACCCAAGAAAATAGATTTTTGTTAAGCAAAACCAGACAATTTAAAAATATCATTATAAAGATTTAATTTTTATAATACATGTAAACACCCACTTTATATTTTTCGTCACATATGGGATTTTAGGTAATGAAGAAAAGCAATTTAGATCTTGGATTCAAATATCTTCTTGACTGGAACATTTCTCAATAGTTCATGTACAACTCCAAATCAGCAAGAAAATGGCAGCCCCCATGTAAATTAGTAGGAGACGATATCGGGTGTTGGAATATCTTTATTTATACCCTTTTCTGATATCTTATTAGAAAAATGATTTAGGCCAATAAGTAGGAATATATTACACCTTCCAATATAAGTAAATTTGTAATTAGGGGTTAATTCTCCTTTAAGAAACTTTCACGCTTTCGAGCCTGATGTAAACAATGAGTCAGTGCCTTACCAATATCTTACAAACACTATCAACAATAGTTTTCAAAGCTAGCCAAATTTAATTAAATCAGCTATTTGCATAAAACGATAAAATTATCATACATATCCTTCAAAAATCAACTTCAAATATATTTAAATAAAATGTTAAAACAATAAAAGTTTGGAATGTATTGTGTGAATGTAGCCCTTGTCGATTAAATCATTGTTGCATATGTTGCACTAATAACGCAGATTTTCCTTTCCTTCAAACCATTTCGATACTATATGATATACAGTAAGAAGAGAGAGAGAGAGTGCAAGAAATAGTGCTCTGCGAACCACCTAATGAGATTATTTCAGTATGCGTAGAAATCACTGCTCTTTCCTTGAATGTACGTGATAGTAGGTAACATGCCATTGTCAGTGAAATCATCTAAATCATCTCAAACAACAAGATACAGACTGGAGGAGCGCCCTCATTCCAAATTTATATTTAGATGGTTAATAAAATCAAAGTATGATACTTCTCTGATGAAAAGAGGTATAGTGATAATTTGCCTTCTCCTTTCACCCATTTTGTATCTTTCCTTAATATACAGATTATATCACTATTTTTTCTTTAGTCATGTAATGATTTCTATAAACTTAAATGTCATCAGGCTATTGTTCATTCTATTAATCGTATCGTAAAGATGGGATATTTTGCCCAAAGTCATTTCTTTTAAATAATACTTTTAAATCAACTACATTGAGCATACTAGCAGGGACTTAAACAAGCTTTCCATGCATCGTGATATCTGCAATTTTTGTACAGGTGTACCTCATATCATTTACAAATAATTATGATTTATTGTAATTTATCGATTGGTCAGCTGACACAACCCCTCCTGATGTTACCTGTGTGGAAGATATCACCGTGAATGTCGAACTTGGTACTCCGAATGTGTCCGTTCAGTTCACCCAGCCATCAGCTTCCGAGATATCGCGCACCGTCCACATGATCTCTAACTATAACCCCGGTGACATATTCCCAGTAGGGTCAACCATCGTCATGTACGTCTTTACTGATGAGAGTGGAAATAATGTCACTTGCATCTTCAACGTTACTGTCAATACAAGTAAGTAAAACCATAGTGGGAAAAGAAAATGGAGCAAGTGGTGTATCTAGGATAAGCCAAAGGGTTGAACCGGCATTGGCCCCTCCCCCTGCCAATTAAAGTCATAAGAACCTATAGCATACACGTGCGTGGAGCTGCACCCCCTGTTAACCATTGTCGAGATATTTCTATTGAGTTGAGTTAAAATCATTGCTAGGGTCACCATAAGGCAGTAAAATATAAGTATCGCATAAGCAACTTGTGCATATGATGATAAATTTTGTATGAATATTACAGAAAGTAATGGCGAACTCACCTTCACTGTGTTAAAAAACTGATAGTAGAACAGAATGACGTTATCATTGTTAGCAAACCAGCTACTCGTCATACCCCCCCCCCCCCCCCCCCTCCTTCCCATACTTTCACACTTAGGAAATGGAAACGTGCCTCTCTTTCAAGAACCATGGGTTTCTACCTCCTTGTGTACAAAAATGATAATTCGACCGAATGGCCCGAATAGATTTGATTCAAATTTATGGATGTTTCTTTCCTGGGGACCTAGTAACGAGGTATTCCATTAACCTGTTATTAATGAATGAACTACAATACTTGGAATCCAGTTTGCATACATTACTTGTTGCTATGTCTGACAAGCCTCTGGCAATCTTTCAGGTTGTCAAGAACAACCTTTGTTTCAAAAGTATGCATAAATTTGAATCATTTAGTAAACAGGTCTATTCACAAAGGAGATTTAAACCATGGCTAAGGTTTAAACCAGGCCCCTAAAGCTCCGCCATCTTGTCGGGGTCCATTAGAAGGCCCGATAAGCAACTTTGCATAATTCATGAGTGTAAATGCATGATTCATTTTATGCTCCCCGAGAGTAGCGTGTGTTTGTACGCGGTATGAAAAAAAAAATCGCACATCAGCTTAGAGCATGCGTAGTAAGAAAGATCAAATTCACAAATATATGCGTTTATAGTAATGTATCCATCGCTTCAATGCAACAGATTCGGCGAATCAGCGACGGGAATTTCTAATTATGGCAGACGGAGCTCGGTCAATGCGCTTTAATTGTAATCGATCTCCGAATCAAAATCTATCGCTTTGCAAATATGTAAACAATTAAATAATGCTAAAAATGTAACCGGATGGACCGAATCAAATCTAATCATGAATACAGATAATGTAAGAATACATGTGAAGTACTGGATAGGTCAACATTGGCAAAAGTCTCTTTTCTTGTTGATATACTTAATATCAGTGAATGTACTCATTTAATATGCATTTAGTATAATGATAAATAAATGCATTATAAAGAAATACATAAATAATACATGCATAATGAAATAAAGAGCAAACAAAAGAAGTTATCTTTCGAAGATTTTTTTCAGGGATGGTTTTCATAACATTAACAGGAAGGATAATCTTCATTTGGGGGTGTTTGGGTGAGGTCCTTCAGTTAATTCAGGTTTTTTCTTTAACAACTTTATTTCATCTTGATGTAAATGAAATTTTGTCTTTGATGTTGGCAATTAAATAAAAGTGTACGTTTGTTCTTTCTTTGAAGTGATTTTTTTTTAGTTGACAGGAATAATCAAATTACCGGGAAGAAGTATATCCTCTATGTTAACGTTTACTTTGCATTTGTGAGTAAAATTTATATGTTGCCATTCCTTTCCAGCTTTCATCCTTTTAAGTCACCACTCAATCACATGTCTTACAACACCATTCATTTCCATCTACTTATGATTAACCATTCCAGTCAAAGCTTATTGTCTTCACTCTTCCTTTCAAGCAGGGGTGTCGCTAGAGAATTTTGAATGGGGAGAGGTGGGGCAATAATAACTGTGCCAAAATACAGTTTGAAAACTACAAATATTAAGGTGTATTACCCTCCCCCACCCCTAGGAGTGCATCCAGGATTTTGAAAAAGATGGGGCACACATTGCAGAAAATTCTGTGACAGGTTGAAAAAGGTCGTTTCAAAAAAGGGGGGGGGGGGTGAGGGCGTACAATCTTGAAGTTGTATACTGAAGGGATGTCACTTTGTATCAAGGGGGCATGGGCCACAAGTGCCCCCTTAAATCTACCACTGCCCCCTCCCACCTCACCCCCTCCAACGATACCACTGCTTTTACTCTCATTTTGTATCTTTCTCATTCCTTTCCATATGAAGGTAACACTAGCTTACCTTTCACACAACTTTACATTTCATATTTCTAGTTATGGACCCCCCCCCCCCCCCTTTGAATCATTTAATATATAAAAGTATATCACATGAACATTATCACTGATTTGGACAAGCTCTAAAAACATGTAAATGTTTAAGGTAACTAGATGACTTTTCATCTCCTTAACACTAATTGTTATTTCATCGATCTTCTCAAACATCTAGATACAAATGTACATCTAATTTAGATCATCGAGTAAAGCTCAAATATCAATTCAAATAAGTTTATTAATAATAATAAATAAAATAAACAAATAATGATAAAAATCTTGAAATTGCACATCTTTGCAGGAGTCTAGTGGTAAAGTGAAATTTTCACATCACGTATATAGTTCAATTAATATTCAGATTTTCTCATCACGTTTCAAGTAATTTGCATGACGACTTTTTCATTCTATTATTGTTGCTGGATACTGACATAAATTAAATCTAGGTTTGGTTAAAATTTCATTCAGCTGAAGGCACTTATTTATTAGGCTTTAAGCAAATGCAATTTTCCAACAAAAATCCTCCCAATCAGAAACCATTTTTAAGGATATTTGTATTGTTTTATTTTGAATGAAAGCCCCAACTTCATACATGTATCCACTTGTGAGATTGCTGATTAATTAGGACCTTACATAAATACATATTGAGCTAGTATAAAATTAAAATGAAGGTTCACCCTGATTATAAGTTGGTTTTATAATAAGCAGATAAATTAAAGAAACAGATCAGTGAAGGTTTGAGCAAACTACGATAAGAAATTAGAAACTGCAGCAGTTATGATTTTTTGAAGTTGTAATCAATCAAAGATAAATTGGCAACTCTGTGTCGTATCTTGTAAGCTCCTCTACAAATTTGCCCTGTACCCCCAAAATCATTAATTTCCATTTTTCTCTAATGAAAATATTCAAACATACATGCACCTTAGATATATAATCATTGCTCATACAATTTTTTTCAAAAAACCTGTAGGCAAAATCTATTCCTTGATCTACGGAAGAAGACGAGAAGACAAGATAAATGACGATAAGACGAGTTGTTGGAACTCGGCAATTCGACTTATTCTGGACAAGAAGTCGAGAAGACAAGTTATTGGAACTCGGTATGCCGACTTATTTGAGACTAAAAACGAGAAGACAAGTTGTTGGAACTCGGCATGCCGATTTATTTAAGAAAAAACCCCGAGAAGACAAGATGTTGTAACTCGGCAAGTCGACTTGTTTAGGACAGGAAGATACGATGAAGAGTTGTTTAAACTCTGCACGTTGACTTTTTAAGGACAAGAAGACGAGATGACAAGCTAATGCAACTTGGCAAGCCGTCATCTCGTCTTCTTGTCCCAAACAAGTCGACTTGCCAAGTTGCATTAACTCGTCATCTCGTTTTCTCGTCCTAAACAAGTCGACTTGCCGAGTTCAAACAACTCCTCAACTTGTCTTCTCGTCCTAAACAAGTCGACTTGCTGAGTTCCAATAACTCGTCTTCTCGTAATTTTAACATGTCTTCTCGTCTTCTTATCTCGTCATCTGGTTGGCACTTATAAGCTTCCGTATAAACAAGTTGACTTGCCGAGTTTCAACAACTCGTCATCTTGTCTTCTCATCTAATACCAGTCGACTTGCCGAGTTCCAACAACTCGTCTTCTTGCCTTCCTGTCCATAATAAGTCGACTTGCCGAGTTCCAATAACTCATCTACTCATCATTTTAACTTGTCTTCTCGTCTTCTTATCTTGTCATCTGGTTGGCACTTATAAGCTTCCGTATTGATCAGAAACTAAGAAAATGGAAATTTTTGAATTTTTTGGTACAGAGCAAATGGGAGAGGAGCTAAAACCTTCACTGATCCGTCTCTTTAATTTGTCTGCTTCTTTTATAACCAACTTAATATCCAGCTAAATTGTATAATTTTAATCCTTGAACAGTGTTTGAACATCCACTGCTGGTATCTGAAGCACATGGTATCTACACTGTTGGTCATAAAGGTGGAATAAAATATTTTTGAATAAAAATCGACAGTTTTGTTGGTATTTGAAAGGCTACGCGTAGACAAAATGGTAATTGAGTGATTACATAATGTTTCCCCATTACACAGGTGACATTATAACATGAGAAATTTGGATTACGTAATTAATTCTTTTGTTGTAGACTATAAAAGCTTATGCATATGATATTCTGTCCCTTTCCCTGATTTAGCACTGTGTATAAGAAGGTTGCATTTTTTCGAGTTCCTTGTACCGTTTGAAATAAAAATCGGTAGAGACGTTCCCTGGACTATGCCTGGTCCAACAGCAACAGCAACACGCGAGAGAGTGGTAGCACTGCGACAGGAGGGCTACAAGCAGACTGATATCGCAGAAGTCCTAGGGATATCACAGAGTGCAGTCTCTAAGATCCTGAAACGTCAACGTGAGGCGGGGAATGTGCGGCCACGGAAATCTCCAGGACGTCCCAGATTGACCACAAGAAGAGATGATCGCCAACTGTTGAATTTCAGCCGCAGAAACCGGAAATTGCCCACGAGCCGTCTTCGTCGCTTGTGGAGGAGATATCATGGGATCAACGTTTCCCGGTCAACCGTTAATCGCAGATTGCTCCAACATGGTTACCGAGCACGACGGTTGACCAAATGTCCACGCCTGTCTGTTCGCCACAGAGTAGCTCGTCTTCTTTGGGCTAGGGAGCACAGAAGGCTTCATCCAGGACATTGGCAACATGTGGTCTTCACGGACGAGAGCCGGTTCATCCTTGACCGAAAGGATGGGAGACAACGAGTTCGTCGATTAGCCGGGGAAAACCTTCGCGATGAATGTATCCACGAGACGACTCAAGGCGGAGGCGGCTCAGTGATGATATGGGCCGGCATCCATTATGGAGGGAAAACGCCACTGGTGGTTCCGGACGGAAACGTCAACGCCGCCGCCTACAGGGATATCTTGGAGTTCCACTGTCTTCCATATGCAAGACGAGTGTATGGGCACAATTTCCGACTGCAGGATGACAACGCTAGACCGCACAGGGCCGCTGCAGTAAGGGAATTCCTGGAGGCAGAGGGCGTCGTACAGTTGCCATGGCCAGCTTGTTCGCCGGATATGAACCCCATAGAGCATGCATGGGATGCCCTAGGCCGAGCCATCAACGACAGAGAGGTCATTCCTCAAAATCTGCAGGAGTTGGCAGATGCTCTGAGGGAAGAATGGGACGCTATGCCTGTTGACGTCATCAACAAGCTAGTGGACAGCATGCCACGACGTCTGCATGCGCTGGTTCGTGCCAGGGGTGGACATACCCGATACTAGTGACTGAGTAAGAACAATGACTCAAGTTTGATGCAAATTTGTCCATGAAATCACAAAAAAGAAGTCATCTGGAAAACAGAGAGATTGAAAATAAATACTGTATCTCATGATCCTTTAATTTACTGTATATTGTCGTCATTGTTGTTCTATGCTCATGACATCCATCGCTTAGGACATAAACTTGTAAAATATCACTGTCAAACGTGTGTAAAAGGCAGAATAATAAAGTAAAGTGGTTATCATGCACCATAAATGCCATATTCAAATCATGTTGTAATAATTACGCTGTGAAAATTTGGTGAAAAAATATATTCCACCTTTATGACCAACAGTGTAGTTACCGGGAATGAAGAACTGTAGTAGTATTCCGTAAATCTGTTTAATGAAAAGAGAAAATAGAACAAATTAAACAACTATTAAGGTCGTACGCAATATGGAAGGACTGCAATGTGCCAGATATGTGAATATGCATGACTGAAACAGAGTAAATATAGCTTGATAAAGAGCTAATTTACCCACATTCATTAAAATCAAATTCTTTTGTCAGCATGAAAATGGGAATGATGAAACTTTATAGAAATTAAATGAAATTCCCATATTTGACTAAAAATTTCTTCTTTTTCAGGTCAGAGGGAAATGAAATTACATGTACAATTGTTTCAAATAACTTGCTTCCTCTACAAGTTGTGTACGATTGATATATTATATACTTTTTTTTGGGGGGGGAGGGGGTTATTCCCACATTTAATTATACACAGTATAGGCCTACCTCTCCAAGCTTGAGCAGGTCAGTATATTTGCTCTTTGTTCATCTCTCCTGATTGTGTATCTCAATATTCCTTCACCATCCATTGTAAAGAATCATCCTGTGTAAAAACAAAGATAAACAAATAAATTTATAAGTAAACAAAAGTTATTAAGAGGTGTCATAATGTATATTTCGCAGAAAAATTTTACTCCACTAATTCTTATTTCATCGATCTTCTCCAACATCTAGATACAAATGTAAATCTAATTTAGATCATAGATTAAAGCTCAATTAAAAGAGACCGTTTTCATAGAATGTATTGTGAATAAATGTGTAATCTTCTCCTTCTCCATGCTTACACACAATGCTGGGCTTTGTTAGTAATGGTTTCAACTAATGTTTACATAGTTTAAGGACAAGCTATCAAAATATCAATGGCAACTAGTGAGGGTATCTGTAATATGATTTTAACGAACACATTTAGGGACCCCTGGCAGCCCTAATTGCTTTTATAGTTCATTTCCTTGTTTCCAGTTAAATTGATTTGAATTACATTATACATATTATATAAGCATATAATACTCATGAAAGATGAATGAAAATGTTCTGTAAACTTACCTGTAATTTAGGAGGGCTAAATTTCTGCTTCATCATGTACGGTCAACAGTTGTCACAATGTTTGAATAACATTTCTTGGGTTCCTTTCCA
Source organism: Heliocidaris erythrogramma (assembly GCA_025617745.1). NCBI lineage: Eukaryota > Metazoa > Echinodermata > Echinoidea > Camarodonta > Echinometridae > Heliocidaris > Heliocidaris erythrogramma. The sequence continues at coordinate 6,322,045 of CM046860.1, read as the reverse complement.
TTTTGATCTGTTGTAAAAAAAAAAAAGAAGAAAGAAAGAAAACACATTTGTAACTTTTTTTGGTCTTTCTTGATACAGTCATAGTTACATTGATAATATTATTTATATCAAGCAAATAAATTCCAATCCATTATTTGTAATAGGTAGAAATTCAATATTCATCAGCTATCTTATATTTATTCATTAAGGTGCACAGCTGAATAGCTTGGAAAGAAACAGCCTCAGCAACAAAACTTTCTAGTGTGTCTGAAAATTTGAACAGGGATCCCTAAACTGACTTTACACCAGACTGAAGTTTTGCCCAAAATGCATTTGCCTCCCCCCCCCCCCCCTAAAAAAAAACAGTCTATCAGACTATCGTTAACTTTAATTGACCAAATGGCATGAAATGAACCAAGTATGATAATAGATCCAAGTATTTTGAGAACGAAAACAAAGTCAGGCATGAAAGTGAAGTTGAACAGAGTTTACACCCATCTTATCAAACATGGTTACTTTTAATTCGTCCCCAAAGAACAGCTTTAGCCCTAGCTAAGTCTACATCTACTCTATATACTATTCCTCAGACTTCGGTTTATGGTATAAAATGTCAACAAATATTAAAAACAGTAAAACCTCGTGTTACATTAACAAATTTATATCTGCACTAATAATTTAATTTCGGTTTCTTATCAAAATTATTGTCACCGTAGAATCCCACCACAGTCACACTCAGTTTCTAAATCTATAATAACTCTAACCGTACGTTAGATCCAAGACCAAGTTGGACTATGATGGATACGCTTGTGTGCAGCATACATATGAAAAACATGAGGAAAAGCTTATGCAATAGTCTATCATAATTCAAAGAATTGACTAACGTTACATCTAGATCTAGATCTACTTAGATCCAACTTGTCTTGCTTGCATGCATTGAATATTTGACGCTGTCGAAATAGCCACCTCGCCGGTGGCTGAAACTGACCCGGGATTGCCTGGGTAGCTGTCATGAGCCGCAGCGTGTGAGGACAGCCATCTCCGTGTCAAACTGTCTCTCAAAGATAAATTTAGAACTGTAATTTCGAGAGAAAATTGGTTCAGTTCTTTTTCAACAAAACTCTTGTCAACCCTTTTAAAATGTAGAGAAATTATTATAGATCACCTAGAATAGTACAACTTGTTATTAATAAACTAAATATACGAAATTTACTCGCAGTTTGAGCTTTACTCACCTTGTACTTTTGAACTAACATCTCTCATTTCTTGCAGGTGACGTCATTGCATATAATCTGAATAATTAATAGGTCGTGAATTGACGAAGTTGAGGTCAATTAAATTTTAATCGATACTATCGAATTATGTATATACATATTCATGACCTGGGGTGGTATTCTGAGATTCATTTTATACCTACCTAAAATCTGAGATTTTAAGTCAGTGAAATAAAATACCCTTAAAATATTTTTAAATCGGTATTCTGAGAACCATTTTAGCGAGATTTTATCTCATCTAAGAGACGCCCATTTATGATGCCTTAACCAATAAGAAATGTCGTTAGATTTCACTTTCATCATACTCAGCCAATAGAATTGCTCTCTAAAGTGATGTTATGATATTTTCATGTATTCTATATGACACATGTTCTAACAACTTTGCTGTATTATATTTATCATGTCATGTTTCTTTATATTTTGTTTATGTGAAACGGAAAAAGAATAAATAAATGCGCTATTTGTACAATTTTAAATACGCGTGCATCAAAGCGCAAACGAACTGTTTGCTAGGATTTCATGAAAATGACTAAGGTACTTTCCAAGGTTTTAGAAGACCACCACAAGCATTATTAGTATTACAAGTGTGATATCAGTTAGCAAAACTCTTGTAATAAAATTCGATAATCATATACGAGAATGTTGCTTGAGAAATATAATCAGTACTTAGTATTTGAATTATTTGATTATGCTAATGCGGCATGGTACTGCAGTCTAGGTAAGGTGGATCAAAACAAGTTAAAATACTGTAATTCAAAATAAGATTGTAAGATTTATCAATCACTTACCACCAAGAACACACATTGGGAAGAGTGAACTTGAAACAGCTGGTCTTCTTAATATAAACCTTAGATCACAACAACTTTTAATTCACCATGTACATAAGAATTTTACTCTAATGCAGATCACTATATTTCAAATAATTTTACTCGCTCTTCAAGTGTTCATGGGCATGACACTAGAAATAGTCAATTTAATTTCGTAGTGCCTAAGCAGATAGGTAAAATTGGAAATTCCTTTTATTTTAACCGTATTCTTTTCTGGAATTCCCTCCCAAATCATGTTAAGTCAGTTAAGATTTTTTTACATTTTAAAAGGGTACTGAAGCATCATCTGAAAAGTGTGTCTACTCCGTAACTGTATTTCTCCTCTCTTTTTTGAAGCTCAGAGGGTTTTTTCCTATATTATATGACTTATGTAACCAACGTTTATTATCGATAGTTCCATTATGATTTTCTGTATATATTTTTTCCGTTGAGTAGGGGCCTAAGTCTTGTTTTCACATTTATGTAATCTTCGCCTACTTTATAAAAATGTTATGTTTTATTTTGCTACTTTAGTACATTCTTATTACTTGTCGTACTTGTACGATAGTCTTGTAGCCGTACTAATGTGTTTTCGTAGTGTATTTTCTTTTTTTCTTTTTTTTTTTCTTCTTTTTTTTTAATCAGTTACTTAGGTAAGGACCCCAATGGAAATAAGCCATTTCGGCTTTCATGGGCTATCCTGTCATGGTACCTCGATGTGTTTGTATTGCAATATACCTGACGAATAAAATCAAAATCAAATCAGTATCTTTTTGTTTATTTTGATCGCACGACTAGCACCATACTTGTCCAAAAATATCGCACTCACCGCGCATCCTAGAGATAAAATAGCCCCTAGCCTATTTTTATTTCATCTTTCCCACAAGTATGATTGTCGAAAGCGTTTAAAGCTGTGCGTATCATGCGTACACCATGAATAGACACGCAAGAGGTAGGAGACTGAGATGAAATATGAAATAAAATCCGAGATAAAAATGTGGTCTTAGAATACAAAGAGATAGAATTAAAAAAAATAGAGATTAAAATGATGCTCGGAATACCACCCCTAGCATCCAATCAAAGTTTCACAATAAACTGACACGCGCAAGAAATATGAATAATGCAAAAGCTATTATCGATATCATGACGATAACGGGTGTTTATCGTCCCTTCAAATGATCCCCAAGAGGCGGGGCCTAATAAGCCACTTCTGAGATGCAATCTGAGCATGAGCAGATAAAGGTCATCTGTACCAAATTCTAAAACCCACTGACACTAATATTCGATATGTGCTCATGAATGTCATGTAATCATTATTCAATTATGCACTAATGGTGCATTCCATGATATCCAGGTGGAAGTATTCTTTTTAAAGGGGGAAACAAAAGCTATTCATGAGGCACCTCTATCACTCCCAGAGTTATTTTTCTGAAGTGCACATAAAGGGACCCTCCATGTCTAAAATATCTGTGGATATTTGGGGTCATTTGTACCATGCGCTAACCCCGAACTGGCTTATTCCATTCGCGTAATGATTTCCGCGCGTGCTGCTTTCCGTCTAGTAAATCTATCATACGTCTATGGTTTAAACCTCCGTAAGCGGACTAAAATAAGCGTAAATAAGCGCACATTGCCCATGCGTGCGCTCAAAGAAAATAAATGATTTGATTGGATTCCGTGCGAACCCAGGAGGGGTTTAAACCATGGTTTAAACCAAACTTCCTTTGTGAATTCGGGCCCATCAATCTAAGAAGCCTAATATGCGATACGCAACAACGTGTAAAGAACTGTTATGTTCATACTCTCTGACATGAAGAAAATTTTAAACGTTGTTTAAGGGAGAAAAAGTTTCTATGATTTTTGGAACCACGGGAATGGCTTAGGACCTGTTTCGTACCTTGCTTTACTCATTTAGGATTCGACTTAGTATTTTGCTTTTATTCTAAATGAATACATTATGATCTGATGGGACGTATTAACGGGTATGAATCCCCTGGTCTTAGATTTGCAGCTTTAAAACACGATTTGCACTAATAAACATGATAAAACGTTGTGTGGTATATGACATCAAAAGAATAACATAAATCATTTCCAGGATTATGGTCGCCTTGGCAGAAATAATGTTTGGTAAAATTTGTTTATCTATGAAGATATCTATCTAAGAAGTTTATCTATGAGAGATATAAATCTGAATAAGCTAATGTGTCTTTCATTTCTAATCACTTCTGATTCAGTTGACACGACCCCACCTGATGTTACCTGTGTAGAGGATTTAACCTATACTATCAAGCTTGGTACTTCAAAAGTGTCCGTTAACTTCACCCATCCATCAGCTACCGATATTTCGGGCAATGTTACATTGGTCTATCACAACTACAACTCAAGTGATGAATTCCCAGTAGGGTCAACCGTCGTCAAGTATGTTTATGCTGATGAAAGTGAAAATAATGCAACTTGCAACTTCACAATCACAATCCAAACATGTAATTAAAACTATTGTTTTTACTACTTGTACATTTTAATTCTTAAACTAAAGAATTATCTTCAGCATCTCGTTTAAATATTGATGATTTGAGAATCAAAGAATTACATGTTATTCATTGTTTAATGAATTCAAAAGGCCATCCAATGCAATCAAATAAAATATTTCCATACTCGTAGTCTACTGATATTTACATTCATTGCCCTTGGCTGATAGATTCTCTGCACCTTTGTAGAAATTCCGTCAAGTTCTTTACAAGGAAATTCAACAGCCATTGGCGCAGCTGGATAGATAAATCACTGTATATTAGGGGTGAATAAATGCTACTCTCATTCAAATGTATGCGCTTACGAGCGTGATAGGAAATTATTTGCAATGAATATTTTTTCTGAAAGTTTAAGATATTTATTTGCAAACACACAAATGAAACTACTTTTTTCAAGCATTGAGGAAAGTAAGGATTGCTTTAATAAAATTGTCAAGCTTTTACAAATGAAGTATCGAACAACAACGATTAGATATGTACATTGCAGGTACTTATGGGACTAAAATGATATATATGGATCATTTTATAATGTTTACTGCTTAGCAAAGTTTTATTCTTTAATAGTGTTTTGTCTGACAAACATGTATATACTTTTAACAATCCTTTTCTATTAACAGATGCCTTTCTGGATCCTCTGGGCCTAGAGAGTAGGACCATTCCAGATACAAGCCTAACAGCTTCTAGTGTGTGGGATGCTTGGGATCAGTGTTTGCCTGAGAGGGTGCGCCTAAACATTGCAAAGAACAGTGAGGTAAACATACCGCTTTGTGGAGCTTGGGCTGCAGCAGTGTCTAATGCAAATCAGTGGATTCAGGTGAGATTGTTCTCTCGGAAGGGCATCCATAGATGGATTTGTTGTAAATTCTTTTTTTAGTATAAAGTTGTCTGATTTTGCCGAGACCCCCCCCCCCCCCCCCCCTCAATCACCGGTCTCCCACCTCCTTTCAAAACTTTTTAGACCATGAATTTCATGTTTATACACTCTAAAAAATCAAGTGCTATAATTTAGCACCTCAAGATTTGGAGGCAGCACCTGCAAGGACACGCATAGGGACTGCACAAATTGTAGCACTTGTAAAATTGCTATAATTCAACACCAGTCCAAGTGCTATACTTTAAACACTTTAAGTGTAAGCCTTTTTACACCTCTGGTGCTACACATGCAGCTCGCAAAAACCACACTTCTAGTGCATTAAATGACCCATTTTAGAGCCCCCAAAACGGCACTACTAGTGCTAACACTTTTGCACCCAATATAGTGCTAAAGAACACACAGTATGCCAGGGTTGCCACATCTAGCATAATTATGCTTTTTAGCATAATTTTTACCCTCTTGGAATCTAGCCTTATTCCTGGCATAATTTGGCCAAATCTAGCACATTTTCACTAGGATCTAGCATAATTCTGAATTTCGGACTTTAAATAGAGAATTTGCTTTTAAGAACAGATATCTAAGGCTGATCTAATAAAGTAAGGCTGAGGATCCTTTTTTTTTTTTTTTTGCTTGTCAGAGAATTTTGGACTGAAAAGGAGACACTAAAATGCTGAGGACCTTTTTTGTTTTTGCTTGTCAGAGAATTTGGGACTGAAAATCCGTTCCCAGGCGCCTGAGTTACGTTTCAAATGGATCTAGCATAATTTTTCTCAATTTAGCATAATTTGGGACGAGACTTAATTCCGATTTTTAGCTGTGGCAACACTGCAGTATGCACAAAATCACACCTCTAGTGCTGAAAACTCACCCTTCTATAGTCTGTTAAACAGCCCTACACTATTTAAGGTCTAGATTTTATTTTTAGATTGATATGAATTGGTTGTATACATAGATGATGTGGACTAAAACCATGGCACGTGGATAAAATCATCTGAGAATTACTTTAGACCAAGAAGTGGCAATTTCGGAGGTTTAATTGTTCCATTTCGCAATCCACAATCGTGACGAAAAAAGCACACACACCGCCTTCCAAACTTCCCGGGCCCGGCCGGCGCGCCCCATGCTTGGCGCGCCCCATGCCTGGCTGACCCCGCATGATCAACAATTTTCATGTCAACGACAACAAGTACCGTAGACGGTTGGCCACACCACACATGCTGAAACATGGCATTTCCACTTCATTGCTTTTCATCATGTTTCATATCTACCACCACAAAAATTAATGTAAATATCATTATTATTTGATACCTTTATTCGCATAAAATTACAGTTCTAAAATGTAATGTCTTCAATTTTTACTTACCACGCCATACCTGTGCAGCAGATGATGGCTCTTGAGCAACTTTTCGCAAATGACCTTTCCCTTTTTTCATTAGGATAGGCATTTTTTCAAGATAATACGAAAGCTTGCCCGACATAGCAACCTACAGAATTAAAACTCTGTGAAAGAAAAACATCGTAGACCAGGTGATTAGAACAACACGTCAATGAGCACTTCGGAAAGCGCATTGTTTGCAAGTTGGCTATTTGGCAGACTGTCAAATACCAACCATCAATGAACACTTTGTTGCTTTTCAGTGGATTTAATGATAAGTATAATTAAATGAATACATGAATAATCATTACACAGTCGATGCTTATCTCAGAGAATTTTAAACTAACATGCCAGTTTATGTCAAATGACCTTTACACTATGAACATGGTGATAAAGAGAGCGGACATTTAATGCAGCTCCTCATTGTACCCTCCACAATAGCTCTAGTAGACAAAAGGACATCCCTTCATTGCTATTATGTGACACCTGTTCTACATACTTTTACAGGATAGCAATGAATGGATGTTCTTTTGTTAACCAGTGAAATTGTGAAGGGTACAATGAGGAGCAGCATAAATTGTCCGCTTCTTTGTTCGTCATGGTCATAGTGTTTTCTGCTCATGCGCAAATCCTAATTACGAAATCGCTTATTAGCACAGAATTGTGCAGGTGCTAAAATCACGGGACGTTGGTCAGCACTTGAAGTGTAAAACGAGCGTCCTAACATTAAGCACTTACTTCTAGCGCTCAATTTTTCTGCACTTAAGCATCTCCCAGACGCAAATGGCACGTGAAGTGTTAGAAATAGCATGTCAAGTGCAAACTTCCAATTAGCGCTCGTTTTTCACCACTTCACTTTTTAGAGTGTAACAAGAAATACATGGAATTTCCGCTTGGGAAATAACATGCTAGGAAGTCTTATTAACCCTTTTATCTTGTTAATATTCTGGATATTGCAAAATGTTTTGGGTGATTCCAAACTACCTAAAATATCTAGTTGTTTTTATACGTACTTATTATCACTTTGACTTCTAACCCCAAGGTTGATCTGTTAACTACTTATCTCATAATGGGAGTGGCGACACAGGGTCGTGAGGACTATGACCAATGGGTAACAGGCTACAAGATTGCCTGTAGCCTTGACAGTATCACGTTTGATATAGTAAAGGACAGCATTAGCAACCCCTTCGCTGACAAGGTATGTATAAGTTTATATTATTACGTTTTTATTTTTTTATGAAGTGTTTTAATGAGAAAATCATTCCCCTCCCCCCCCCCCCCCCAAAAAAAAAAAAAAAATTACAAAAAAATAACAAATAAAAATTAAGAAAGAACTAGTTGATGCAAAGTTGCTAGTTTACAGAAAAGGTAGAAGATGAGTTTCCCAAACACTTTCAATGTCGAATCACACTAATAGCTGAAAATAGCCTTTTGTCTGCCTTGGGTACTAATATAGGTTTTCCCGCCCAATTTCATCAGAGTTGCATTCGAATTCATGAATAGGCGTTCAAGTTCGAACGATTTCCGTCAACTCTCTGCTCTCATGGTTCATTTTCATTCTTTGAGCATTCAAATTCTTTTTATATCATTCCTTTTAAATTTTATTTCATTCAATTTAGAGAGAAATCCATTCAATTTAACGACGCGAAGTTGTCATTCAATATCGCGCCAGCTGGATAGACGTTCAATTTCGTCCCAAATACCAATTTCAATTTCATTTATAGGCAAACACCTTCTAACTTTAAGCGTTCGAATTCAATTAACATAAACAAGTTCTGTAGTTCTATGTAATTCTTCCCTCATTTTTTCACGTCATATGCAACCCTTTTCACCGTTTTTGATTATATAATTTCCTTCTCATTTTCAAAGTTTATTTTAATCATAGGCTATTTCATGTTTATTCCTCGAGTGTCGGCCAGTTCTAGGGAGTCTTGCTGGTTGTCAATTGTTTCAGCCAACCTAATCCTGTCCGTATTCGAGATATTCATGTACTCTCCTCGAGCCGCCGCCAGAGTCGTGTATAAATGAATTGTATGCAGGCCCCTAGGAGCCGGATGTGCTGGGGGTGGTGCAGCACCCCCAGAATTTTTTGAGGCACCCCTAGAAGGCTGAGGATGCGGGGTGCTGACGACTATTGTTTTGTTTTGCTTGTCAGAGATTTTTGGAGTTAAAAAAAGACCCCAAAACGCTGAGGACCTTTTTTTTATTGCTTGTCAGAAAATCTTGTGAATATCAAAACATCCTGGATCCGCCGCTGGCTGTAGCACCCCCAGTTTTCTATATGGGGACATTTGCCCTTGCACTTAAAACAACTTCATCAGGCGCCATTCATAGATAAGCAACTCCATACCAAAAACATTTCTTTTTTAATCTGCTCACAGCACCCCCAGTGACAAAATCGTTCCCAGGGGCCTGATTGTATGTATAAATTATGAAAGTGGAGTTATATGAGCTGTTGCTTCGATGACGGTTTGTCAAAGGAATGAGAAAGTTCAATATAAGGCAAATGTCCCATTTCAAGGTGCATAAAGTTTGTATAAAATATTCAAACGGATGCAGATTACAAAGAACATAAGCAATAACGAAAAACACTGCCCAAATGCTAACATTGCTTGCCTATTCGTGAATTTGAATTCCTTAACGTTCATCAGGTCAGTGCTGGTGCGAATTTGAATGCATTTTACGTGCATTTTTAATTTGAACGCGCTTTTTACACGTTTATGTGAGAAAATCATGAAATCGCATGCTAATGAAATGAAATTGAATGAACTAGTTAGCTTTTTGAATGTTGATCTCGGTGATCATTCAAATTCGCTCGAAATTAAATGATTGCATCGTTAAATCAGATGCAATTTTGACGAAATTGGGCGGGAAAACCTATAATACCAGTCGACATTTGCATCAAAGATGTTGGGGTTGGGGTTAGGGTTGCAAGTGGGTCGTAGGTTAGTTTGAGGAATGGGGTTAGGTAAGTATTTGGCCCAGACTTGAAGTTAGAAAATTGGTTGGTGTAGAATGTTGACCCCGGAGCAACTGTCACGGGAGCCTATTGAATGTTTGCTTTCATTGAAGGTCTTTATCGGCAATAATGACCGCAACACGGTGGTGTATAACGCCTTGCCTGTGCCAAAGGTGTGTCGGTATGTCCGCCTGCTACCTATCAACTGGTATGGTTACATCAGCCTTCGTATGGAGCTCTATGGAATAGGTCCTCTTACAGGTCAGTCTATCAAAGCCGACATCGTTTTGATTCTTTGCCATAGTTGGAAGTCTCCCAATATTATATTTGATTTCATAGCGAATTTTTGCGCTTTGGGGCCGTTTAGAAAAATTCCCTCTCTACACAATCAGTAGATATTACTTGTTTTGGGGTTAAAGATCACTGAAATAATAAACGTGACAAAATTAAGAAAGCAAGGGCATCATCAGTGGAAGCCTACTCCCATGAGGGAAAAATTGTGTTTATTTATTCAGTAGTCATGGTAGTAGTTGCCCTGATAAGGATAATTGTGATAATATAATTACATTGATTATAATTGATAAAGTCAAACTTAAAAAAAAATTAATATACGTCTATTGGTACACCAAAATTCAACGAAAACTTGACTTGCTATAAAAACATAATAAAACACGGCCAAGAAATCTTGGTTGAAAATGGGTTAACGACGAATCCCGTCTTCCATACACACACCTGTACACCCACCTGCACACACACATACGTACGCACGCTCGCCAGCACACATATTAGAAAAGCACGTGCCTAACAAAAGTCTACATCTCCTGCCATGTTCTCATATTTTGGGTATAGCTCCAGACTGGAAATGTACAGCCAAGAAGTGCTACCTCACTGATGCAGAACTGCGAAGCTGGGAGGAGGCTTTAAACTTTTGTGGTAACCTTGGACTAATAACTACAATAGCAGGAGCCAAGAAACCATCTCTCCTGTTCGTGGACACCAACGAAGAGTTTCAAGACATCAAGAATAGAAACCTCATAGAATTATATACGCATGTCTGGATCAACTGCAACGACAAAGTAAATGAAGATCATTTTGTATGTGACGTGGATGGCACTGGAACTAATGAAACGACTACCAGTAAGTGTAGTATTTTGATTGAATTCTTCATCTTTTTTTCCTTCTTCTTCTTCTTCTTCTTCTTCTTCTTCTTCTTATTATTATTATTATTATTACTGTAATCATTATTATTCTTCTTCTTCATATTTCAAGCTTTAGCACATTTATTTCCACTATTGCCTAATGAAAAACCCAAGTCTCTGTTCATCTTTTAGGTTTTCTTTTGACCCAAATGACTTCACGAATCTTTTGCAAAATCGTCTGACCCAGTCCTGGCCTAGTCCTAGCATACCCTTCTGATGATTCTGATGAACTTGTTCAGCTATTGTTGCTAGAAGGTTGCAACATATTTGATAAAAATCATTTTCATGAGTCTGAAAATGTCTGACAATACATTTATAAGTTCCTCTTTTTTTTTACTTTTGCCTAGATTGGCGTGATGGTGAGCCAAATGGAACTGCTGAGAACTGTGTAGCGGTTTTATTTGCAAACGGTCTGTGGTTTGATATGAAGTGCAGTTACCCTTTTCACACGGTATGTCAAATAGTGTTATAGGAAAGCGGATTGTGAGAAAATGAACATCTTATAAACCTAACTTGTTTGTTTATTCATTGTCTTATCCATAGCTGAGGATAGTTTGTACATGTTTTGCTCGATTTTAATTATTTGATGTATATTTTATATATATGGGCTGATTGGCCCAATAATGGATGCAGTGTTCACAGAGAGGAGGCTCACTTCATGTTTACCAATCTCATATCAGAAAATCGGAAATATCTTTAGAAATTCATTTTGCACAAAATATACCATTTTAAAGAATCAAATCTACATGTATATGCTTTCCCGATACATTATTAATTTTTCAAAGGTCTTAATCAACTATTATATAGACATTTTAAAGCGAGTTATAGCTGTTTCGAATCAAAGTGGGACAAAGTGGACGGTTGTCTGAGGACTGGCTTTTTAACCAATTGGAAAGCCTCTCTCTGGTCTCTTTATATCATTGAATTATTTACGACATGAATGAATTGAACTGAATTTTATTAAACATCACTGATTTTCATCAATATTCTGTTCATGAATATATAAGAGGGTATTTCATACATATACATGTATATCACAAAAACATAAAGACAAATATCTAGAGTTTATAACAGAAGTTATCCAATGTCAAATGGAAAGTAAGTGCAAAAATAATATAATGAAAAATGTTTGGTTAAAATATTGCTTTCTATGATTAATTAACAATTTAGGAAGAAAGTACATTTTGAATGTTGAGATTTGTTGCCAAAATCAATAATTTAACCAAAATCTCAAATTGGCATCACAAACCATTGTTACTACTGTTGCCAAATGAGCAGTTAATTAAATGTATCAAATTGGCAACACAAATCTTTTGTCAGATTGTTGACAAATGTTTTGATCTTAAATGTTAAATTGGCAACACAAGCTTGGGTCAGTCTCAGATTTACTGTCCTAGAGACAGGAGGTGGTACGAAAAATGTGATCCAGGTTATATCACATCAATCCTTTTGTATCCACTGGTATTTTCAGCCAAGTTTATGTGCTCGTCATAGAAGTAAGTGTTATATTTGGTTTTGAACAAATAATCAAAGTTTTGATGTAGATTTGGTGTATTTTGGAGAACATTATTTTCATGTAGTCCCACATAGGTAAAACTCATGTTACCATGTGCCTGAATGTTATGTTCAGTAGTTGTTTGAAAATAGTGGTAGAGGCAAATATATTTTTAACTAATTAATTGAATGTAATTTGATATGAACATTTCTATTTGGTTTATATTAATATGTCAGGCACAAACATTGGTAAACAATTGTGATTTGGTTAAGTCAGTACTCTATGAATAACTTGACTATTAAATGGTACACGAAATGTTTAGGGTGTTTAACACTAGGTGTTTCTTTACATTATTAGTTTGGATAAAACAAAAACTGTATACTTATAAGGAAAATATTTAGTTTACATATTGTATTGTTTAACTAGATTGGTGAATGGAATAATTAGACATGTAAACAGTTTGGATAAAGAATTATGAATATGTGACCTTCCACCACAAAACGACCAATAAGTCGCAATGGGAGTTTTAAAGTAAACAGTTGAAAAAGGTGGAGTGGGGTGGAAATTTTGATTTTAAGTTTTTGGTATTTTCTGAAAGTTCATATATCAATCTACCATCTGACAAAATTTCAGGGTAAAATACCATGTTGAAATATGTTTTTACTCTCATTCGAAATGACCATGTCTTCCAGGACATTCAAACTTTGTGTGTCAACTTGACGGAATTGTACTTCACATCGCTTTTCTCGCATAGCTTAAAAACTATGCACTGTCTGATATTCAAAATCTAAGGAAACAAAGAAATATATCCATTCTGAAGGTATGGATAGTTTCAACCCAATCCAATCAGTACTTCACAGCTTATGCTAGGGAGTTTTGACTAAACCTTTTGTGCGACAAACAATATGACACAGATTAGGCGTTCTTAAATGGTCACTCTTCTTTAGAGCCCGTTTCTCTATTGTTTTGGTCATTAGCCTGTCTGACACGTTGACATTCTCATTGTAATTTACAAGGGTTTGCTTAGTCAATACAAGACAAGTTATATATCATTTTAAAGCTTAGAATCTAAGCTTTCAAACTGTGTTGAAATCTTAAAACCCAAATTTCCGACTTATTGGTCGTTTTGTGGTGGAGGGTCACATATGGAGTGACCAAGTAATATTTGGGTTTCCAAATGGATGTTTGCTTTATTGTATTTTGGGTGGTTTCAAAGCTAACTCAGTTTAATATTGCTAAATATGTGGGAAATTGAGCATTATGAAAAAGGTTTAAATGAAATTTAATCATTGTTTCTCGTTATATATGTGACCCGCCGCCTCAAAACCTACAATAAGTCGCACGGACCACAACGTAGCAAACAGCCCAAAATAGTAAATTTGCTTGGATCAGTCGATTTTCTGTTTTTGATAGAAATGGGTAGTTTCATTATCATTCTGTCATGTCTCAAGTTTGTGAGTCGTAATTCGACTTAGAAATATGTTTTGGGGGCATTTTAAAATGACTCCTTATTTCACCTGTCCAGCTAAAAAATCGAAATCGCCGAAATTTGTAATACTTTCATTCAATGCCAAAGTACTACTTTACCTCTAAAGGTATTAAATTGATTTTTGGAGTGAGTAATGAATAGGTCCTCTTGGAGCAGTGTGCCAAAATTCAGCTTAATCTGATTATCCCTTCATACCAGTTGCTATGGCCATTTGAATACCCAGTTTTACTTGGGCGCACACAGAGAGCGAAGGTTTAGCACTCCTTTGTTCCGAACTTAAATGGCCATTTTCTCTGAATAGGAGTTATAGATTGCTGGTTACATACTGATCCTAAATGTGACATTTAAAGGTGTTGTCATTGAGTAAACTGGGCGAGTGATATACCATTGGAAAGCTGAGAATATTTACTTTCAGAAAATGTATAAAAGAAAAAAAAAATTTGGCGACTTATTGTAGGTTTTGAGGCGTCGGGTCACATATTGTGATATTATTTTGATCGGAAGAGAATTGTGAGAAATTTAAAACATTGGATGGTTTATAAATGTTTAGATCTTCACAAATATGAAAATATATATAAGCAAAAAAGGTGAATTTAAAGATTTAACCAGTTAATTTTTGAAATGAAATATTGTCCATTCCAATAAAATTTCGACCAAGGTAATCGATCACAAATGTGTTGTAATCGATTATGAAAGATTAACTAAATGATAATACCTTTATTACCGTTTTGTTACAGAAATCGAATAAAATCATTGCAGTATCTCGGTTTGATGAGCACATCGGTTGTCACCGGTTCTTCGTCATTTCAAAAAATATGAACAAGGAAATCATAATAATCTAGGAACGTATCGTCAAAGATATTATCCTAAGTGTTAAAAGAAACAGTGGACACGTGTTATCGTTAATAACTCAAAATTATACCTCGTATCAGAATAAGGTTTTTACATTGTACAGTTGAAGGATGTAATATTTATTGGGAGCAAGTTTTATGACATTTCACTGCATACTTTTTTTTACAATATTGCTCTAAATAATAAATTGGATCTTTCACTTCTTGAAAAATCATGGCCTCATTATCTGTGTGTATCAGAAATTATTTCAAAATACACATTGAAGTGGCATTGCAGCTGAAATTCCAGAACAGCTTTTTAACCCAGAGTTATGAATCATTAATGACACTGGACAGCAAAAGGTTGGCAGAAATAACAGTTGCAATTTGTGGCCTTGATTTTTCAAAAAGTGAAAAATCTAATTAAATATTCAGAGCAATATTTTAAGAAAAGTATTCAGAAAATTGCGATAAAACTTGCTCGCCATAAATTTGACATCATTCAATTTTATAATGTAAATGATACGAGGTGTAATTTTGTAGTTATTAACGATCAAAAGTGTCCACTATTTATTTTAACACCTAGTATTATGTTAAACATGCATTTTTATTTAAAAACATGTACACACCGCTTTGAAATTCAATCTCTCTGTTTCATCTATATGAAATCAGAAATATGTTTGTTGATAATAAACACTTATTGAACATCATCACATACTGGCCGTTGTACGATATATGTTCCTTTTGACCAGAAGGAAAGAAGTTTGTACGTGTGTGTGTGGGGGGGTGGGGGTGTATGTGTGTGTGTGCATGCATGCAGTTTATTGTATATTTAGTGTAGAAAGAATGAAATTCGGACCTGTCTACGCCACTGCTGTAAGTTAATGAACAGAGTCGGGAATTGGCGTAAAAGATAAGTTCAAACTTACTTTTAAGAAAAGTATTCAGAAAATTGCAATAAAACTTGCTCGCCATAAATTTGACATCATTCAATTTTATAATGTAAATGATACGAGGTGTAATTTTGTAGTTATTAACGATCAAAAGTGTCCACTATTTATTTTAACACCTAGTATTATGTTAAACATGCATTTTTATTTAAAAACATGTACACACCGCTTTGAAATTCAATCTCTCTGTTTCATCTATATGAAATCAGAAATATGTTTGTTGATAATAAACACTTATTGAACATCATCACATACTGGCCGTTGTACGATATATGTTCCTTTTGACCAGAAGGAAAGAAGTTTGTACGTGTGTGTGTGTGGGGGGGGGGTGTGTGTGTGTGCATGCATGCAGTTTATTGTATATTTAGTGTAGAAAGAATGAAATTCGGACCTGTCTACGCCACTGCTGTAAGTTAATGAACAGAGTCGGGAATAGGCGTAAAAGATAAGTTCAAACTAAAATGGGAATAAGAGAAATAAAAACAGTAGCAAGAGTCGTGTTGAAAGGGTGCGAGAGAGCTTGAGAGGAATGGAGTGAATAGGTCTAGAGAAAGGCTGAAATGGTGACGATTAAAATAAAGATATAGGAAAAACGCAAAGTGATGATATTGCAATATGCAATAAAAACAACATAGTGTTTGTAACGCTGACACGACAACTCACGAGATCGTCACGTCGGTTTCATGGCTGTCGGGCTCCACTAACCACGTTTAGCCGGAAGAAAGTGTTATTATAAAAAATTAAATTGCATTATTCATGACATGCCTCGCTGAATTACACGATTAGTTCTGTACTCTACGATAGTTACCAAAGCTTTTACATGACTGAATTGTCACCTTGTTTCATTTATAGCAACTCATCATGATTATGAACAAACTCCAAAGCGCGATCGTAACCTTGGTAACCAAGCAGAGTTAATAAAGAAAACTGATCACAATAATTGGAGTGGATCGTAATACAAACTTTTTCTTTCATCATATTCCGCAAGCTTTTATAAGAATAATAATAATGATAATAATAATAATAATAATAATAATAATATGTCTTGTTTACCGATGATAGCCTCATCAGTATCATACTGTTCCCCTCAGATACAGTATTTTCAGATTCACATTTCCTTTAGGTCATTATTATAGTGTTAATTTCGTGTTGTGAATTTCCAACCTCCCTTGGACCAAATAACTGCTCAATCACCAGATGTACAATTACACAGTAAACATATCAATTTCTCATTGCAGTATAATGTCAACTTAGGTCCTCCATAACCGTTGATTAAATTAATTGTTGCTAAATTACCATTTGGTGATTAGTCATGCTTACATTTAGGGGCGTCTAGGGACCATTATGAAAAATGGTGTCTTACAACTTTCAAGCAATAAAAAAGGTCACATTTGATGGTACTTTGCCGACAAGGCTCAGCAAGCTAAACACTTGCAAAGAAGAATTAGAAAGGGATTTCACATCCTCACCAATACACGAACACCTTTTTCTCTCTCTCTTCTAACGATGCCCCAGCCAAAGTTGTTAAGATCCCATCTGAACTAAAGAAAGACATTTCGGTATAAGTCACACCGCCAAACCGATTTCACACCGATTCCAAACTGATCGACTCTTTGCCATTCGGCTCAATTGAATTGTTTGTTGAAGTGTATGGTGTCAGTCTCGTTTGTGTGACTTCGGCATTCAGAAAAGATAACATACTCACGGTATCCCAAGTCTTATTCAGTCATAGACAGAAGGGCTTAGACACCAAGCATACACAATGGTACATCCGGGTCTGTTCATTCCGCAGTATATCCCATATATTAATTGCTTGGCAACGGCTATCGTTTCATAGTGACATTAATTTCTTTCCTCAGTATGTGCTATCCATTAACGGCTCAGTTCCATCCGGCTCTCATCGAAGTTATCCGTTAAGTAAAGATAGCATATGATAACCTATATCAAAATATCTTTCAACGTAAATGATTCCAACACAACTGTTGAAATGTTTGGGTCATCTGTAGGGAGTTCAAGAATTTCTCAAGAATGATGTTTTGTTTTTAGTAAATCCTTTCTTCTCCTCGTGTTTATTGGATAAGCAAAATGACTTCGTGTTGTCAACTCCAGTGGAGATAGGTATTAATTTAATATCTCGGCTACACATCGAGGCACTGAATCTCATCGATAACTTCTCACGAAGCTAGAATTAATGAAATGGTGAGTTTTCAGAACACTTTTTTTTTCACGTATGCTAAAATGTATTATTTGTCAAATAAAGAATAAGTAAAAAGTTTTAAGAACTATTGGTTGCTTGACATTTGAAACTGTAACGGAAATAACAGTTCTATAACGATCATCATAAACTCTTTATTATTCTACACACTGGGAAAGGAACAGATGACATATTGGAAGGTCACATGTGGTTGCTTGACATTTGAAACTGTAACGGAAATAACAGTTCTATAACGATCATCATAAACTCTTTATTATTCTACACACTGGGAAAGGAACAGATGACATATTGGAAGGTCACATGTGGCATTGCAACATGTTTATTCTTCGGTATGTATTATTTGGTGTGAAATAACTTTTTCCCTCTGTTTTTTTTTCTAAGGAGTTAGACTGCGCCTGCGTATAGCTAACATCAAGGAGTCCCACAGGGCTCAATACTTGCCCCACTCTTGTTTTCATTATTTATCAATGACCTCCCGAGTCATGTTCCCATTGCTTAAATTCACATGTACGCAGACGATGCTACTGTCTCAGTATCTGGTAAATCAAAAGCAGAAGTAGAAACCAACGTAACCCAGGCACTAAACGAAACCTAAAACAAAAGTAATGTTATTAGGATCGAAACAAAACTTAAGCACTATCCACATTCAACAAGTATCCATTAATATACAAGGTTATCATGTTATCATGTCTCTTTTTCGTGCCATATTGAAATTTTGTAGTACCAAGAAATTATTTGACAATTTATATTATGTTTTGTTATTCTCAAATCGATCGATTTTTCCGTGATCTGTCCAAATATTGCATCGGTTTAATAGTAATCAAACAGAGATCGGAGGAAGACAAGTCTGTTTTCAATTTTGAGTACTTTGTATCTTACCATTATCCACAAAATATTTATGTTTTTATACTATTTTATAATATTATGTTATGTTATTTTTGTCTATTTGTTGTTTGTTTTTTAATGCTGATTCAGGCCACTCTGTATAAACATTCGTGAATAAATAAATCAATCAATCAATCAATAAACCAATAAATCAAATTCTAATTTAAAATCCCTTTGCATTCTTGCAATATCCATTATGTCTTTATTTTTATCATTTTGTATCATTTTATATTACTACTGTATATGTATATTTATATTTCATATTAAATATCTTAGAATATATATATATTTTACACCTTATCTTACTGAACTTGTTTATTTTGCTATGATTTGCAATAATTATTTTTCTAAGCTTTATTTTATTTTCTGTCATTTCTATGATACATATATTATCGTTCTCATATTGTTTGTGCATGTAATTGTTGTTGATATTTTATCATTCATTGTATTTTATTGTTACATGGTCCTATTGTAAATCAGCCAAGTAGCAAAATAGGGTTTTAACTTGTTTCAATAATAAATCAAATCAATGTCGTATTAGATGCAAATTTAAGGTTTATCTTTATTCATGTATATGTATTACGATTTTTTTTTTTACAGTTTTTGCTATATTCAAAGGGTTACTAAAATAAAAAATTCATTGCCCATTTTTCGTAGGAAGGAGTCATCAGTAGCCAAAAAAATATCTATCACACACTTTTTATGCATTCAGTCGTATTTCATAATCATTTGAAAAGTACATTTTTGCTGATTTACAGTCATAAGCCCCGCCCCTATAAAACCATCGAAGCGACATCGTGATCACGTGATCTGTGAAGTACGAAAAGTAAAGGAAAATATTCCACCCACCTGTATACCGTGCATGCCCGCTGGCCTGGCAGGCCCAGCCCGGTACGGTGCCGAGCGCGAGCATGATATTCACCCCATCGACCATTTGCAATGCATATTTTCGTGTTTAATTCCAGCTATTTTAATGTGCGTTATTACCCGCAAATATGAAATGTTTAGACAAGCTTCCAGTTTGTTTTGTTTTTTTGTTGTTTTTTGTTGTTTTTGTTTTTTCCCTTTTAATTCGTGCAGCCATGCTTGTGTCATCAGACGTTTCCCGTGGGAAAGAATCATGTTGTTCGGACGGGTTAGGCCTGAATTACACTCTACCAATGTTCAACGAGTGTAAGAAGAAACAACATCCCAATGGCAGCATGGTACAGACCATCCCAAAGCTTATCCCTGCTTCATCTGCTGATGACAGATGCCCAAGAAGGAAGAATAAATTGGGAATCCCTCCAAGACACACAGTGTGCAGATTCCCTGGTAAGCATATATGCTTTGATTACAATAGTAATTTTTATAAGTAATCCCTTTTATATCTAAAGCTACGTGTTAATTCATTCTTTATTGGTGTTATTTAAAAAGCCTTTAGCGGCACAGCAAAGTCGGACTTTAGAGATCAATAATCTATTCTCCCATCTCAAGGTTTCTCTGATATTTTAAACGTAACTCATATCCCTTGGCGCTATTCTCATTTTGCATTGTTAATTTGCTTTTTATTCTGCTGTAAGTGAACATGTTATTAAATATATTGCATATAAAAAAGGAAAATACCCAACTTTGCTGATACACAGTAACAAATATTTTAAACAACTCTTCAAAATTTTTAAACAACGCTGTTTAAGCCGGTCACTTTAACAACTGTTGTTTAAAACTTTAAACAACCCAAGTTGTTTAAACTTTAAACAGCCTGTTGTTTAAAATTTTAAACAATTTTTTAAACAACAGCTTTTAAACAACTAGGTTGTTTAAATTAAGTTGTTTAAAAACACCCAGTTATTTTTTTTTTTTCACAACTGTTGTTTAAAAAATTTGTTGTTTAAAAAAGTTGTTTAAAACATCTAGGTTGTTTAAAGTAAGTTGTTTAAAACTTTTTACACAACTATTGGTTTAAAAATACATTCAAAGTTGTTGTTCAAATTAATTGTTTAAAACACTATACAGATATGATGTGTTTAAACGTACACGGTTGTTTAAGGCTGTTGTACACAAAGTAAGTTCCAAATGCCAGAGCTGATTTATACGTTCAGAGGTAAGCATTTAGACTAAATATATTGTAATCTGATCGAGTTATACTCAAGACATATTTGTGCTGCCGTGACATCTACATGATGTCTAGATCTAGACCACATCCACAAAATAAATAATGATGTAGACCTGGAACTTTGCAGCGCAGCGCAGTTTAAATTAGTTGCACACATACAGTATAGGACCGGACCCACGCGCGCATTCACTGTGTGTGCAACATAAACTGCGCTGCGCTGCGCTGGAAGGGCGACTTGCAAAGTTGCAGCTAGGTCTAAATCATAATTAATTCTGTGACTGTGGCTTAGATCTAGACATCATATAGATGTCATGGCAGCACAAATATGTCTTGAGAATAAACTCGATCAGATTACATTATATTTAGTCTAAATGCTTACCTCTGAATGTATAAATCAGCTCTGGCATTTGGAACTTCTGCAACATTGCAACCACAAAGGCATCCGCCATGATGAAGCCGGCCGTGTTTGGCGGAGAAGGAAACCCGTCTAGCGCGAATTTTCAATCTTTTTAAACAACGTTGTTTAAAAGATTATCATTGATGTCTTAAACAGCGGTTGTTTAAAATGCAGGGTCCGTCTTTTAAACAACATTGCTTAAAATTTAAACAACACAAATTTAAACAGCGAAATTTTAAACAGCGTTTTTGCTGTGTATTTAAATTTGTTCAGTGGTAAAGAGTAATTTTAATCCGTCTGAATATTTTATTCATAAATATTTTGCCATGGATGACAGAGCACCAAGGTTTTCTTCAAAAAGTCGTGTCAAAATAATTTTGTTCCTAGTTCTCACTGATGCATAGAGTATGTAACAAAAGTCAGTATGGATTAGATATTTCAGTCTGAAAACAATTGCTAAGTTTCTAAACTTGATTTTGAGCAGTTACAAAAGTTTGGTTTTTTTAGTTGCAAAAGTGTAATGTCTGCTCAAAATCAAGAAATACTAGATTCTGTGATAATTGTATGATACAAATAAGTAGATTCAGTCCAGATTATGTAGGTTCAATAGAATCATGTTCATTATCTGTTGATCACTTCAGTTCGTATCACTCTATGGTGTCTCACATCAAACAATGCATATAGCAAATACAATTAGGGTAGCTTACAATCAGATGACGATATTACATTCCTCCTATCTTTTGAATAGAAGTTAACATGTCTCTGTTTGGTATTCTAATATGCAAAATATGATATAACATTTTGAACAATCAATTCAAGTGTAATCTTCAGGTGGTACTGTTTAGCTTTAACTTGGGTGAAACTTTTCAATCTTCTGCCGACATATTATAACAAACAATGTCATGCTACTTGGCATGTTTGACTTAATAAAACTATGAACCCAGTAAACCAATGAACAACTCAAATTCAATAATTAACTCAATAATGAATAACTTTTAACTCTTGCTTGAAAACATTCATAAAATGTCATTTAATCTTCAAATACCTTCACATCTTATGTAATCTTAAAATATCTTCACATCATATGCTTATATGAGTATAAATGTTATAACAATACATGTACCAGTCCAGTATGTGTCATTCTATGAGTGTTTGAAATAAATGATGCATTTGCAATTATAGCAACACATGTTTGTATTGACTGTTTATTTAACAATATCAATTCTGGCTTGTGTTAACTGTGAATTGTGAAGTAGCTGTATAATAATTTAATGTTATTCAGCATATCATCCAGGCTCACGAGCCAAAAACGATCAAATACAATGATTAATGAAGGCAACTTGTGAGTATGAAAATTTGTTGTGTGTTAACAACATTAAATTCCTTCCTTCACCTTTGTGACTATTTCTATTTCTCCTCCCTTTTCTATGTAACAAAACACAAGGACATATACCTCTTGTCCCGTAAATATCAAACTTTGTAAAATGAGTAACTGGTAAACTGCATATTTCTGTGCATACAAATACATTGTACAAAGACCAAAATTTGACATAGCACAATAGAAGTAACCATGTAGATCAAACACTTACTTTCAGTAGCATGCTATCTCATAAAATGAAATCAATCAATATTCCAGGCTCTGACATGTATCTTGTTACTTAATTATTTCTTTCATTTAACAGGTATTTTCAACTAATGACACACATGCTCGAAAATAAGCACTAAAAATATGTTTGCTAAATGTGTGCATTATCTATTTCTTTCAACCAAACATTAGGTTTTCTGACCTGATATGGTAAAATCAAAGGCTTGGCAATTAAATGCTTATGTGAATTGCTCAAAATTGCTCAAAACAGTGTAATGCGTAATAGCATAAACAATTTTCTCGGAAATTCGACTGTAAAAAATCATGTAAATCACATATGTGCATCAAATAGACGTTCATAAATCATTAAAAATGAAAATGCGTGCATAAATCATTAAATATGAGCAAGAAACATATATGTGAAATGAGATATCAGAAAAATTATGTCTTGGGAATTTTAGCTGGTCTTGAAATGCAAAATGCACTTAATAATGGGCATAAGAGTAGTTCATAGCAGTCCGTTTCTCTGCTTTAGTTACTTTGCGAAATTATCTATAATACTCTCTCAGATATCGCGGAGGATGGCGATTGCGAACTGGATTTCGACGTGGTGATTGACGGTTGTTGACTGGTATAGTATTATCACAAAAATCACCATCATCGAACTCATCTGGGTCATTATTCGGTACACGAGATCCTTGGAGAATCGCGAAATGTGACGAGTTGCGTACTACTCTCTGTGAACCACGCTCAGCTATAATCATTGAGCCGCGTACTTCTACAACTTTCAGTGGTCGCGGATCAAATGGGGACGAGAACTT
This sequence comes from Heliocidaris erythrogramma, assembly GCA_025617745.1. NCBI lineage: Eukaryota > Metazoa > Echinodermata > Echinoidea > Camarodonta > Echinometridae > Heliocidaris > Heliocidaris erythrogramma. Next base: position 6,298,292 of record CM046860.1, on the reverse strand, counting down.
TCCCACATGACCATCGCGTTTCACAAGAACCACGTCACCTGGTTTAAGCTTTGACTTGCAGAACGACTTGTGCTTTCCCGCGTTCGCTGCCATTTGGGACTTCTTGACATGGTCGCGATCGCGAATGTGTTGATCATCTTTCGTGGGTGATTGTGGCTGTGGAAGTCGCGTGCGGAGAGGACGATTGAAGATTATGGTAGCGGGTGGTACATCAGTAGTTGCATGGGGTGTGGCTCTGTAGTTGCGTAAGAAGCTATATAGATCTTGTTTCCATGAACGACGTTCGATGGTTGATGTGCGAAGGGTCTTCTTCAAGACACGCATGAAACGTTCCACCTCTCCATTCGCTTGTGGCCATCTCGGGGTGACTTTGCGATGAACAACTCCGAGGTACTGAGCGAACAAGCGGAAGTTTTCGCTATTAAACGGTGGACCGTTATCAGTGCGAATTTTCTCTGGCACACCAAATAGCGAGAAGATGCGATCCAAATGTGGTATGACTACTTGGCTTGATGTGGAAGTGATTATTTCGACTTCTTCCCATGGTTTAGCGGGTAGCTCAGACATGATCAATGGCTCACGCTGTGTACGCGCTGTGACAGATTGACACGCGATACATTGCTTCACTTTTCGCTCTACATATTTGTCAATTCCAGGAAACCATACCTTTTCACGGATGAGCTGTTTGGTGCGACTGATGCCCTGGTGACCTTCGTGAGCGATGTTGACTACGCGTTCACGTAGACATGTTGGTACGACGAGCCTGTGATCGCGGAGAATGACGGTATCATTCATGGCTAGGCTGAGCTCGTCTTTGACATTCGCGAAACACTGCAATTCAGATTTAGCATCTGGATCAGCTTGTTGGATGATTCTAGACCATGCGTTTTCTTGAATTGCGTGAATGACGAGCTTGATTATGCGATCTTGTTTGGACGCGTCGATGATCTCTGTTGTGGTGAGCGATTTTGGGACCGCGTTCTCGAAGATGAAGTTCACATGCTCTTCAGCATCCGAATCAACGGTTGTCTGGGTACTAGTTGGATGTCGTGATAGATATTCTGCTGGATTGTTGGCACCACGTTGATATGTGAGCTCAAAGTCATTATGCTGGAGTTTCAACAGCCATCTCTCTATGCGTGCTGGAGGGCTAGAGAATGCCTGGTTGAAAAGGGGAACCAGTGGCTTATGGTCTGTAACCACGGTGAAATGACTGCCGTAGAGGTATAGGCGAAAGTGTATGATGCCCCATGTTACGGCTAATGCCTCACGCTCCGTCTGGGAATATCTCTGCTCCACTGGGGTAAGAGATCGACTTGCAAGGGCTACGACGACCTGCTTGTCTGATGCTGGATCGTGTTGGATTAGCATGGCACACAGTCCGATTGGGCTTGCATCTGATGTGTGAAACTGGGGGTTGAAATATGCCAAGTGTTCAGCAATGGCATGCTTGATATCGCTGAAGGCTTTCTGTTGGCATTGACCCCAGTCCCATTCAACATCTTGTCTGGTAAGCATGCGAAGGGGTTCAGATAGGGTTGCTAGACGGGGAATGAACCGTGCGCAGTATGTAGCAAGTCCAAGAAAGCTGCGCACTTCATCACGTGAGGTTGGTGGGGCTGCATCGATCAACGACTGCACTTTCGCTGGGCTTGGGGAAATACCTGATGCAGAGAAGATGTGTCCGAAGAATTCAATGGATGTCTTGTTGACCTCGCATTTCACTTTGTTGAGAGTGAGGTTCTTCTCTCTTAACCGCTGTAGGCAATTACGGAGACGTAGATCATGCTCAGCTTGGTTCTGACCAACTATCAAGATATCGTCACTGATATTGATCACGCCATGCAGTCCTGCAAGTGCTGATTGTATCATGTTCTGAAACTGTTCTGCACCACTGTTCACTCCGAAATTCAAGCGCTTATACTGGAACAGGCCAGCATGGGTAGAGAATACAGTCATGTAGCGAGAGGCTTTGTCATTGAGCTTCGCAATGATGTCATCGATGGTGGGGGTGACATGCCTTTCCCGTTTTATGGCACGGTTTGCTGCGCGCATGTCAACGCAGATACGGATCTGTTCCGGCTGCTTCGGTTTCTGAACTACACGAATCGGTGACACCCACGGTGTTGGTTGATTGGTCACCGGTTCAATAATGTCCAACTGCTGTAAGCGTTCAAGTTCAGATTCCACTTGTTTGCGGATGTGAAATGGAATTCTTCTATGTGGTTGTGTGATGGGAGTGATTGTATCATCAACATGAAGTTTGCAGGTAGCTCCTTTTAGTTTACCTAGTCCAGTAAACCGATCTGCAAACTCATCTAAAATTGATGAGCTACCAGTGTCATCGATGTTGAGTGCTAAGCTGATAAGTTGAAGTTCAAGCGCTGTGTTGAGGTTTAGCAAAGAAGGGCCAGTTTGTTGTGTTACAACAAACACTGCATGACAACTTCTGGATTTGTAGGACAACGGTAGAGCTAACTGTCCAAGGACTGACAAAGGCTTGTCCGAACCATACGCATAAACACGATGAGGAACGGGTTCCAAGGCCAACTGTTGCGAGCACACCTTGCGGAGGGTTGCACTACTTATGATGTTTACAGACGCTCCTGTGTCAAGAATCATATTTGTGTTTACATCATTGATGCTGATTTTCACTGTCAAAAGCTTGTTCACCTGTGTAACTTGTCCATCTTTGACGGTAAACAGATAGCTACTGCTGTTAGGGTCTTCAGCTTCATCATTGTCAGTAGTTTTAGTTGTACAGGGACTAGACACACAAGGAGTATGAAGCTTTTCAATGTTTGCTCCTCCTGTTCTGTCAGGAAATTGACTCTTTTGTCCTTCTGTCTCTTACGACACTCTTTGGCGAAGTGATTGAGCTTCTGACAGTAGGCGCACGTTTTGCCATGAGCTGGACACGGCTTGTCCCTGTTGTGCGGGTAGGGTCCTCCACAGTTGTGACATGTTGTGGCTTTACTCTGAGTTTGGGTAGAAAAGTTACTGTCAGTGTGCTTACTGTGTGCTACTGGCACTGATTTGTGCTGGGAACGATGTGATTTCTGTTTCCGAACAAAGTTTACTGATGATGTGGATTCACTCTTGATCTGTTCAGCTTGTGCGGTTGCTGCATTAGCAGTACGAATGATTGTCACTGCACGGTCAAGTGTAAGATCAGGTTCACGAAGTAAACGTTGCCTGATGGCTGCATTGTTCAGTCCAATGATAATTCGATCACAAATTAATGAGTCATGCAAATCCCCAAATTCACACGAGCTGGCAAGTGATTTCAATGATGTTAAGAAATTATCAAATGTCTCACCTTCATGTTGACCCCGCGTGTTAAATACATAGGGTTTATATGTAGTGTTCACGTGTCCTTTGAAGTGATCCTCAAATTTCTTGATGACTTTATCAAGCTTTTTTGAGTCAGTGTCATTGCTCCATTTGAACGTGTTGTAGACTTCGACTGCTTGCTCCCCAATGACCGCGAGAAGAGTGGCTACACGCACCGCCTCGGTCTGTGTGGCAACACCGGTCGCTAGCAAAAAGTTATCGAATGCTTGTTTGAAGCGTTTGAACGATACTGCTGGATTAGAAACGTCCAAATTAAGAGGAGCTGGTGGTGGAATGCTAAAAGATGCCATGGTTTCATCCGAACCTCGTCGCCATTGTGATAATTGTATGATACAAATAAGTAGATTCAGTCCAGATTATGCATGTTATGTAGGTTCAATAGCATCCTGTTTATTATCTGTCGATAACTTCAGTTCGTATCACTCTATGGTGTCTCACATCAGACAATGCATATAGCAAATACAATTAGGGTAGCTTACAATCAGATGACGATATTACAGATTCAACCGGAATTTATGATATTCTCCTGGACGTGATGACATCCGTATCTTATTCATAAAGTAAGCCCTAATTTAAGTCCTTCTCAGTCTGAGTACAAGGTGTATGTGGGATACTACCTTTATCGTGAAAACCGACAACCATTTTCTTTTCGTAGTTATCAATTCGTGTAGATCATTCCTTTGATGTTTGTAAACCATCAACATTGTGGAGCGTCAGGAGTGTCAAGTCTGACAGACATGTGCGTTATACAAGAACCAACTATTATTATTATTATTATTATTATTATTTAAAGATAAAATTTAACAAATTCATAGTGACGAAGCTTTTCGACCTGCACTCATCGGGTCACAACGCAGGAATGAGAGAATACAAGAAAATACAAAAGTCAAGGAAGGGTGTGTATAGCGACCCGGGTAGGATCCGGGCACGCTAGAATAATCGAAGCGCTTGTACAAACTCCTTTTGTCGGCACAATAGCGGATCTCTCGACTGAATGAACAACGCTGCTAAGAAGCGAAGATGTTGCAAATTTGTTCTCCGTGTAAGCTCAACCATGAGCTTCTTCGCATCAAGCAAATCCTACGAGACAATGGCTATCCGGAGCTTGTCATTGATCGCGTTGTGCAGCGTACTATTGATTCGCGGACTCGCCCTGTGTATGGGCCCAATAAATGCCCGGTCTACCTCAAATTACCTTGGCGAGGTAAAGTGTCTGATAAGTATGCGCGCGATATTAAGCATACAGTGTCGCGCTGTTACTTTGCCGTGGCTACGCGTGTCGTGTTCTCTACTAATATAATGCTACCCGCAGTTCGCAAGGATGTACTGCCTTCCCCCAAATGAGCAATGTCGTTTATCAGTATCACTGTCGGTGTGAAGCCGTCTACGTTGGCCGTACATCTCAGCGTCTAGCGGACCGCATTAAACAGCACGTACCCTCCGTGGTACGACAGACATCAGCTGGTAGCCGAGCACAGCCGAAGCGTAACTGCAAAACCGCTGCTAGCGTCGCTAATGTTCAATGCCGCAGTCACAGCGACTCTGCTATTGGTCAGCACTTGCTAAATAGTCCGGCTTGTTCCAAGGCGTATAACCCGCACATTGGAAGGGGCCGAGTGAGCACAGTGTTGTGTGCTCCGAGCACTTTTGTGCGGAGGACTTCGTCGATAGCACGGGGCTGCGTATGGCATCAAGAAGAGGCCGTCCCTGAAACAAGTTTGATCATACATGTATCAATAATATGAAATTTGGCGACTCTGAGCTTTACCTCACAAGCACCTCTCTCAATTGGTCTTTACTATTAAAAATGATTTTTTTTTTTGTTCTTGATGAAGAAAAAGATCTTTCTCCATAAAGAGTGTTATAAAAATGTTTATCATGGTAGAGTGGAAACTCAGTATAAAGAGGTCTGATACAACAATATTCCTGATATAACAAGGCAATATTTTGGTCTCAACTCTTTATATTCTTTTTTTTTTAAACTGATGTAACGAGATTCTGGATTTAACCAGGTAATAGTCCCAAGGACCTCGTTATACTAAGTTTCCACCGTATAATATATTGATTTTTGTTACCACCCTGAATGTAGTGAAAGTGTAACGGGCAATTTTCAACCTACAACCCCCCCCCCCCCCCCCCCCCCCCTCCCCCGGCCGGAAAAAGGGCATACATCACAGTTACAGGTTGATTCCTACTTCTCTACCTTATACATGTAGTTCATTTGACAGAAAATCTGTTTTCCAATGATTCCCTCTCTCTCTTTCACCATTTCTTCTCTTGTGCTTTCCCTCCCTTTCTCCCTCTTTATGCCCAAAATTCTCCACTTACACACATCTTCCCTCAACTTTTTATCTCTTTTTTCCCCCAATGATTCCCTCTCTATTTCTCCCCTTGTGCTTTCCCTCCATTTCTCCCTCTTTATGCCCAAAATTCTCCGCTTTCACACATCTTCCCTCAACTTTTTTATCTCTCCCTTTTCCCCCCAATGATTCCCTCTCCCTCTATTTCTCCCTCTTTATGCCAAAATTCTCCACTTTCACACATCTTCCCTCAACTTTTTTATCTCTCCCTTTTTCCCCCAGTGATTCCCTCTCTTTTTCACTATTTCTTCTCTTGTGCTTTCTGTCTCCCTTTCTCCTTCTTTTTGCCCAATATTCTCCAATTACACACATCTCCTCTCAACTTTATCTCTTTTTTTTTTTCTTTTTCCATTCTGCCAATTGTTGGTTTTGATCTCATTCACGCACTCACACCTTTCTTTTCAATTGTTAGTTTCATTCACGACAAGCCTTGCATAGTAAATGTGTTTGAGCTCTTCCAGAGATGACAAAAATATTCAATTGATTTGAAATATACTATTACTTCTGGAGAAATGTAGATATAGATGTATCCAGGAAATGGTTGTCTTACAATTGAACATCAAAAATTCAATAGGAGAATGCCCACCCCCCCCCCAAAAAAAACATAACAAAACAAAACAAACAAAACTGATTAGCTTCCAAAGTATGTTTCATTAACAAATTAAACAACAAATGCCATAAAAAATAACAGACCTCATATGCCATAAGGTAGACCCGTATTTTTCTGGTCTCGTCAGCTCAGAAAGGGGGGGGGGGCAAAAAAAAGAAATTCGCCAAACCTTCAAAAATCGCTCAGTAAGGGGTTATTGGGGTCTAGTTTCCCCTCCATAATTCCCTGACACGCAACAAAAAAAATCATACTTCTCTTCCAAAGGGGGAGGGGGGGGGGGGACCGGGTCAGCTGTGCCCCCTGGATCCGCCAATGGTTCTGATGGAAATGCTGCACGGATTCTTGTCACGGCACAAGATGGGAGAGGAACACATCCTGCCCTGCCTGGCTTTCCTATAAAAGATTTTTTTTTAAGAGTACAAAGGAAACTATGATTAGACAACTTCAAAACAATGCACAGTGTAGTCTATGATGTAGGTGATAGTGAGGTAACTTTTACTTTGAACTTCACAAATAAACAATAGAAGATTAGCTAATAATTTAGTTGTCAACATCGCAGTGTAAAATGTTGTGATGGGGAAAGAGGAAACAAACATTAATCTGCACATAGGACAAGAAAATACATGTACACTGCAAATAGAATAATCTTCCTCTATTTACATTAAGGCTAAAACATTATTTTCTTTTATAGAATATCGTAATATTAATTTCATAAGGAGCCAAATTGGCATTTTGCATGCTAACTGCTTTATATAATACAGGAATACTGCAGTAAGGATTAAAACAAAAAATATGGTGTACTCACTGATTTTTCAGTTGCATCCTGCCTTGCCTGTCCGCCATACTGCTGCCGATACAGATAGTAAGCAGTTTCCATCACATACCGCTCCAGACACACTGGATGAAACCCTGGGTGGAGAAGAAGAAGAAGAAGAAGAAGAAGAAGAAGATCATATCTATTGTCAACTATAACGGTACCTACACTTACTTAGTGTAGCAGCACAAAGAAAACAAGCAAGATAACAGGAGAGCTAAGAGTTTTCTGGATATCAATGTTAGAATTTAATAGAATCAAACGCTACCACCCCATGCACCAGTAAAACTGCCCAAGCGCAAGCCCAGGCAGGATCAGCAGTAGACCGAAAATTCTGTCTCTCGTTCGTAGCTCTTCACTTAGGGACAGAAACGCTCCATTCACTCGCCTGTGCAAACCGAATCCCATTGACTCACACACTATACCGTTTGAATACGGCTGGAAGATTTTCAAACAGAGAACACCTTGGACCCTGAATTACCTGAAAAAGGAGCATTAAAAGGAATAACAGTCAAATTGGTAAGTTGAACATGTTCGTTTAAGTATACAGCCTAGGCCTAGGCCTTAATTTACACAAATATTGTTAAAATGTGAATAATACGATTGACAAAAACGACATGCCTACTGTCAAGCGGTTGACAGTGAGTTTGCACAGGCGAGTGAATGGAGCGTTTCTGTCTCTAAGTGAATGGCCGACCCTATCCAAATAAGAGGCTAACGAACGAGAGACAGAAAATTTCGGTCTAGGTCAGCAGGCGAACAACCAAAACGGCGCGGGGTGTACCCCGGCCCTGCGCACATCGAGCTCACTGCCTCGATCAGCGAAGTATCAGCTCAGCCTCTCGGGCAATTTGCAAGCGTAAACAAGATTCATAATACGTGGATATGCGTAAATTAAACTTTAATCGGTAATTTATTATCAAAAAATAATTACCAATTGTGTCTCCCGTCGATATCCTCTCCGTTATTAAAATCAGGGACGTCTGTGTCATCATCAGAATCTTGCCCAGACTCCGACAATTAGACATGTCTGGCTCAAACATAGTATACGGCCGGGCCCCTAATTCCTCTTCAATTTCTTCTGGGACTTGATGCTCCAAATCAGATATATCTGATCCTGAATAGGGGAACCGACATTTGCTCCGGCGGCAATTGCTCCTGCGACAAATGCTCCTAAAAATACGACAATTGCTCCGCGACAATTGCTCCGCGATAATTGCTCCTGCGACAATTGCTCCGTCGACATTTGCTCCTGCGATAATTGCTCCGGCGACATTTGCTCCTGCGACAATTGCTCCGACGACATTTGCTCCTGCGACAATTGCTCCGTCGACATTTGCTCCAAAATATGATTATTGTTCAGTCGTTAAAAATGAATATGCGACAATTGCTCCGCGACAATAAACTCGGTAGACATTTGCTCCATTTGAGCGACAATTCCTCCGCGACATTAGCTCCGTCGAAGATAATGAATATGCGACAATATCATTGCCTCGAGATATCTCGAATATCTCGAAATACATGTATGTCGAGACAATTACTACCGTACCTCTAACTGCTTATTCCACGAGAGTACGATGACACTGGCGTCAATCCGTTTCGAGGAGTGGGATGGGGAATGAACAAAATATTTTGCCGAAATTTCTTGCTCACATTAATTTGACTATACACACCCCTCACCCACACACCCCAAGACACATACTTTTATTTATTTTGCGAGCGAGCCAAAAATTACCATATCTTGCCTTAAAAGAAGTCTCGTTTTTTTGTCAAAATACACTCTGGACTTATAAGATATTTAAATGGTATATTTGGTTACCTCACTGCCAAATATTACATACTTCGCTGTTGCAAATGTTTGCTGTCCAAAACCACACTGTTTCTAAACATTGCGAGCAAGGAAAACGCACTCTCTTGGGGATAAAGTATCATTTCGTCATCAAAATACACCACAGGCCTATAACCTTTCTAAAATATATTCGTCCGCCTCCCGTTGCATGCCCAATTTGTTTGCCTTCCCAATAAGTTTCACTCTAGCTTTTCAGTGAGCGCAGCGAAAAATATTATGATATGCGGGCATCCGCCGCTGGAATAAAAATGATTGCTAATCGAAAACGTCTTGTTTCTAGATTTTATAAGCGGGCAAATATTGATTTTTTTTTTTAAATACTAAGAACAGGTTTAAGTGTATTGTTACAATCCCTTCTCGTGATTTTAGTAACGTACATTTATCGGCATCTTCCGTTCACACAGAGAGTATGATCAGGGTGTGATGATATGAATAGGCTAATGGTCACAGGCGGTCATGTCCTGAAAATTCATCTATTTTAGGTCAACTTGCCGCTCGAATCCTTGCAGACATAACTATCACTTTATGAGTTAAAGAATTAAGCATAAATATTGGATAAAAGACAAGATGCAAACCTATTCCCTTTCTTGATAATATAAATATAACCGGCATAGGTTAAGATAGTGAAATCAAGCGAGCGAAGCGAGCAACGCTTTAAAGTAGAACGTTAATGATTTTAAATATTGGCTTAATACTTATTATTGCATAGATGGCATAAATTAAACAAGGTTATCCAAATTCAACGCTTGGAAACATTTGAAGTAATGATTATTATCAATTATAAAACGGTAAAATACAGCCCCCGATATAGCAGCTGAAGAGCTCCTCGAACGCTGCTGAGATATGTGACGACACACCCTGTACCAGTCCTGTCTAAGCAGACGATGTCCCATAACATCTTACACATTTTTCAGAGCCTATTTTGTCATCTCCTCTTCACTTATTTCTCTTCCTTCACTAGCGTCAGTCTTAATGTTAGTCTGTTGCCTCACTCTTAACTTCGTGTATGGTATTATTTTGATGAAAAATGCAGCGTTAAAAAAATAAAGGAATCAGTCACTTGTAAACAAAATAAGACGCCATTGTATTTTCAGCTGTTTGCACCGGGGCATGTTCGGCGTTTCAAGAGGGAACGAATACCATCCTGCTATTATTCGGAGGGCTTTTCAATTTGAAAGTGGGGTTTATTTCATTGATCATTGACCCTTCTCCTATGTATTTACAATCAAACGGTTTTAGCTATCAGAATCAGTTTCACTTTCCCTTTATAATGGTGTGAAATAGGGTCATGTTTAAATACACCAAACTCTTTATAATTTGATAAATAATTGCATTGCAATTACGTTCATTCATTATAGGACGTCGTCTGCTTAAGCAGGATCGATCCCGAGTGTGACGACATCAAAACATCGCTATATTTCTGGCGAATCCTCGGATATTCCAGATGCTGAGAAGAGCTTTTATTTGTGTTGTTTTTATAATCACCAGATACGCAGTTGACATAAAACTTATACGATTGTCATCTGTAAGCTTCCCAGTTTCTAGTGATACATTAATTGCCATATTTGTGATTTTCTTTGAATATCTACTTTAAATTTAATTAAATTCAATTCTTTTCAATTCAGCTTTATTCAGATTCATATATAAAAGAGTATCATTAACATTAACATGCAAGAAATTATGATATAGTTTAGTGTGTTTAGACGGGCATAGTCATTAAAATTGCATGTAATTATTAAAACATAAAAAAGACTGACAATAAAAATAGGAACCTGGTTGCTGTATAAAAACAGCCACGTTCAGGTTTTCCCTTCATTGTCATTCCTCTTTTTCCTTTCTCTTTTCCATTATTATTTCTTCTTTAAAAATTGGGGGTATATTTTTTACACGCCATTCACCCTTCTTCCACCTCTACAAGCGATTATTTTAAAAATGTATTTATGGCTAGACAGGGGCGAATGGGGGGCTCTGATAATCAGCCCTGGGCACCCCCCCCCCCCCCCCCCCCCCGCACAAAAAAAGTGAAGATGGTGAGTGTACAATATATTTTGATCTAGTCCTTTAACCTTTAGTGTGCACATTTTCTCTTTGCATTTAGATGTTTTTAAAGAATCCATGTTCGGGGGGGGGGGTGAGGTGTTTTGCCCGAAAATGACATTTTCTGGTCCAATTATCACACTTTTTACCCAAATATCACATTCTATGGCCATAAATATCATTAATTTTCAAGTCTCCCAAAGCCTCCTGGGTCGTAGCATATGTTTCTTTGTACTCTGTAATTAATTTCGCTTTACAAATAACCGTAAGACAAGCATATTCAGAAAAAGAAAGCTGTACAGTTTAGTCAATATTTGTTTGTTTTTGTTTGCAAGGCGTTTGTCAGCTCCACGCTGAGGGAGACCCGGGAGCGAACACTTAATACCCCGCTTGACCAGTTTAAAAAGTTGAACTTGGCAACCCAGAATGATTGTCGTACTTTTGTATTACTGGTATAAATTATTCTATCTTTCACGTTTGTATTATTTTTGTTTATTTAAACCATGCAGTTCTGCATCGGGGAGTCAGGGAGCTAGAGGCATTATTATGATATTTTCTGTTTGATAGAGTACTGCCATATTAATAAGAATAATACATGTATATGTCAATTTGTTTTGTTTGCGAGGCATTATGCAAGCTCCACGTGGCGGGAGGCCCGGGAGCGAACACTTAATTCCACCAATTCCCCATATTTTGGGCGTATATTCCCTTCCCCTCACTATTACAATATTAAATTGAACTTTAGCAATTCGCAACAACCCACATACAGGACTGGCTTGTTTTCCCCACCAGCAAGTGTCATGACTAGTAGATAGAATGGCTATAATTTAGAAATAAATGTTCGCCATCATTTACTCAGTTGTGTTAAAAATGCCCAAGATAAAGAAAGAGAGAGAGAGAGAGAGAGGGGGGGAACAAAATAATAAAACATATAGATGAATAATTAATAGGTATAGGCAAAATCACAAGGGAAAGTGGTAGAAAAAATCTTTAAAAAGGTTTATTTCCAAATCCCGAAACACCAACAACAGCTATTGTTCTGAATTCGTTGTGTTCGCTTTTGATGAGGATTTTATATAAGGTTGTCGTTGGAGCAATTGTCACATACATAAGCATTAACGACGGCCGACGGAACAGATGTCGGCGGACAAGTTGTCGCATGAGCAATTGTTGCGGAGCAATGATATTGTCACATATTCATTTTATTTGACGGAGCTAATGTCGCGAAGGAATTGTCGCTCGAATGAAACAAATGTCGGCGGATCGAGTGCTTTCCGCCGGAGCAAATGTCGACGGAGCAATTGTCGAGGAGCAAATATTTATTTCTATTTACTGAGTTTATTGTCGCGGAGCAATTGTCGCATATTCATTTTTATCGGCGGAGCAATTGTCGCATATATTCATTATTATCGACGGAGCAGTTGTCGCGGAGTAGGTAATTGTCGCTCGATCGGAGCAAATGTCGACAAAACAATTGTTGCAGAAACAATTGTCGCAATTGTCTCATATATTCATTTTATCGACGGAGCAATTGTCGCTCGATCGGAGCAAATGTCGACGGAGCAATTGTCGCAGGAACAATTGTCGCATATATGCATTTCTAGCGACGGAGCAGTTGTCGCGGAGCAATTGTCGCTCGATCGGAGCAAATGTCGACGGAGCAATTGTCACATATATTCATTTTATCGACGGAGCAATTGTCGCTCGATCGGAGCAAATGTCGCGGAGCAATTGTCGCAGGGGCAATTGTCGCATATTTGCATTTCTATCGACGGAGCAGTTGTCGCGGAGCAATTGTCGCTCGATCGGAGCAAATGTCGACGGAGCAATTGTCGCAGGAGCAAATGTCGACGGAGCAATTGTCGCAGGAGCAAATGTCGACGGAGCAATTGTTGCAGGAGCAAATGTCGTCGGAGCAATTATCGCAGGAGCAAATGTCGACGGAGCAATTGTCGCAGGAGCAATTATCGCGGAGCAATTGTCGCGGAGCAATTGTCGTATTTTTAGGAGCATTTGTCGCAGGAGCAATTGCCGCCGGAGCAAATGTCATACATTCGTACTTCCCACCCCCCACTTGAGTAATGTTATTTACTAATTTCAGTGCCGGTGCGATGCTAGCCTCTTGTCGAGGCCCTGGCGCTGTTGAAATCCTTGGCGATATGGAGGCAAAATTTCTGGCTCGCTTCGCTCGCCAGAAAAACCGAGGCGCTTGCGCCGAGGGCCTCTTGACATCCGACCTGAATTATATATTCATGAGGCACGATTTCCTACTGAATTATGCATGAAACGTGAATAGTTAGATAACCGCGGCGATCGCCCAGCAAATTGGCCAATGAAATCTCAAGGATTTCTTACTTCAGTTCTGGACTAGTCTATTATTTTTTTGGGGGATTACGTAAATTTCTTGCTCAAAATACATTCACAGACAAGCACATTATGAAGAATTCGATCTCTAGCTTACAAACCATGGTAATTTGAAATAAGACAAATGTACATATTTCTCAAGAGATCATCATATATTTACAAATAATGAAGAATGGGCAATAAAAGTCACCGTTCAACAAAAGATGCATCTCCATCAATTCTGATGTAACCAAGGAGTTACCAGCAACTTCACTGCCCGGCAAGGCCCCGGGGGATCCACCTGGCCCTCGCGAAGCTAGCTAGCATGCAGCAGTCTCACTCTCCATCCCTGGCCCACGGAGGTAATCAGTACAGAGCGGTAGCGCGTGAAAAATAACACTTTTTCCATAGCCAGTAGGCAGATTCACAAAAACATCTTGTCCTTTAAGTGCAGATTTAATTGCATCAACTTGCAAATCTTTGAATCTGTCAATCTTCAACATTCTAGCGGCATATTCTAAGCTCTTACAAATATCGTCATCACTCGTCGTGGAAGAAACGTTGAACGCCATTTTGGGCTGCGATTAATTAATATGTAAGAAATAGCGTGCAGTCGAGTCATGAATATTTAACATTACGTCATGGTAGCTCGCGCTTATTGGATGATTTTCACCGACCAAAATTTGGTCGGAATATTCGTCAAAACAATGAAATACAAAAGAAATTCAGATCAGGTGTCAAGAGGCCCTCGGCGCAAGCGCCGAAAAACCGAGGCGCTTGCGCCGAGGGCCTCTTGACACCTGATCTGAATTTCTTTTGTATTTCATTGTTTTGACGAATATTCCGACCAAATTTTGCCTCCATATCGCCAAGGATTTCAACAGCGCCAGGGCCTCGACAAGAGGCTAGTGCGATGCCAGGTACGTGGGCCGTACTTCTCAGCGGTTGGCTGATCGCATTAAACAACACGTCTCCTCGACTATTCGGAACCGTACAACCAATCAGCGCACGCAGCCCGTTCGTGCCTGCAAATCTGAAATGCCCACTAACAGACCAAAGATAGTCAAATGCGATTCAGCGATTGGTCTCCACTTGCTGAACAATCCAGCTTGCGCACAAAGCTATGCCGATGATCAATTCTCAATTATGTCCCGGGCCAGAAGCTCAGCGCATTTACGCTTTCTGGAAGCCGCCTACATTCAATCGCACGAACCCCTTCTGTGCAGACAAAAGGAGTTTGTCCAAGCTTTGCGATTGTTCTGAAATTACGGCGTCTGGGTTGCGTCCGGGTTCATCGAGCATAAGTTGAATAAACACGAGAAGATGGTAGAACTCATGCATTACCAGGGAATCATCAGTTGTTCTTCCACCAGTCACTGGGAGTTTCGGCCCCTTATGAACAATACTCCCTCTTGGTGGTGGGCCAGCAGTGCAATGCACCACCTTCCCACTGGTAACAAAAAGAATTTAAAAAAAAAAAAAAAAAAAAAAAACCTTGTTTAAATGCTGGTTGCTCTCTGCCTTTGGACGTACTTTGTCCAAATCCATGCAGAACCCTTCTCTGCTGCCTCAGATACAGCCCTGCAAGCATGTTTACACTCCCTATTTGAAAAACCCAACTCACGGAACCACCTCTGTACTGAACGTGCCACAAACCCGCGGCAGCCGACCTCAAAAGGAAAGCAAGAGACCTTCCATCCTTTGTCTGAGCACTCTGCTACCAGCTCAGAATACCTTGCAAGCTTCCGCTCAAAGGCATAGTCAATATTATCTTCCCAGGGAACAGTCAACTCTCCTAGAATCACCTCCTTAACAGAGTCAGCCCACAACACCATGTCAGGACGCAGATTTGTGAACACCACATGCTGTGGGAAACTACCTTTCCCATCCAGATCAGCTCTAACTTGCCAGTCACGAGCTGATGACAGGATACTGGGACGAGTAGACCTTGCCTTTGATCTTGGCTTAGCCCCCTGCTTAACAAAATCTATCTGGAGCCTAGCAACACTGGAGGTACTTTTCTCGGAATTATGAGATGTCACCCTCTTTATAACCGCCTCTTCGATAACCTTCAAAACTTGGTTATGTCTCCAAGTATACATTCCACAGCAAAGGCTGACCTCACAGGCACTGAGAATGTGCTGAAGGGTTCCTCTCCTTCCACAAGCAATACACTTATCAGGCTCGTTATACCACTCGCTAAGGTTAGCAGGAGTAGGCAAAAGATCATAAGTCGAGCGAACAACAAAGGAGATTCGAAGTGGCTCCATCTGCCATAATACAAGCCATGTCAAATTTCTGGGTTCTACCCCTTCCCACTTGGTCCACGAACCCTGTTGAGCCTGACCTACTGCTGAGGCCAATCTCTTCTCCTCCTCGCTCTCTCGAATCTCCTGCATGACAAGGTCACGTCGCTCCTTGACTGTAGCTTTTGACCACCTCTTGGTAGAGGTCCAACCTAGGCCCAAACGACCTGTTTGGGTTGCACCAACTATTTCCTTGTGCTTTAGCCTTGACTCGGCCTCTTCCACGGCCTCATGAGCACGCCACTTTCTACCTGACTTCACATCTGGCTGATAGTTCCTGATAAAGGGATCGCTAGACTCACGAAGCATCATAAATGATCTAGCTTTCGCTACCTTGACCTCCTCAACCAGGGACTTGACTGGGATGTTCAGCTTAGTCTGACTACCATGGAGGGCAACATTTGTCAGGCACCTCGGAACACCAAGCCATCTCTTGACATAGCCATTGATCTTGCGTTCCATAGCTTCAACATAGGACAGCCCAATCTCATAGACAGTTAATGGCCACATGATGCGTGGCATCAATCCAAACTGAAGGCACCACAGTTTAAGTTTGCCTGGAAGGCCACACTTATCAATTGCCTGCAGGCCTTTCCTGATCTGCTCCTCTGTCTCCTTAATCCTCCCTGTGTCTTTCAGTTCTTCAGTGTACCACCGTCCTAAACTCTTAACTGGCTGCTCTTGTATGGATGGGATTTCCTCCCCACACAACAGAAAGTGAAAATCACTCAACTTACCGCGTTTAAGCACAAGGCTCCTAGATTTCTTTGTCTTGAATTTCATCCTACCCCAGTCCATCAACTCCTCAAGTCTAGCCAAAATCCCCCAGCGGCATTTGTGTTTGGACAGAGAATAGTGAGATCGTCCATAAAGGCAATTCCTCCGCGCCGGGGAAAGTCACACCATGCCCAAATCCTTCTGCTGATCTAACAAGCACATCCATAGCAAGTACAAATAGTATGGGAGAAATTGCACAACCCATTGGAATGCCAACCTCCAGGCTCTGCCAGTCAGTTGTGAACTGCTGGGTGGAGAACCTCATATAGTTGATTTCAAGTAATTTGTTATATACCTGCGTGATAACCTGATGAGTGCAGGTCGAAAAGCTCCGTTATCATGTCTCTTTTTCGTGCCATATTAAAATTTTGTAGTACCAAGAAATTATTTGTGTATTATTTTTATCATATTCCAGCACTTTTATAGTAGTAATTATAATAATGATAATAATAATAATAATAATATGTCTTGTTTGTCCAGGATAGCGTCATTAGTATCATACAGTGTTCTCCCTGAGCTACAATATTTTCAAATACATATTTCCTTTAGGTTATTATATAGTGTTTATTTTGTGTTGTTAATTTCCATTCTCACTTGGACCAAACAACTGCTCAATCACGAGATGTACAGTTACTCAATAAACATTTAAATATCTCATTGCAGCATAATGTCAACTTAGGTCCTCCATAACGCGATTAAATTAATTGTTGCTAAATTACCATTTGGTGATTCGTCATGCTTACATTTAGGGGCTTCCAGGACCATTTTGAATGGTGGTGTCTGACAACTTTGCCAACAAGCTCGCCAAGTATTTTCAACAATAAAAAATGTCACATTTGATGGTACTCTACCGACAAGGCTCGAGAGGCTAAACACTTGCAAAGAAGAATTAGAAAGGGGTTTCACATCCTATCCAATACACGAACACCTTCTCTCTTTTCTAACGGTGCCCAAGCCAAGTTTTTAAGATCCCATCTGAACTAAAGAAAATCATTTCGGTATAAGTCACACCGCCAAACCGATTCCAAACTGATCGACTCTTTGGCATTCGGCTCAATTGAATTGTTTGTTGAAGTGTATGTTGTCAGTCTCGTTTGTGTGACTTCGGCATTCAGAAAAGATAACATACTCACGGTATCCCAAATCTTATTCAGTCATAGACAGAAAGGGGTTAGATACCAAACATACACAATGGTACATCCGGGTCTTTTCATTCCGCAGTATATCGCATATTATTTTATATATATTAATTGCTTGGGAACCGCTATCGTTTCATAGTGACATTAATTTCTTTCCTCAGTACGTACTATCCATTAACTGCTCAGTTCCATCCGGCTCTCATCGAAGCTATTCGTAAAGTGAAGATAACCTTTGATAACCTATATCAAAATAGCTTTCAACGTAAATGATTCAGACATACCATTCAAATGTTTGGTCATCTGTTGTGAGTTCAAGAATTTCTAAAGAACAATGTACCGTTTTTAAATAATTCCTTTCTTCTCCTCGTGTTTACTGGATAAGCAAAATTACTTCGTGTTGTCAACTCCAGTGGAGATAGGTATTAATGTAACATCTCGGCAACACATCGACGCACTGGATCTCATCGATAAATTCTCACGAGCTTTTGAACCTTGAACAAATGAAATGGTGAGTTTTCAGAACATTTTTTTCACGTATGCTAAAATGTATTGTTTGTCAAATAAGGAATAAGTAAAAAGAAAGTTTTAAGAACTATTGGTTGTTTGACATGTGAAACTGTAACGGTAATAAAAGTTCTATAACGATCATTATAAACTCTTTATCATTCTACACATAGGGTAAGGAACAGATGACATATTGGAAGGTCACATGTGGCATTGCAACCTGCCTGTCCTTCGGTATGTATTATTTGGTTTAAAATAACTTTTTTTCCTCCGTTTTTTCTTCTGAAGAGTTAGAATGCACTGTGTAAACCTAACATCAAATTCTAATGTAAAATCCCTTTGCATTCTTGCTATATTCATTGGCCCGAATTCACAAAGGTGGTTTCAGTCAAATCCATGGTTTCAACAGTGGTTTGAAACCATGGATTAGACCACGGTTTCACTTTTGCGATTCACAAAGGTGGTTTCAAGTGAATCCATGGTTTCACCCACGGATTTTACGTCATCATTTTGAGTCAACTGTTTGGGGTGGTCTGAAACCGTGGATTCAGGTGAAACCACGGTTTTAACCAATCAGAATGCAGCATTTAGGCTGCAGACATCATCAACCGGCCGGCTGATCATGATCGATCGTGAACGCTGCGGAAAGAAATTTTCTCGCAACAAAAATTGAGGAGCTAGCATACTTTCCCGAGCCCAAGCTGGAATGAAATCGTAAGTAATTTACCGATTCCGAGTGATATCTAATTTAGAAATTTCTTTTCTTCTTATCTGTACGTATCGTGTTGCGCAGAAAAGTAAAAATTACTTCATAAAATCATGCTGTTTGGAGCCTAGCGCCAGTGTGCAGCTGGTGGAGAAAAAAAAAAAATCGCACTCTGGTTAATTCTTTAGTCCCGGGCGTGTATTTTGGTGTCCCTGATCACAACAAACAAAGACGAGTCTGAGACTGAAGAAAGTCGAGGTCAGCCTCATCAGGTAACCTGGCATTCTTATAAATAGGCCTCGGCTATTTAGTAGCATCCAGCATGTATTATTTTGTATGGATTTTCATCAAAATTTCACCATTATTGGGGAGTCGATGAACAAGACATTGCACATTTTACTTGGTTGCTAAAAAAAAATCAACGCCCACGCACGTAGGCCTAAAAGTTAGGCTTAACTTTAGTCTATTTAATCCAATTCCAGAGTCCGACTCAAGTCTCAAGGCCAGTTGAGTTAGGCTAATCTATGATTATGAATGAATGATTAAAAAATTAGGTGGTCAAGGTAAAACTAAAAGCAAGATCTATTCAATCTTTCACCCAAATTGATTTTGAGTAAAATGAGACCAAGTCCACTCCAAGGCCAGGGAACAATAAATTAATCTTTGATCCCCCCCCCCCCCCCCCCCCCCCCCCTGCTGGCTCCCTGTGTGCTATGTTTGTGTTTTGCATTGCCTTCGGCTGAAATTGTAATTGTATGTAAAGTCTAATGTCATAAACTAAAGCTAGAATCTAAGATGTACATGTACATTGTAGAGCATGATGTAGGAATCTCAATTTTTGAGAACTTGTAGTTGTATACCCATCTGTAATGTCATGAATGTAAGATACCATTACAGGAAGGTTCACAAAAATTTAGATATTACCAGTGGCGGTACCGGGGGGGGGGGGCATTTGCCCCCCCCCCCCCCCAGTTGCCCCCTCCATTTTCGGAGTGAAAAAATTTGTCCGCCCTTGCCCCCCATAGGCGGATCCAGAGGTCCGGACCCCCCCCCCCCCCCCCTTTTTGGCGCCGGTTTTTTTTTTTTAACTTGCCGCCTTTTTTTTTTTTTTTCTTTGCTTGTCAGGGAATTATGGAGGGAAACTGGGCCCCATAACCCCTTTACGGAGCGTTTTTTTGAAGTTTGCCGAAATTTTTTTTTTGTCCCTACCCCCACTGAGCGACTTTGAGAAGCTGGCGAGACCAAAAAAATATGGGTCTACGTTTTGACAAACTTTCATTTTTGTACCCCCTCTTTTACTCAATCCTGCATTCGCCCCTGCCCCCCCCCCCCAACATTTTCTTTTGCCCCCCATTTGCCCCCCCCCCCCCCCCCCCCCCTCCACACTTTAAAGATCCTGGTGCCGCCACTGGATATTACAGCTTCAGGATGCATCAATGCACATATAAAGCAGAGCAAAGCACAAAGGCAGGTTAAGCAACACACAGATGGGAGGGACTGTAATGAGCGACAATATCGGAGATATTGATCCCACTCATAGGCCCAAACTATGCGGGACTAGCAAACATTCACTTTTTCAGCAGTCAAAAACAGACATCACATTTGCTCAGATTTTCTTATATTTTGATCTTCCCTCTAATTCTAAATTTTTAACACCATTTTCCATACAGACAGCTGCCAGACCACAACAAGGTCTTGTAGACCTGAGGAATCCATTTGAAATGTATGATGACTCTGCATTCTGCCTCATTAACATGCTAGAAGCTGGGGATGAGGAGGAAGGAAAAAGTCCACTACATGTGATCTTGCAGGTATTGGCCTCTCTATTTTGTACACAGCATTTCACATTTTCTTCATTTTGAAGAAAAATTGAAATTCTTTTGAATTGTTTGAGTATGACATGACTTCATCAATTTTGGAAAGAATTATGTTGATTCCTAATTTGAAATTTCATATTAATCATTTTTTTTTTAATTTATACACAAAATGAATGGAGAGTTGTCCACGATGAAATCACAGATGCTGGCAAAGTTGCCAACTCAAGGATCCCCATGATAGGGATTTACTGTAACTTTAAAAAGTCATAACTATTGAATGGATTGTCCGATTTTGCTCCAACTTTCACTATTTACTCTTCTTGGTCATCCCCATTCACTTATAGCATACTGATGCCTGGGTTTCATTCCCCTTTAATTTTGTTGTAGCTTATAATTATTAAATCACAAATTGATTACATTTTTTCTACAAAATTTTGTTCTTATTTTTCCTTACATTGTATATAATATATTTCTCTTTTTTTTTTCATAAATTAAAATTCAATATTTCTGATAAAATATTTTTCAGCCCACTATCTCTTGATACGTTGTCATTTACAGGGTCATTCCATAGGATGCTTGGTCACTGTGATGGGGCATCAATATCACAATCATCTGTTTGCAGAGACCAAAACGAGGCTTCCAAAGCTAACGCAAGGAGGAGAAAATCATGGCGTTCCCAACTATGAGAGAAGAGGTTGAATCCACCAACCAACGGACTAGGGTTAAAGTACAGTAACATTGTTAGAAGAACGCAGTTACAAACTCGTTATAACAACGTTATCTCTCTGGTCCTACATCTTTGTAATATACTTTTTAAAACACTAATATAGGGGTTGGGGGGGGGGGGAGGAGGAGGGGCAAAGGAGGCACATGCTCTCCATTGCCTTGAAAAAAATATACACATACAAAACCCTCTCGTTTCCGCTTGTAGTCATCCCCCCCCCCCCCCCTCCCTCAGAAAAAAAAAGTACAGAGGAGTTTGTTGTAACAAGATTTGCCTGTAGTTACATACATAATTATGTTTCTTTGACATATGTGAATTGCAGTGTATCATAGTCAGATTTGTATTGAATATTTTGATTCATAATCATATCAAAATTTAAATAGTTTCAGAAATTTTGTTAAAAAATATATTGGAATAAGAGAAATTCCCATTGTTTACAATCCTATATAAGGTTCCCTGAATTCAGATATTTAGATGAAAACTGCACATTGTCTTGATCGTGCAAAAATTGAGAAGAAAATAAAAAGTACATGCAGAGAATGAATTTTTTGCAAGATTGAAAACTAAACTAAATTATTTTTGCAGAAGTTGATTTCCAGAACTAAATTATCTTTCAGTGTATTGTACATTCTTATTATAATTTCATATTAAGTGAAATCTGGGAAATAGACCTGTTTACTAAGTGAATCAAAGGTTTTTCTTGACAACCTGAAAGCTTGCCAGAGGCTTGCCAGACATGGCAACAAGTAATGTATGAAAACTGGATTCCAAGTATTGTAGTTCATTCATTAAAAACGGGTTAATGGAATACCTCGTTACTAGGTCCCCAGGAAAGAAACATTCATAAATTTGAATCACTTAGTAAACAGGTCTATTGTCTTAAAATACCTGTATTATGTTCACCTCAAAATGTGAGTCATAAATATTACATGAATTTCATAATCATAGTATCGTTTATAAATGAGATATATTTCTTAAAAACTCTGAGAACTGTAATACTCTTATAAAAAAAAAGATTTACAATAGGTTTTTATGCAGAGGCGGATCCAGGATTGAGTATAAGAGGGGGCACACAAATGAAGGCTTGTCAACTTTTGGAAAAGGTAGACCCGTATTTTTTGGGCCTCACCAGCTTCTCGAAAAGTCACTCAATATAGGGGGGGGGGTGTGGGGTTGTTGGCGACAAAAAAAAAATTCGCTCAGTGGGGGGGGGGGGGGGGGGGGGGGGTTATGGGGGTCCAGTTCCCCTCCATAATTCCTTGACAAGCAAAAAAAAAAAGTCTTCATTCTAAAAGGTGGGAGAAAATGGTGGATCGTCTGTGGTTGAAATGCATAGTTTTCTTCCAAAAGGGGGGGGGGGGGGCATGGCCCGGAAGTGCCCCCCTGGATCCGCCAATGTTTTATGTACATAGGTAGTCATATTATTTATTCCATGAATCAATGCATAACTTATTTAACCTTTAACTATTAATGGAAAATATATGTATATAAATGTTTTTAATTTATTTTATGTAACAGAAATATGATAAATATGTAATATTAAATTGCTGAAAATAAGTTACTCTATAACAACTTTACATTTTATACTATACTTTGTATCGTAAAGGCCTCACATTGGTAGTTATGTTACTTTCTGGCAAGATGTGAATGAAGTCATGGTATTTTGTGTTTGGTGTTGATGTTGAGGCAATGTAAATATGCTTGATAAAGAATCTAATGGGGGATATCGCACTAACTTGCTAAAGAAATTGTTAATTTATGTTGATAATGATCTTGGGAGGCTATGATTGAAGATGGCAGCATGTTGGATTTGTTGATATATGATGCTTTCCTCTTGTGAGATAATGGTGTAAGATGGGGAGGGGGCTTTGTGCAGATGTTTGTGGGTGTGCGCATGTAGTCATTACCAACCACTTTACTTTCCCATCCTATTGCATAAAAGATTCTCAATGAAAAAAGTCAAAAAAAAAAAATGTCACTGGCAAAATCAGGGGCTGATGCAGGGTTGACCAGTAGGGGTGGGGCCACGATTCTGACAAATCTCTCGTGACGAGGAAAAAAAAAGGGTCCCCGCTATTTATGGAGCAGTGTTTCTTCCAAAATTCTCTGACAAGCAAAAAAGGGGGTCCTCACTCCAATCACACCCCCTTGAAAATAAGAGGGTGCGTCGACTTTGTTTAAAACAGTTTTCTATTGTCTTTTTCCAAAATGTTCAAATGGGGGGGGGGGCGCCCCTCCCATAATTATATATATATATGATAGGCCTACCGTACTGCTGAAAAAAAAATGAATTCCTGAATCTACAATTTACAATAATCCTCAGAACAATAAAGCCCCAATCCTTGCAAATACATGAATCGACTTTAATATTTGTCTCTGAATTAAATTCAGAAATTGAGAATAAAGTATGTCATATACGGTACATGTCAAGTACGATAAATTCAAAGAAAAATTTACATTTCACTTTTAGTTTTGTAGACATGTGTGATCTTTAATAAGACACCGTGTAGATGCCCAGAGTTTGCAATAAGCGTCTTATTCACACTATTACAAAATCCATGTCATTTTCGTCCTTAAATAGTTTTTGAAAAACAAATTTTCAAATAGAGCACACTTGAATATAAATGATTTGATTGCAGGCGAGTCGGACCCTCCAGATCCAGCTCGTACACTATCGCGGTCCGGTCTACGTCTCTGCAATAGACATGTTTACTACTAGTAAGTGATTCAAATTTATGGATGTTTCTTTTCTGGGAACCTAGTAATGAGGTATTCCATTAACCTGTTATTAAAGAATGAACTACAATATTTGAAATCCAGTTTGCATACATTACTTGTTGCTATGTGTGGCAAGCCTCTGGCAAGCTTTCAGGTTGTCAAGAACAACATTTGTTTCAAAAGTATGCATAAAATTTGAATCACTTTGTAAACAGGTCTATTAATACTCCAGGCTACTACATATTTGTTGAATGAAGTAACATGGGTATAGGCTGGGCTGTGCGCGCGGACAACGGCGCGTCGATCGATATGGCGCATGATCTACGCTTGTTATTATACTAGTATACTCGGTCGAGAGACAAGCACAGGAAGGATTATGCAAAATACGCCCTGCGCCCTGCAATACACTTCCTTGTTTATTAAAAAAAACGACAATAAATTAATTGTAAAGGAAAACTCGGTATGTACTGGTTGGATCAATCTTACTGAGCATGCTCAGTGCAGTGCAAAAAAGGGGAAATCCCTACCTCCGGTTGCAACCGGTGTTTCAAACCGTGGTTTCAACAGTGGGTCTGCTTGAAACCGTGGATTTTTGAGTCCACTGTTTGTGAATCACAGACTCGGTGAATCCGCGGTTTCGGGTGAAACCGTGGTTTCAAAAATCCATGGATTCTTGAAACCACGGTTTCAAATGAAACCACCTTTGTGAATTCGGGCCATTATGTCTTTATATTTTAACATAATGTAATTATATATTTTGTATCATTTTATATTACTACTGGATATATTATTTTTCATATTTCATATTATATATCTTAAAATATGTATATATTTTGTTTATAACTTGTTTGCAATGATTTACAATATTTTTAAAGCTTTATCTTATTTTGTATGATTTCTATGATTTATATATTATATTTCTCATAGTCTTTGCGCATGTAATTGTTGTTTTGATATCTTATCATTCATTGTATTTTATTGTCACACTGCCCCATTGTAAATCAACCAAGTAGCCGAATAGGCTTTTTACCTTGTTTAAATAATAAATCAAATCAATCAAAATCAAATCAATGTCATATTAGCTGTTAAGTTAAGGTTTATATTTTTACATGTATTACCAAAATTATTATTTTTTCTTTACCTGTTTTTTAAGTTGATGCTATATTTAATTAATATTACACTTTAGGGATAATGTGTGTCATTACCCAAAAATGTGAAATGTTTATACAAGCTTCTATTTTGTTTTGTTTTATTTTGTGTTAATTTTTTTTCTTTTAATTCGTGCAGCCATGCTTGTGTCATCAGAGGTTACCCGTGGGAAAAGGTCAAGTTGTACGGATGGGTTAGGCCTGAATTACACTCTACCAATGTTCAACGAGTGTAAGAAGAAACAACATCCCAATGGCAGCATGGTACAGACCATCCCAAAGCTTATCCCTGTTTCATCTGCTGTTAGCGGATGCCCCAGAAGGAAGAGTAAACTGGAAATCCCTCCAGGACACAGCGTGTGCAGATTCCCTGGTAAATATTATGCTTTGATTACAATAGTCATGCTTATAAGTAATCCCTTTTACATCTAAAGCAACGTGTTAAGCTATTCTTTATTGGTGTTATAAAAAGCTTTTAGGGGCAAAGTAATTTCGGACTTTAGGGATGAATAATTCTCCCTTCTCATGGTTTCTTTGATTTTTTAAATGTAGCTTATATCCCTTGGCGCTATTCTCATATTTCATTGTTAATTTTCTTTTTATTTCTACTGTAAGTAAACATTATTTTTAAACAAGGATGTATATACCCAAATTTGGTAGCTTGTCATAAAGAAAGCTATATCATTTTTGAGATTCGAATTTGTTCAATGGTAAAGAGTAATTTTGATCTGTCTGAATGATATTTTATTCATAACTATTTTGCCATGAATGACAAAGCACCACTAGCGTAGCTGGGGGGGGGGGGGGAGCAGGGGGGTAGACTGCCGCGACAACTTTTTCCCCCAATTTTCCCCCTAGTTATGGAGGAAAACTGAACCCCTTAAAATCTGATCAACCTTATCATTTCCATGGAATCAACAAAATGATAAGAAATTGACTCTATTCTGCTAAAATTCACATGCACCGCACACGGAAATGTGTATATGGGACTACACACAAATGTTCGGCCCGAACATTTCAGCTGTTTCTTGTCTTATTTTGAATGTGAAAGCATTTGAAGAGCAATCCTTTTCAGGGGACATATCATCAATAATTGCAATCATATTATATTAAACAACCGCATTTCTGCTTCCACACAAATTATTTTACTACCAAGGTTGGATTGCCCTTTAAAAAAAATCTATCTTGTGCCGTGCCCTGTGAAATAGCCTTCACAGGTTATTGGAGGCTTTTTCTAATATGTAAACAGTTTTGTTACCCTAGCAACAAGGTGTAGTAAACAGATCATGGAGGAAGATGATTTTATGCTGATTATCCTGACCTTTTTTACGTGTGAGGGGGAGGGTAAGGGTACGAGTGTAATGATGCTAATATTATGTTTTGCTTACCCAGCGCAGCCTCATCATTGGGGGTGTTTCACAAAGAGTTAAGTTTGACTAACAGTCGCACTTAAATTCCTAGTTGTGTGCGGTATATGACACATATCCGCATTTGTCAGATCATGCTCAAGGCCGCGCGCTATTGGGTAATCTACCAATGAGATTACGCGATTAATGCCGTATGCGCATTTGCACTTACGCATGACTTTAAGCCAAACTTAACTCTTTGTGAAACACCTGTTCTCCACGAACGCCCTGCAATCATATTATTACCCCGGTTTTAGCAGAGCTACCATGGTGATAAGGCGCTTAAGCATTCAAAGAATTTCTTCCCACGGGTACCCAATTACTTCACCTGGGTGAAGAGCAGCAAAAATAGATGAATGTCTTTCCAAAGGACATTAGTACTGTGACAGGGATTTGAACCCCGTACCTTGTTCTTCATAGTCCGGGAACTTATCCACGAGACCACGACACCTCTTTGTTATTTTTATCAAACATCATTGACACTATACATCACCAGATTTATGTTTGCAAAAAAATGTTGGATAATCATTCAACAAATATGAACATATAAACATATCACCATCATGGTTCAGATCCGTACATCTACCTCCTTAAAATGTTCGAAAATTGATAAGACAACACCCATAATTAGATATAGGAGAGGGGTTTTTTCTTCCTCACAAGCTAGAAGGGTTTTACTCCCTCACAATGTGAATATGTTAGGTTCAGCCTGCATTAGATTTTCACTCCTTACATCATTTTGTGAATACAATTTACCTTTTAAATTCGGGTGATCGTAATTTTTTGGAAAAATTGTTTAAAAGGGCATAAAATACTTTATATATCATACCCTAAATATAGATTTAGAAAGCTAGCGTATTTCGTTTCTAACCCAAAAAGCACACGCTTATTGTCGATGGCGTGGGTAAAGAAAAGCCATGAGATATGTTAATTTTTGAGTGGGTGACATTGTAATTGAGTGGGGTAGGAGGGAGTTCAAAAGCCGGGGTGCAGCAGCACCCCCCTCCCCCTAAACTGAAAACCTTTTTCATGATTTCATCTTCTGGTAAGATGAAATCATGAAAAATGAAGAACATGCCAAGAGATCGAATAATGACAAAATATTTTAATGGAGGGGGGTGGGTGCAAGTATTATTCATTGTTATTATAATGTATGCAGCTATGCGCTTTATTTTATCTTCCACAGATTGTGAAAGTAACCCCTGTCAAAACGGATGGTGTGAGGAGACTATGCAAGGCTATGAGTGTCACTGCCCTACTGGATTTCAGGGAAAGCATTGCAATGAACGTAAGAAAATTAATTTCACCACTACAGTACTACACAGTGTTGAGGAAGTCATGTAATGTGAAAATGTATGAATTTCGTGCTTTTTAAGATAAGTGTTAAGATAACCACTTGAGGTTGCTTCCTTTAAACTATGCCATTAAAATTACTAACAGTTTTTCTTATTGTTTCCTATCTCTCTTCATAACAGGATCTAAAGTATTATCAAGCACGACCAGCGCTACTGGTAAATATTTGTTTTCATTTACGACGATACAAATTACTGTTAGTTTGAAGAGTTTCTAAATACTCTCTCTCTCTGTCTATCATATATATATATATATATATATATGTATACGAAAGTTGAAATATTGAGTACTTCCAAAGAGTGCTCTATGCCTTACAGCAGAGCATATTAATCCATGGTGTACCTGCTCAATCCGACCTTAGGTTTCGTGCCTCTCTCAAGACACTCCTCAGGGATAATGAGCTTGCCGAACACCAAAGCCAAGCTCATTATCCCTGAGGAGTGTCTTGAGAGAGGCACGAAACCTAAGGTCGGATTGAGCAGGTACACCATGGATATATATATATGTATATATATATATATGTAAGTTACGCAACAATTTAAGTTAAGCATTTAAATTACGCAACCATTATTCTCTCATTTTCATTTTTCACAATTATATTATTTCCACGAGAGTTGCCAAAGATGTTGTATATGCTATTTTCTTATACAGAAAAAAAAAAATTCTAAAACGTCTGTTACAAAAGTCTACTCAACACACCCATTCGAGGAAAGCCCCCCCCCCCCCCCCCGGTTGTCTCAAAGTGGCGCGTTCATTGAACTTCTCGCTGGGAACGCGTCCATTCGAGATAACCGGGGGGCTTGTCTCGAAAGGGTGTGCCCGTTCCCGCTCCCATCCCGCTCCCGCAACCCACCCATTCGAGACAAGCCTCACCTGTGTGGGGAATATCACCTTTTATGTCGAGCTTGGTACTCCGAATGTGTCTGTTAACTTCACCCAGCCATCAGCTACCGATATGTCGGGTAATGCTACATTGGTCTATCACAACTACAACTCAAGTGACGTTTTCCCAGAAGGGTCAACCATCGTCAAGTACATCTTTGCTGATGAGAGCGGAAATAATGCAACTTGCTCATTCAATGTCAACGTCACTACAAGTAAGTAAAACCGTCAAACGAGGAACATTATGAAATCCGTTCAAATTCACAGTTGGAACAGGGTTATAGGGGGAAACCCCGTTTGAATAAAGATTTTTTTTTAGCGACTTTTATTTCTATTTTCTGGGAGGGGAGGGGGTTGCTTGTTTGTTTGCCTGTTAGGATGGTTTTAAAATATCGTGTCGGTATTATGACACGATCTTATCAGTATACCGCTCATTACTTAAACAACTCATGCCTATATTCCTTGAAATGCAAATACTTTCGGCATTACCCTTCTTCCCTAACCATTACTTTACAGGCTGTCTTGTAAATTGAACATTATAACGAATTTAAAGACTTTTCTCGTGAATCTAATTTTCATTTCTCCGTTTATGTCTTTTTAATTTACTGCAATAAATCATATATACCTACCTATTATGCCAGTAGTCTTGACTACGGGACCCCTTCGAGAATTTAACACACATGAGTCACAATATTGTGCGCACCCCCCGTAATCCTATTGTCCCCTTCGCCACTCACGCGCGTCAACACGCTACGGCCATCTTCCTCTTTCTTGCTCGCCCCCGACGAGTTAGGACGTCTAGTCACAGCGCTCCTGAAATCAGGTCTTTTAGTATCTTTTAGGCGCGCTTTTTCGCATCTTTAAAGCACTTTTAGGTACCTATATTCTCTTAGATTATAGTACTTTGTGTTTTAGTAGTCACTCTTGCCGATTGCAAGGGATTTTTGATTCCTTTCCTTGGCATTTATTTTTCGGGTGTTTCCGTTTGTCACCGAGCCTTTGGGTTCGGTGTTTGTTCTTACGGTTTTGGCTGTGAAAATTTTTTGTGCGTATCTCCCAAATAAACTTTAGTCTTATTTACTGCATTCAGTTGAAGTATTTCTTATTTTGAGAAGTATACTTTATTGTCTGTTTTATTGCAGTGGTATGAATTCGGAAGAAGAAGCAGTTAGGTCACGGAGACCTGCTTCTTCCGAAGGGTCGTCTAGCAAGACGACTCGGCCTTCCAGAACTCTCCCGAGTACTTCGGTACATGGGGGATGGAGGAGGGCTACGGGTAAGTTGCCTAGTGGTGTTTCCTTGCAGAGTTTGCCAGTCTCGGAGCTTGCGGCTTCGGGACGGGTGGCGTTAACTGAGTCTGGATTGTCAACTCCGAAGCCCGTGGCTTTGGGGTGGGTGGCGTCAGATTCTAGTGGTTTGGATATCTCGAATCCAATCCCCCGGTCGTCAAGACCAGAAGGGGGGGGGGCGGTTGTTTCCCGTACGGTAGCGTTCACTCGCTTAAATCCGTTAGGGGAGACGCGCCCCACTACTGCAGGGCAACCCACGGGCTTAGTCCATGTTGGTCTGGGTTCTCAAACCCTAGCCCCCGGCCGATGCCATATGGGGGAACGAGTACTTCCCGGGCTGTCTACATTGCCAGCTAATGGGAATGCTCGAGCTAACAATTATGGACGCTCTTCGGAGCAACAGGTGTTTTCACCTGAGTGCGTGACTACTAGTGCTCCCCTATTGCCGCTCTCTAGCGGTCCAATAGTGGGTTCACACGCCTTTAGTATCTCGGTCTGCCCCCGCACTGGGTGCTTTTAGCTCCCAACCCATGGCTACCGCATCTTCTTGCTCAGCCAATATGGGTGATTTGTGCGAGACTTTGGGGTTACACCCTGAGCGCACTAATCCCTTTGAGGGAGGTGAGCGTCCCTCCGCGGAGGGTTCGGTTCGTGTTTCCGAAGCGGCTTCGGAGATCCGAACGAATCCGATTAAGCGCTCTAAGAAAAGGGTTTCGGCTACGACTCTTGTCGAGCCAGCCAAGAAGAAGGCCAAGAAGAAGGCAAAAAGTGGCAAGGCTTTGCCGGCCTCTTGCCCGTCTGGCCTGGCTAACCCGGCTAGCTCCTCTCAAGCTGATATGTTCAGCATGATGCGGGCTTTTGCTCAGGATCAGGGTTGGTCCTTTGTACCGGCTACTTCAACCCTGGCTTCTGTCCCTATTCAGGGGTCTGACTTTGAGACTAATCAGCCTTTTGTGATTGATTCGTCTTTGTCTGAGTAGGGGTTCGCATGTGCCTCCTATTCCCGCGGCCCTTGGGGCGCTGCCGGGCGAGGAGACTTTTGTTGAACCATGCGGGGCTCTGCCTGCTAAGTCCTTTGTTTGCGGTCCTTTGTCTCATTCCACTCGGGTGGAACCAGACTTGGAGGCGGCCTCTCAAGCTTCGGTTTCTGAATCGCTTGGGCAGGCGGAGCCTCAATCGCTCGCCCTGTGTGGGATGGAATCGATTGCTTTGTTGTCTCCCTGAATTTAAGTCAGCCCGCGCGCAGGGTTCGACTTCGCGTTGGTTTAAGCAGCAGGATTCCTCCAAGGGTATTGCTCTCGAGGAGGATTTCAAGCTGTAGTATGACCGCATTGAGGCTGCGCTGTTGGTTAAGCGCCCTACTGCGGTTAAGGGTAAGGCCTTCGCCTTCGGTTCTCAGGATCAAGACAACTTTTTCAAAGCTAAGACTCTTTCTCCGGAGATTTTAGAAGTTGGTCGTCGGTTGCAGGCGACTAATCCGCTTACCTACGCTGCTTTTAAGGCGGAGGATAAGCTTTGGTTTAATGTTGAAAACCAGGTTAGGTCAGGTATGCGTTTGGCGGCTTTTCAAGGGTTTCTCTCCGACCTTAGGTCCAGGGCGGAGGAGTTGAATGTTACTGATGGTGACAAGCTGGTTATTGACGACTTGCTGCATACTCTTTTTTGTTTGCAGTGGTCGCAGCTTTCCACCGCAGCTGCTTCGGTTACGTTCCGTCGCAGGACCTTGGCTCTCTCGGCACTGGGTGTTAGAGAGTCGGGCATTGCTCAACTTCTCCGGGGATGTCCCGTCTCGGGGTCCTTCGCTTTTTGGTGGTAAATTCGCTACGGTTTTTCAGAGAGAGATCGATGCGCGAAAACAGATCTCGGATATGACTAAGCAGTTTCACACTAGCTCTAAGTCGACGCGGGCCCCTGTCCGGCGGAGGCCTGCTGGTCCCGCTTCGGGTCAACGCAGTCGTGTGTCTCGGGTCCCGCCTTCTGAGCCGCAGCCAGCTCCTTCTCGCGGGAGAGGGAGTCGTGGCAGGGGCTTTTCGAGAGGTTCTCGTGGTAAGGCGACGGCTTCGCATAAGGCCAAGCCTGGGTTTTGATGTTTTTCCCCGAGCGTTTGTTCTTCCGAATTTGGTAGGTGGCCGACTTCATTCTTTTCTCCCCGCTTGGTAGGCCATCTCCGGGGACGCGTTTGTTCTCTCCGTCGTGCGAGACGGATTCTTCATAGATCTTTTCGCTTCGCTCCCCGGAGGGGCTATAAGAATTCGGTCACCTCCCATGTCTGCCCTGGCTCGATCTCATGCTTCAAAGGAGATCGAGTCTCTATTGGAAAAGAGGGCTATAGAAAGGGTAAGAGACAGGCCGTCTCTTTCCCTTTCTCCAATTTTTGTTATTCCCAAGCGCTCGGGAAAACTTCGTTTGATACTGAACCTGAAAAGAATAAACAAATTCATTCCTCCAGTTCATTTTCGGATGGAGACTCTGGCCTCCTTTCTTCCGTTGATCAAGAGGAAGGACTACGCGGTCTCGATAGATCTCAAGGGCGCGTATTTTCACATTCCCATTCATCGCGCATCCCGCGATCTTCTGGGGTTCTCCTTCCTCTCAGAGACTTATCGTTTTCGTGCTCTTCCCTTCGGGCTGCGCCCGGCCCCTCGGGTTTTTACTCAAGTTGTAGCTGTGCTGGCGGCCTCTCTGAGGCGACGCGGCCTTCGGTTGTTTTGTTACCTGGACGATTGGCTTCTCCTTGCGGAGTCGCGCGATCGTTTGTTAGACGAGACTCGTTTGCTCGTCTCTCTTACTCAAGACTTAGGTTTCCTAATAAATTGGGAAAAGTCAGAGTTAGTTCCTACTCGCAGCCCAGTTTTTCTGGGGGCGGTGTTAGACATACGGAATCAGTTGGCTCGGCCCAGTCGAGACAGGATTCTCACGATTGTCTCTGCGGCTCGCAAGCTCTTGCTGGCCAGAAGGGTCACGGCCAGAGTGGCTTCAGTTTTTAGGTTATCTAGCCAGTCTAGTCTAGAGGACTGCCGGCTCCTCATGAGACCTTTTCAGAGACATCTCCTCAGGTTCTTCAAGCCGGGAAAAGACTCTCTTTTGGTCTGGATTCCAGTACCAGTAAGGATCAAGTCTCTTCTCTCTTGTTGGACGAGCGAGGAGTTTCTCGCGCGAGGCAGGTCCTTCACTACCCCTCTCCCGTCGATCTCGGTTTCGACGGACGCCTCTCGGTTGGGGTGGGGAGGACACTGCAACGGCAGCACGGTTGCGGGGGATTGGTCTCATCTTGGGACTCTTCCCCATATCAATGTCCTGGAGTTTATGGCAGTTCTGTTGACCTTGCTCCATTTCAGAAGTCGACTTCTCAGTCGTTCGGTTCTGATTCTCACGGACAATGTTACTGTGGCGGCATATATCAATCGGCAGGGAGGCACTCGTTCGGCTGCCCTGAATGCCCTAGCAGCTCAGCTGTGGAGGTGGTGTCGTCGCATGGCGATCACACCCGTGGCCTCTTTCATCCCCGGTCGGGAAAACCTCATTGCGGATTTTCTGTCTCGGGGCAGGTGTCTTCCATCGGAATGGATGCTCCATCCGGAGGTCTTTTGCCGCATTCGCAGTTGCCTAGGTCCACTGGAAGTGGATCTATTTGCGTCGGTGCTAAACCACCAGCTGCCGAAGTATTGCTCCCGTGTTCGCGATCAGGGAGCATGGGCTCTCGATGCTTTCTCCCTCAGCTGGGAGAACCTTCAGGGATTCGCTTTTCCTCCCTTCCAACTGATTCCGCGTGTCTTGCGGAAAATCAGGGAAGATCGGGCGCGGGTGCTTGTAATAGCTCCCTTTTGGCCCAGGAGGAATTGGTTTCCAGAGCTTATGAGCCTCCTAAGGGCTCAACCGTTCGTTCTCCCGTTAAGAGCGGATCTGGTGTTGCAGCCCCTCTCGGGGATTCTTCACCACAGTCCGGAGTCCCTTCATTTGACTGCTTGGCCCCTGTCAGGGAATCTGCAAGACAGTCGGGTCTCTCTGATAGAGCCGCGGACTTTTTAATGTCCAGTCGTAGGGTTTCTACTAGGGAAATTTACAATTCCCGTCTCTCGGTCTTTTTCCTTTGGTGTAAAGAGAGAAATCAAACCCCTTCTAAGGCTCCTATTGGTTCAATTGCGGATTTCTTAATCTCGTTATTTGATAAAGGGAGATCTATCTCTACTATCCGAGGCTACCGTTCGGCGATCGGGGCCATTCATTCGGGTTTCTCAGATGGTTCGGGGATTTCCAATTCCCCGCTATTAAGTGGTTTGATTCGCTCGTTCTTTCTGAAACGACCTTCTTTTTCTAGGTTAGTACCGTCTTGGAGTCTGCCTAAGGTCCTGGAGACCTTGGCGAAACCTCCTTTCGAACCGTTAGGTGAAGCTTCGCTTCATCATCTTACGGTTAAGACGCTCTTTTTGGTAGCTATTGCCTCTGGGCAGAGGCGCAGTACTCTTCATGCTCTCTATATTACTCCTGGTCATGTTCGCTGGGAGAGAAAAGGCGTTAGATTGATTCCTAAGGCTTCTTTTATTGCCAAGAATCAGACAGCTGCCTCTGGCCCTGTTGAGATTTTTCTTTGTCCGCTTTCTGACTTTTCTTCTGTGCGCGAGGACAAAGTTTGGTGTCCTGTAAGGGCTCTCAAATGGTATATTGATAAGACTAAGTCTTATCGTAAGGATGATCAGTTGTTCCTGATCACTAGAGAGCCTTTTTCTCCTGCCTCTCTTGATTCCATCTCTAGGTGGATCGTCGAGGCTATTAGGGCCGCTGGCACAGAGGCTCTTTTATCCGACAGTAAGCCTCGTGCTCATGATACTCGTAGTGTCAGCACTTCTTGGGCTCTGTTTCAAGGTGTGGCGCTTGTTGATATTTTGAAGGCTGCTTATTGGCGTTCGTCCAATTCCTTCATTTCTTGCCACCTTAGGGATGTTCCTGCAGGTGAGGCTATGTTTGCGTCAGCCACCTTGAAGGCCGCTGTGTCTTCTTTGTAATCTTTGGTGTAATCCTATTCCCTTCTGCTTGAAACATGCCTCCCGGTCTTTGAGTTGGCGCTGGTCTGGCATAATAGGTAGGTATATATGATTTATTGCAGTAAATTTGTAAAATCAGCACTGATTTTCTTATTTACTATATAAATCTATATACCTACCTATGACCCTCCCTCCTTCCCTCACCTTGCAAGCAACATGTTTCTACTTGGGGTTGCTCGCAAAAGAGGAAGATGGCCGTAGCGTGTTGACGCGCGTGAGTGGCGAAGGGGACAATAGGATTACGGGGGGTGCGCACAATATTGTGACTCATGTGTGTTAAATTCTCGGAGGGGTCCCGTAGTCAAGACTACTGGCATAATAGGTAGGTATATAGATTTATATAGTAAATAAGAAAATCAGTGCTGATTTTACAATTTTGTTCCATACATTGATGTTAAATCTGGATAAATTGCGGATGGTCTTAATTATTCCTAACATTTTTTGTTCTTTTTCTCTCTTGTAATTTTTCTCTTTCTCTTATAAATCATATAAAGAGGAGGTACATCTGCACCAATTCTTTAAAAATACAACCTTTTCTACATATTTGAAAAAGAGTAAGAATTCACGGGTTTATTTTCTGTAGATACAGGATTTTTATTTATGGTAGGGTATACAATGAATTTGAAGTTGAAGTAGCTATTGATTACCACCTAGTTCGTGCTTTTATTGTTAATATCATATTAACATAAAAGTGAATATATTCTGGTTTGTCTTTTCCTTTTAAACTCTCTTGTCATATGATCAGCTGATACAACCCCTCCAGATGCTACATGTGTGGAGGATTTAACCTCTACTATCGAGCTTGGTACTCCGAATATGTCCGTTAACTTCACCCAGCCTTCAGCTACCGATATATCGGGCAATGTTACATTGGTCTATCACAACTACAACTCAAGTGATGAATTCCCAGTAGGGTCAACCATCGTCAAGTACGTCTTTGCTGATGAGAGCGGAAATAATGCAACTTGCACATTCAATGTCAACGTCACTACAAGTAAGTAAAACCACCGCACAAGGAATAAGATGAAAAGTCCATTCGAACCACCAACTAGACTGGAGGCGGGATGCACCGATTTTTCAATGAATTTGGTTTTTCAACTACTTGGTAATTTTTATTGATATCATAAATTCTATTAGTAGAGAACACGACACGCGTAGCCACGGCAAAGTAACAGCGCGACACTGTATGCTTAATATCGTGCGCATACTTATCAGACACTTGTCGTGTTCTCTACTAATAGAATGCTACCCGCAGTTCGCAAGGATGTACTGCCTTCCCCCCAAATGAGCAATGTCGTTTATCAGTATCATTGTCGGTGTGAAGCCGTCTACGTTGGCCGTACATCTCAGCGTCTAGCGGACCGCATTAAACAGCACGTACCCTCCGTGGTACGACAGACATCAGCTGGTAGCCGAGCACAGCCGAAGCGTAACTGCAAAAACCGCTGCTAGCGTCGCTAATGTTCAATGCCGCAGTCACAGCGACTCTGCTATTGGTCAGCACTTGCTAAATAGTCCGGCTTGTTCCAAGGCGTATAACCCGACTCAGTTCACTATTGTTGCCCGAGCACGCAGCTTTCAACATCTTCGCTTCTAAGAAGCGTTGTTCATTCAGTCGAGAGATCCGCTATTGTGCCGACAAAAGGAGTTTGTACAAGCGCTTCGATTATTCTAGCGTGCCCGGATCATACCCGGGTGACCCGATGAGTGCAGGTCGAAAAGCTTCGTCACTATGAATTTGTTAAATGTTATATCTATTTAATGTATTTAGAGTGTTGATTCGAATCCATTCAATGTATATGGATGACTGAATGCCTTTAGTATTTGTATTAGAATCGATTTGTTGTGGTTGGAGTAGTATCAATTTGATGTGTTTGGATTAGTATCAATTTAATGTGTTTAGATTAGTGTCAATTTAATGTGTTTGGGTTAGTATCAATTTAATGTGTTTCGATTAGTATCAATTTAATGTGTTTGGATTAGTATCAATTTAATGTGTTTGGATTAGTATCAATTCAATGTGTGTGGATTAGTACTGTGGCGTAACCGGGCTCTGCCGGGGTAGCGTTCTGCCTTGCAGTCTCTCAGAACCCGGTCCACGTCTCGTCAATCATACACCTTCTCATTCAGCGGATTCATTCACAAAAATATATTGTGCAACGTGGAAATGCTCTTTCTCTCTCATCACTCTTAACTTATCAGCTTACTCACTCTCTACTCGATCGACACCCAAAGGATTGCAAACTTGAGAGGTATTTCGTAAGTTGTAGTAAGACTTTATTCAGAGCATCTTATGGCACAACCGTACGCCACCACAGCTTGATACCGACTCCCCACGTCGATCTCTTTCACAAGATCTCTATACACAATTAATTACATCGCCCTCTACGGGTCTTACTGAGTATTGAATTTCAAGGTACATGTATATGACTGATTATGCTTCAGTATCAATTTAATGTGTTTGGATTAGTGGCAGTTTAATGTGTTTGGATTAGTGTCAATTTAATGTGTTTGGATTAGTGTCAATTTAATGTGTTTGGATTAGTATCAATTTAATGTATGTGGATTAGTATAAATTTAATGTGTTTGGATTAGTGTCAATTTAATGTGTTTGGATTAGTATCAATTAAATGTGTTTGGATTAGTATCAATTTAATGTGTTTGGATTATTATCAATTTAATGTGTTTGGATTAGTATCAATTAAGTGGATTAAGAGTGTGGATAAAGTTTCGATTTTCGAGTTTGAATAATGTATTTTGACTTTTTATTAGTATCACTTTAATGTACTTGGAATTTGGATTAGTAAACACGATTGCAAAAACTTTTGTTAAATCTACCTCAGACAGCTAGAGATGAGATTACTATTAGTTCAAGATAAGTATCATTTTCATAATATTCGAGTTTTTATCACCATCAATTGAGGGTATTTCCAGTTTGGATTAGTATCAGATAATGTATTTTGACTTTTTATTAGTATCACTTTAATGTACTTGGAATTTGGATTAGTAAACGCGATCGCAAAAAACTTTTTATTAGTATTACTTTAATGTACTTGGAATTTGGATTAGTAAACGCGATCACAAAAACATTTTGATAAATCTACCTAAGACAGCTAGAGATGAGATTAGTATTAGTTCAAGATAAGTATCAATTTAATGTTATTCGAGTTTTTATCACCATCAATGGAGTGTATTTCGTGTTTGGGTTAGTATCGAATAATGTATTTTGACTTTTTATTAGTATCACTTTAATGTACTTTGAATTTGGATTAGTAAACGCGATCACAAAAACATTTTGATAAATCTACCTAAGACAGCTAGAGATGAGATTAGTATTAGTTCAAGATAAGTATCAATTTAATGTTATTCGAGTTTTTATCACCATCAATTGAGTGTATTTCGAGTTTGGGTTAGTATCGAATAATGTATGTTGACTTTTTATTAGTATCACTTTAATGTACTTTGAATTTGGATTAGTAAACGCGATCACAAAAACATTTTGATAAATTTACCTAAGACAGCTAGAGATGAGATTAGTATTAGTTCAAGATAAGTATCAATTTAATGTTATTCGAGTTTTTATCACCATCAATTGAGTGTATTTTGAGTTTGGATTAGTATCAAATAATGTTTTTTGACTTTTTATTAGTATCACTTTAATGTACTTTGAATTTGGATTAGTAAACACGATCACAAAATCATTTTGATAAATCTACCTAAGACAGGTAGAGATGAGATTTGTATTAATTCAAGATAAGTATCAATTTAATGTTATTCAAGTTTTTATCACCATCAATTGAGTGTATTTTGAGTTTGGATTAGTATCAAATAATGTTTTTTGACTTTTTATTAGTATCACTTTAATGTACTTGGAATTTGGATTAGTATCAATTGAGTGTATTTTGAATTGGATTAGTATCAAATAATGTATTTTTACTTTCTTTGAAGGTTTGCATGATGGAGCTTATAACGTGGAGAAGGTTTACGGTTCACCATGTGTGTTGGTAAGAGGAAAGGGAAAAGGAAATTAGAAATGGATAGACGAGAAAGGATGACAAGAGAGAAAAGAATTATTCTTTCGTGACAATGGGTGAAGACCTGTCATGAACACCGTCATCAACCTCAGCAAGCACAAACTCACTCAACCTCAACACAAGGTACTTTCTCTAGGACTTAACTTCGCCGTCCCCCCCCCCCCCCCCCCAAGAAGATCCCTTTCTCCGACGTGATCCAGCAAGTTGAACCCAAGCTCCGCTTCCTCTCCAAGACAGCCGCCGACGAAATCAGACGCAAAGTGATCAACGCCCTAGCCGACTTCAAGCCACCCAAACCCAATCTAACCAAGGAAGAACACCAAGCCATTAAGGAACTACGCGAAAACCAATCCATCTACATTCTTCAATCTGACAAGGGCAACGCAACAGTCGTCATGGACCAACAAGACTACAACCACAAGATCAACGACCTACTCAAGGACAAGGACACCTACCAAGAACTCAAGCACGACCCGACCCAAGCCACGGAAAGGAAGATCAACCAGAAGCTACTCGCTCTCCACCGCAAAGACATCATACCCAAACCACTCTACTTTCAGCTCCGATCTTCTTCAGGCACCTGCCCCATCCTTTTCGGCCAACCCAAGATTCACAAACCCGACACGCCTCTCCGACCCATCATTTCCACCCGCGGATCTCCCAGCTACAACACAGCACGACACCTAGCCACCATACTTCAACCACTAGTAGGCCTCACCGACCATCACGTCACCAACTCACAGCATTTCGTCGACATCATCTCCAAGACCAAGATTCAACCCACCGACACACTCGTCAGCTTCGACGTCGTCTCACTCTTTACCAGCGTACCAGTCACCGAAACCTGCGATATCATCAGACAACGACTCCTCACCGACTCAGACCTTGCCTCACGCACCAACCTCACACCTGACCAGATCCACGACCTTCTCCTCACCTGCCTTAACTCCAATTCCTTTAAGTGGCGCACCAACTTCTACAAACAACTCAAAGGGGCTGCCATGGGTTCACCTCTCTCACCAATCATCGCCAACATCTTCATGGAGCACCTCGAACACCAAGCACTGAAGACCGCCGTCAAACGACCCTCACT
The DNA here is from genome assembly GCA_025617745.1 of Heliocidaris erythrogramma. Taxonomy (NCBI): domain Eukaryota; kingdom Metazoa; phylum Echinodermata; class Echinoidea; order Camarodonta; family Echinometridae; genus Heliocidaris; species Heliocidaris erythrogramma. Next base: position 6,257,987 of record CM046860.1, on the reverse strand, counting down.
CTGGCTTCGCTACGTAGACGACACTTTCGTCATCTGGCCACACAGCACAACAGACTTGCACCGATTCCTCGACCACCTCAACAGCCAACACCCGGACATCAAGTTCACAATGGAGACTCAACTCAACGACTCAATCCCTTTCCTGGACGTTCTCGTCAAGAAGACCAACTCAGGGTTCCTCTCACACCAGATCTACCGAAAACCTATCCACACGGATAGATACCTCAACTACCGCTCCTTCCACCACCCATCCATCCACCAGTCGGTACCCAACTCCCTCATCAGACGCGCATACCAACTCAGTGACAAGGACCATCTTCAACAAGAACTCACTCACATCACCAATGCACTCACCTCCATCAACCAATACCCTAGGAAGAAGATCTCCACCCACCGACCTCATCACCAACCCACAGACGCCGCCACCAACGACCAATCCACCGGAAACCAACCCACCACAGTTGTTCTCCCGTACCTCGGCAAGACATCCCACCAACTACACCGCATACTTACTCAGGCCAACTTCAAAGTCCGACACCGATCCTCCAAGAAAATTCACTCCATCTTGCACTCACACAAGGACAAGACCCCTACCAACAAACAACCCGGTGTATACAAGATTCCCTGCGACTGCGGCAAAGTCTACATCGGAGAGACAGGACGAGACTTCAACACAAGACTTAAGGAACACAAGGCCTGCCACCGACTTAGCGACTGGGACAAATCTGCAATAGTCAAACACGCACAACAAGAAGATCACCACATCGACTGGGCACACAGCACTCTAATCGCCAACATCAAGCACTGGCACACCAGACAAGTGAGGGAGGCCATCGAGATTCAACGCCACGACACAGTACCACAGGACACAGGACTTCATCTCAACCACATCTGGCACCCAATCCTTCATAGGGGCACCAACCAACACCAAACCCAATCCACACAACCAGCACCACTGACAACTCAATCCACTGAATCGCCGCCCACCAAACCCACCGACTCACAGCCCACTCAACCCGCCGACCAGCCGACCATCCAGCACGCCGATCCGCCGACTACCAACGCCATCCCACCCAATCCTCAGGCCGACGCACCCCCGACACCACAGCTCGCCGTCCCACCTACTCAAACCCGGTACAATCTCCGCCCTCGACCAGCAAACACACAAAGGACTTCACGCCGCCAGCCCCCCGCTACCAATCCATCCGACGTCCGCACTCACGTCCACTCAACTCTCGGACATAATAGCGCCACCACCGACAGCAACCCGCCCACACCACCGGCCGCCGATTCCTCCGACGTCCGCACACACTCCATAAAACCCCGCCGCTCGTCTAGCACTGGGCGTTGTGGCGTGCGCCTGTAATCCAGCTACCAGTGGAAGTTATAAACTGATTCAGCGGACCCAGGTTCGAGACTGAGTCACGTCTTTCGGATGGTGACGTTAAAGGTCGGTCCCAGACGTAAATAATCATATCTGATTGATACACGTCTGTAAAAACCCAATTACACACACACAGCACACTTCACTCCTGATGACGGACAGTCAACCTGTCCGAAACGTCGAGTAACCTCCTACTCAAGCCTCATCTACTCAAACCTTCGCTACTCAATCCATCGCTGCTCATCCATCGATCATCCATCAACCAAGTCTTCTCATCTCATCTCATCTGGTCTACAGTCCTTTTCAGGACTTCACCCATTGTCACGAAAGAATATTTCTTCTTTTCTCTCTTGTCATCCTTTCTCGTCTATCCATTTCTAATTTCCTTTTCCCTTTCCTCCTACCAACACACATGGTGAACCGTAAACCTTCTCCACGGTATTTTGACCTTTTATTAGTATCACTTTAATGTACTTGGAATTTGGATTAGTCAACATGATCACAAAAATATTTTGATAAATCTACCTAAGACAGCTAGAGATGAGATAAGTACTAGTTCAAGATAAGTATCAATTTAATGTTATTCGAGTTTTTATCACCATCAATTGAGTGTATTTCGAGTTTGGATTAGTATCAAATAATGTATTTTGACTTTTTATTAGTATCACTTTAATGTACTTGGAATTTGGATTAGTAAATGCGATCACAAAAACATTTTGATAAATCTACCTAAGACAGCTAGAGATGAGATAAGTACTAGTTCAAGATAAGTATCAATTTAATGTTATTCGAGTTTTTATCACCATCAATGGAGTGTATTTCGTGTTTGGATTAGTATCAAATAATGTATTTTGACTTTTTATTAGTATCACTTTAATGTACTTGGAATTTGGATTAGTAAACGCGATCGCAAAAACTTTTCATAAATCTACCTAAGACAGCTACAGATGAGATTAGTATTAGTTCAAGATAAGTATCAATTTAATGTTATTCGAGTTTTTATCACCATTAATTGAGTGTATTTCGAGTTTGGATTAGTATCAAATAATGTATTGTGACTTTTTATTAGTATTACCATTACCTTTGGAAATGTTCGAACATTACAATAACATATTACGTAATCTGTACATTATTTCATGATATCATAATTATGATATACAATAGGGTATTGAAATTGCCCTTCGGTTGCTTCTAGAAAGTCTTTGCGATGATTTTTAATGTATTTGGAGTATGTATTAATTTTTAGTTTAATGTATTCATATTTTGGATTAGTGTCAATTTGATGTAATCATTATAGTGTGGATTACTATCAATTGATGTAATTGGAGTTTAGATTAGTGTCAATTTAATAATTTCGAGTTTGGATTAGTATCAATTTTATGTATTTAAATTTTGGATAAGTATAAATTTGATTTATTTCGACTATATTATAATCAGTATCAATTGTATTTCGATTTTGGATTGATACCAATTTTATGTCTTTCGAGTTTGGATAATGTTGATAATTATCAATCTAATTAAGATTTGAGTGCGTTCCTTTCTATAGAGTGTGTTGCAGTGTTTTATCAAATATAATTATATTGCATGCCTAAAACAAAAAAAAATTAGAATGTGCAAGTGTAAATTATTTATGTTCTTGTTGTTGTCACAATTTACAAGAGGATGGAAAACATTGTCATTAAATGAAACCAAGATGAAATTTCATAGAAACAAGGTATACAATATTTACATCTACTGTGCCAGTAGGGCTTACAGTGTGACAACAGCATCTGACTTCAGCTCACTCGAATGTCATCATTGACCATTAATTCAGAGAACGTTTTCTTAATATTCACATTACCCCTAAAACCGCCATCTATACAACAAACTTATTTCTGTGACAGTTTGCTTTTAAAAAGCCAAGTCCTTTTTCAAAACAAAGGTAATCGAGCAATCTAAATAACCAATTCCTATAAACTAATAAAGTAACAGGTTTTTTGCAAATGCAAAACATTTTCCGAAAATATTGAATTTCAGTTTAATAATCACAAGCACATTTTACAACACCAGTATCCCTTCTTATGGGCAGCGCTTTCTAATCGCTTGCCTATTGAAAACTTATGTAATAAGTCTTTACACATCTTTACACATAGTTTAGAATGTCCCATCCCCCTTTACGTCTCAAATAATCAGGTTTTTAAAGCTGAAAAGTTAAACGAGCTTCATTCATACAGGATTGGCAAATATCATGGGAGCAATACTTTAAAAAGGTTTCTTGTACTGTAAGCACCATTCAACTTTTGGAAATACGTGTTGAAAAATCAGTCGGGGAGGTGACAGGAAGCAAGATGATAAAATAATAATATGCTTACCACTCTGATAGATATAATGATCTCAAAGACAATAAGGTTATTCACATCGCAGTTATTCTTATTAAAAAATGATCATTAATATTCCTTTACTCAACGTTGATGAGTTTTCTTTAAAATGTTAGTTTAAAAAAACGAACTTATTCAACTATCAGACTACTTTCAAAATTTTGTCAAATTGTTACTTATTTATTGATTGTACGACACATGCTGAAATATGACACAATTCTGAAATACAACTCTGAACCAAACGCAATACCTCCCTGCTGAAAAGAACAGGGTGTTAACAGTGTGTTCACATAGTCGACTCTGTGAAGATGTGATTCACAATGTTAAAACGCTCGAATTTAACAGTGTGAAGATGATTTCACAATGGGCACCTCCACAGTGTGGTTTATCACAGATTGTTCTTAGGTGATGTTCGATTTCACAGTGTGAATTTATTCGCTCACAATGTGAAGATGTGATTCACAATGTTAAAACGCTCGAATTTAACAGTCTGAAAATTATTTCACACTGTGAACACACTGTGGGAAACTGTGTTCTTTCCAGCAGGGCTAACCCTAGCCCTTATTCTAAGCCTAAACCTTACCCAATAGCATCCCTAAAGTATCCCTAAAGCATAATATGTCGGAGCACCTATTAAAGGTTCTAAATTTTTGTCAATCTACCAAACTGTAGACAAAAATGGTTAACTTTCAAACAAGCATTATCGTGAAATGAATATACTTGAATCGTTTAATCGTCAATGAGCGTTGTTTTCACATAATATACTACAGACGAAATGATCACATAAAAATAATTAAGATCATATTATACATCGAATCATGCAGGTACAGCGGCGATGAAAACATACAAACGACAAAGATTTTAAAATCACTCATTTCAATATATCGGAGATTGATGATCAATAACAATAGCAAGGTAATATCATTCGCAGTGGCATAAGTAATCTGTGAAGGTATCTAAATATTATGTATTATGCTTTCGTCAGTTAATCATGCAATAACTCGAATGAAAGACATACATCTCATAATGACTCCATTTCTTTATTTGGCCATTACTACAATTCCTTTGATATATGATTTTATAAACAGATAAAACACATAAATATTTTGTTAAAGACTATCAAAATATCATCCAAACTAATTTAAAAGATCGTTCTGATGATACAAAACACAGTTACTTTCCATACAAGTCATATGTACACTAACTATCCTTTTAAATGTATCCTTTAAAGGGTCACTAAAATAAAAAAAATAATTGCCCATTTTTCGTAGGAAGGTGTCATCAGGAGCCAAAAAATATCCATCACACAATTTTTTATGCATTCAGTCATATTTTATAATCATTTGAAAAGTACATTTTTGCTGATTTACACAGTCATAAGCCCCGCCCCTAAAAAAACCCATCGAAGCGACATCGTGATCACGTGATCTGTGACGCATGAAAAGTAAGGGAAAATATTCCACTAACCTATACCGTGCGCGCCCGGAGGCCCCCGGCAGGCCCAGCCCGGTGCCGAGCATGATATTCACCGCATCGACCATTTGCATTGCGTATTTTCGTGTGTTTAATTCCTCACAATAACTTTGATTTTGGGACACAGTTTCATCAATAATGCCTAATCGGTGTATAGTTACGGGCTGTAGCAAGACCCCTAAATATGGTGTAAGCCTACATCATTTTCCTAAAAATGAAAATCTACGGAAATTGTGGGTCGCAAATGTAAAGCTCACGCGGGCAGAGTGGCAAGGGCCGGCCAAGTGAGTGGAGTACAATCTGCAGCGATCACTTTGCCGAAGATGATTTTGAGAATCCTGGCCTGTATTCCGAATTTGGCATGAAGAGAAGGATAAGCTAGCTAAAAGATTCAGCTATTCCAAAGATCAGACTTGGAGTCAAGTCTTCCAATTTGTTTTTCAACGACAGCAGCTGCAGCAGCTTCACCCGTAGACCGTTGGAGCTCCCTGGAGTTACATCACCCACGGCCCTTCACCGTATTCTGCGAGGGGTTCAAACATATAATATGGTCGAATTTCCCCTTGCCACTCGAGCTTCTTTGCCTTCGGGGTCTGATAAATCATCTGATAAATCAGAGTTCGTATCTGCATGGCTCAGAAAAGTCCTCCAACTCGGAATCGCGGGCACTTTTCCTCTCTCTATATAAGTTACTCGAATTCAGCCAAAATCTAAGTCAGTACTAACTTACTATGTAAAGCGAAGTAAAAAAAAAAAAGATGAATGCGACTGCGTCTCCTTTATGCCTCCGCCTAAATTCAGTTGATGGCTCAAACTGTTCTAGAAATATTTGATAACGAGGCTAAAAACCAGTAATTTCATGTAATTTCATGTAAATTGACCTCTGTGACCTCTGACCTTTGACCTACTTACCCCAAAATCTAATCAGTTCATCTTTCTATGGGGATACATACTGGTACCAAGTTTGAAGTTCTCACCTCAGATAGTTCTTGAGATATCGCGGTAACGGTGCTAAAAACCAGTAATTCCATGTAATTTCATGTAAATTGACCTCTGTGACCTCTGAACTTTGACCTACCTACCCCAAAATCTAATCAGTTCCTCTTTCTATGGGGATACATACTGGTACCAAGTTTGAAGTTCTTACCTCAAATAGTTCTTCAGAAATCGCGGTAACGGTGCTAAAAACCAAGAATTTCATGTAATTTCATGTAAATTGACCTCTGTGACCTCCTTATCCCAAAATCTTATCAGTTCATCTTCGTATGGGGATACATACTAGTACCATGTTTGAAGTTCTTACCTCAAACAGTTCTTGAGATATCGCGGTAACGGTGCTAAAAACCAGTATTTCCATGTAATTTCATGTAAATTGACCTCTGTGACCTCTGAACTTTGACCTACCTACCCCAAAATCTAATCAGTTCCTCTTTCTATGGGGATACATACTGGTATCAAGTTTGAAGTTCTCACCTCAAACAGTTCTTGAGATATCGCGGTAACGGTGCTAAAAACCAAGAATTTCATGTAATTTCATGTAAATTGACCTCTGTGACCTCTGACTTTTGACCTCCTTACCCCAAAATCTAATCAGTTCATCTTCGTATAGGGATACATACTAGTACCAAGTTTGAAGTTCTTACCTCAAACAGTTCTTGAGATATCGCGGTAACGGTGCTAAAAACCAGTAATTCCATGTAATTTCATGTAAATTGACCTCTGTGACCTCCTTATCCCAAAATCTAATCAGTTCCTCTTTCTATGGGGATACATACTGGTATCAAGTTTGAAGTTCTCACCTCAAACAGTTCTTGAGATATCGCGGTAACGGTGCTAAAAACCAAGAATTTCATGTAATTTCATGTAAATTGACCTCTGTGACCTCTGACCTTTGACCTACTTACCCCAAAATCTAATCAGTTCATCTTCGTATGGGGATACATACTAGTACCAAGTTTAAGGTTCCTACCTCAAATGATTCTTCAGATATTGCGGTAACGAGAAGTGGGACGGACGGACGGACGGACGGACAACCTGAAAACACAATGCCTCCGGCACCCACCTTCGGTGGGCGGAGGCATAAAAAGCCGTAAGTGAAATAAACAAAACAAAAGCGTTCACCAGTCGCTATGTATGAGGGGAACATAGTCACTGCCTTACTAAAGATGTGTAGGACATAGTACATACAGACGCATAAAACGGCTGTGCACGCGTTTATGACCAATGCAAAACTTTCGTTCGGCAAGCTCAGATGGATGAGAACATTGTTCTAAAGAAAAGCTAAAAACAAAACAAGAGCTGTATATTTGGGCAAAAGCGTTTTCTGATCTTGTAGAAAATATATTGCTAATGATTATTCACTCCTAAGATTATATTGATTAATTTCCTTTTTTCATGAATTGTCCGTTGAACAGAGGGGTCAAATACCGCATTCTGTGTACAATATTATATGCTGCAGCCTGCAGATCTTGTGCCTCTTACTTTTCATACGTCACTTGGGGGTTAGCCAATCAGCTCACGAGTTTTAAGGAACGGTCCCAAAACCTCTACTTTTCCCCCTTTTTCGCCAAAACGAGACATAATTTGGACAATCGATTGGCAGATTCGTGATTAGAAGGCAAAACTACATGGAAAGAGCACCCATTTTCTCTCTAATTTAGTCAACCTTTAAATATACAGAAGACTCAAAAGATGCAAACAACTCGAGCGACTAGGCTATGCAAAGTCAATATCCACTTTTACTAATAGGTTTTACTTGAATCTAATAGAATAAAGTCAAATTTCTGCAGGTTATACTTCGACTGTTATAGTTCCCTCGTGAAATTATTAATTTGGGATACGAATGTCTTATTTCAAAAGAAATTTTACTTTAATCTGCATATTAACTACAGTGGGTATAAAAAAGCACGTTACACTTTGGAAAAATATGTCACAATTATATTTCAAAATATTTGGATTTTTTTTTTAATTTCAATAGATGCCCAATAGTCTCATCTATAAAGTGCCGCTACCAAACAAATTTTTGTTCACGCTTGGGTGAACACTGACTGTTTTTGTCCAGAGTGTGAAAAATGGCTTGCGCCAAATTGAAAGAAGAAGGAAAATTAAACCAGCAGTCCGAAGAAGTGCACCCATTGAAACAAATTGTTCTCTTGCAATTTATGATCATGTTATGATAGTCTAGGTATTTTGGCTCAAATTTCTATCATAATTTTAATGATTTCATTGCTTTATGCACCATGAGTGAGAATCAATAATGTGTATACTTCAAGATCTTTTAAGGGCAGTATTCAAATCACAGGAACATGAAATCCACATGCAGTCATGCAGTCAAGGAGAAAAGTACCAAATCGATCCATCTTCAGATCACTCATTCAATCAATCAATTAATCAACAATCAACCCACCAGTACTGTACAGCCAGTCAATCAATGCATCAGTCAATCAACTATTCGGCCTGTCAGTCAATCAACCATTCAGCCAGTCAGTCAATCAACCAGTCAATCAATAAAAAAATCAACAATCAATCGATTGACCATCGATCAGTCAATCAACCAGTCAGACATTTGGGCAACTCAATCAATCAATCAATCAATCACAGTATAATTGAACAAATTGTTCACAATTATATCAAAGCACTTCCAAACCAGTCATTCAATCAAGAACGTCAAATGAATCAATTTTCAATCAATCAATCAATCAGTTTATCAACCAATCAATCAATTACAGGGTATCCATTTTGTAACCAGTGGCATATCCTCATCGGGGAAAATAATTACAATTATGATAGAAATTGAGACCGAATTCCTAGACTATCATAACATGAGCATAAATTTATGCCAGAGAACAATTTGTTTGAATGGGTGCACATTTTCAGACTGCTGGTTTAATTTTCCCTCTTCTTTCAATTTGGCGCAAGCCATTTTTCACACTCTGAACAGTCAGTGTTCGCCCAAACGTGAACGAAAATTTGCTTTGTTAGTAGCACTTGATAGATCAGACTATTGGGCATGTATTGACATGAAAAAAAAATCTTCCAAATATTTAGAAATATAATTTTGACAGATTTTTCAAAAGTGTAACGGGTTTTTTTATACGCACTGTATATATGTCCTGTATTCCACTAATTCGGTTAAATCCTACGCAATTACTAAAAGTCACATTAAACAGAGGGAACAGTCTTATACCTCAATCTAAATTCCTTTGTCAGCAGAGGCTGTGCTCCCGGGGTCAGGGGGCACAGTGCCCCCCCCCCCCTCACACACACAGACTTTATCAAGTACCTAAAAATTGCCCGTCTTATTTCTAAAAAAATGCCCCCTTTTTCTCTGATAAGAGTCCCTTTTTATTACACAAGTGCTCATTTTACTTTCTAATAAGTTCCCTTTCCCCTTCTGATAAGAGTCCCTTTTTATTACACAAGTGCTCATTTTACTTTCTAATAAGTTCCCTTTCCCCTTCTGATAAGTATCCCTTTTCTCCTTCTGTTAAGTGCAAAAAGGGCACTTATCTGAAGAGCCCCTTTCAAAAGGAGAAAAAGGGACACTCAGTTTCTTTTGCGTTCTTTTCCTCTTCTGATAAGTGCCTATTTTCACCTTCTGATAAGTTCCCCTTTTCAAACTAATAATTGCCCTGTTCTCTCTACTATGTGCCATTTTCTCCTTTTATAAGTGCATTTCTACTTCTGATAGGTGCCCTTTTCCCTTCTAATAAGTTCCCATTTTCTTCTTCTGATAAGTGCCCCTTTTTACCTATATTTCCCACTTTTTCTTACAAAAAAGCCATATCTAGCTCCAAAGAATCGATGCGGCTTTATGTACTGCAACTACAATGTAAGGCAGTAGAGCTGGAGGCAAGAGGGGCACAATGCTCACCCCCCCCCCCGCAAACTATTTCTCATTCCGCTCGTTCGAATGCGCCCACAATTTACAAAAAAATTAGGGCAATATTTTTTTGAAAATTTCCCCAAAGCTCGCTCGCTCTGATAGTATATAATGAAATCAAACAAATCGCATAAAGTATGTTGATATCGATGTTATCCTAAAGAAAAGCTACAGGTTTAATGTACGTATTAAAAGATCATTCGACATTCCCCTATAAATTCTCGGATGTCATTTTCGTTGAGAGACTGTAAATAATGCACAACCCAAGGACTTCAGCATTACAAAAAAGTCGGAAAATTTTTCCTCGCTCGCACATAAATCATTAGACCATTACAACCGACTGCTAATTTGGGGAGCTAAAGCAATATCCAGAAACCCGTAAAGAGAGAAACTGTTAATATTATGCGTGATACTGCAATAATTAGATTGAAGGGTTTATACCTGTGTGACAAATGGTCCTATTTTCGCTATTGTGTTCACTATTTGTAGTTGTCCCTGGTGCCCCCACCCCCACACACACACACACACACTGTAAAAGACGCTCCGCCGCCCCTGTTTGCAGACTGGACTTTAGACCGGTTATAACCAGCGTAGGATACAAGAGAAGAGCAGTCTGCTACTACTCCTACGTTTTAAAGCGGGCGTGTAGCACGTGCGTATGAGAGAGAGAGAGAGAGTACCCCCCCCCCCCCCCCCCCCCCCCACTGTTTTTTGTTTTGTTTTGTTTTTGTTTTTTACGTTTAGTAAATAAAATTCAGAGGTATCTTTTTGATGGGTTGAATATACAAATTCTCCTTCCCTCAGTGACATTTCTTTCTACTCCTGGACGTTCAAGACATCTCGAAGATATTGGTCAGTGAGGATAACGTAATCATCCTCCTTTCTTCCATGGAAGATGAACTTTCTGTTTTGAAGTCTGTCTTTGATGCCTGGTCCTAACCGCACCTCTGGTAATTCTAGACGATACACGGCTCTGGATAACATATAAGAGCATCAAAATAAATTCTTAAGGACGCTTTTGGTGTTAAGACTTCCTTTATCAAATCAAAGTTGTTGACGTTTATGGCATTTTCTTGTCAAATTACGGAAACAAAAAAAAATTATGTATAATTAGGTATACATGAATTTATCTCGCTCTCTTTGCATTCAGATGTGTTTTCGAGGTAATATGTGACAATGTAACTACATATATAAATATTTCGAAGTGACCTGAATTTTATTTTTAAAATAAACATAAACTAGCAAACGCGGATTACCTACCGGGGGTCATCATCTTGGATCAGATGCTTGATGTCTGAGAGGTAAGATCTAAACTTCTTTCGGCACATCTTGGGATACCAAAACCCCTAAATACATTGAAAGTAATCAAAATAATTAGGAAAGAAACATAGTTTTCTTAAACAGTAAAGGAGGAAGGCTGAGAGCATTTGTTCCCCGCGTGATTATGTTATTAACATGAACTTACATGTATTATCCTCCGCAGCCTCCTTTATGATGCATGACTCCCCCCCCCCCCCCCCTCCCCCCATCTTTTCCATTGCAGATATTCAATCTATGATCTTGACAACTTCCACGATTCGGTAGACATGGGAATTAAAAACATCTAACCCAAAATGTGATATTATTATATTGAATTTCATTTTAATTAACTTCCATTCCTCTGCTTCCTCTGCTTCCTGTTTTTTTTATAATAATATGTTATTTATTCAAAATACAAAATGGATCCAGAAGGTGGGTGAGAAGATTCTTTAAAAAGACTTTCAAATAACAATGACAGGGTGATTCCTTCTTATTCGAATATTTCATTTTTTATCATCATTTTTTATTTTTTTATTTAATGGACTTAGTCACATTCCTATAAAACTTGATGGTGACTGCACAGCTATACTGGTATGAATTAATGAACCTACATCTGACATTCCAGGAAGCTCATCAACGTTTATCATCTTGGCAGAGGTTAATTTATCATATCTGTCTCTCATACCACACATCACTTCAGGGATACCAGCTATGTAGGTCTGAGACCACCACTGCAACGTCTTGTACCTGAATGCAACCAATTATGAAGAAATGATTAATATGTCGAAATTGTTACAGATTTTGTTGACGATATTCAGGGTCTGGGTTAATTTGATGGAAGAGGGGTGATATAGGAGAGGAGTTGGAATTATGTTTTATAAATTTATATCAAAATAACCATCAACGAATAGTGTAGGTTGAGAAGAGAATTTGCTTGCTCATACCAACTGAGTTGAAAAAGTTAATTTGAGTAATTTGGGTGTGAATAAAAAATTGGACAGTTCTTTTATATATGATAATCATGATAGCTTTGCCACTAGAATTTCCCATGTCAATAATGATCTTTACTTTTGAATATTCATAACATTTCCAATCTTGTGCAATTTTTCTGAAACTGTCGCTCGTTTGTATTCCTGATTTCTCTGCTTCCACCCAAGCCAACTTTATACAAAAGGCTAAATCTCATTTAAAGTTATGTAATTGTATCAGATACTAGGAGTAATGATTGTAATAAAGATAAACTGACGGAATGTTACCTTTTGAAGTTGTTCAAAGGTTTGCCAACAAGATGAGCCTTTTTCGTTCTGATAGCCACATAGTTTCCAGGAGGTTGCTGGTCCGAGTCTTTACGTTCTGCCTGAACGTCTGAGCTAAGGATGATCTTGTGGTTGCCGTGTTGTGTCCTCATCACTGCTACGTACTTTGCTTTAGCGTTCACGTGTTCATTAACGTTCGGCATCTTTCCATCAGCTAATGTTAAGCGGTAAGATAATTTATAGCTATATCTGTGAGATAGGGGCAGTTGATAACCCCCCCCCCCCCCCCCCGCCGTTCTATGTACGTAATATGTACGTAACATTCTTGTGAGTATACAGGATGTTCAACTCCAGAAAATATTGCGGTGGAGCAGGTGTCCGCCACAACACCTCCCTCCTTCCCCCACTCCTAGGACTGTAAACCTTTCTAAAAGACGATCAGTGGATTATTAATACGTCTCGGATTGTGGAAAAATTGTCTAATTTATTTCAAAATTATATGCCCAGCCCAGAAACCACTTTGGCAATTAGGACTAACGGTGTAACCCAGTTACATTTTGCTTGCCCCGTTTATCAGTTTGTGGATACGTCATTTGAAAGTAGCATTTTGATTTATTAATCTTCAATGGGCCTTAACATGAACTGCGGGAAAGTAAAGAAACTGAGAACAATTATTAACGGCTTGTCTCGAATTGGTGGGTTGCGGGATCGGGATGGGAGCGGGAACGGGCACACCCTTTCGAGACAAGCCCCCCCCCCCCCCCCGGTTATCTTGAATGGACGCGTTCCCAGCGAGAAGTTCAATGAACGCGCCACTTCGAGGCAACCGGGGGGGGGGGAGGGGGGCTTTCCTCGAATGGGTGTGTTGAATTTTTTGAAAAATGTACTCTTGCTGTTTTTTTCGTTTTTCTTTTGTCTAAGATGTAGAAAATATAATAAAACAGTATCTAAAAAAAGCTTTTGACAAGGAAATCATTATTTGTGCAAAATAAATAGGAGAATTGAATAATTATGCATTAAAACACACGGGGACGAAAGGGCAAGTGGCGTAGCTAGGATTTTTGTATTTATTTATTTATTATTATTTTTGTTTGGCGTGACCTGGGCCCCGTAACATAAAGAGTGTTTAGCGATTAATCGCTAAACTCCGATCAAGCGCTAATGGCAATCAACAAGATGGCCATGCCCCACCCCTTATTGGTGGGTGAGTAAGAAAATAGGAAGATGAGTGAGGAAGATGAAAAAATATTCCCGGGAAAATGTAAATAGGGGTCAATTTTCGCAGACTCTGGTGGTTTCCTCCCCGGGGATAGGAAGGGGGGTGTTAATTTCCTAAATTGCCTGGATAGGGGGTCCAATATCTCAGAAAACTCCCCGGAAAGGGGGGTAAAACTAATTCCAACTTCTCCAGGATAGGGGGTCACTTTTAAAAAGGAGGTACGAGCACAGGCCTACCCCTATGGGGAGTTGGGGGCCGGGTACAAACGACCTTTTGATATGCGTTTTGACTTTTGATAGTGGGTATTGATAGAATGATAGTGACATTAAAAGGTGTTTCTAACTTTGGAAAGATGATAAACACACCTTGGCTTATGTCCATGTCTGTAACACAATTTCACAATATTTGACAGGTCACGCTGTCATAGACCTGGAGTGAAGACTAATCGGTTGTAATAAGTTTTTTTGGAAGATTCGATTTGATGTACCATTTTATAATAATTGCGATCATCGTGTTCTCCTTTCTTGATATGATTGTCAGTGTGAACGAAATAAAACGACAATGATTTCGTAAATTCTGTGAGCCATGACACACGCCAAAAAAAATAAAAATAAATAAATAAAAATTCCTAGCTACGCCACTTGCCCTTTCTTCCCCGTGTGTTTTAATGCATACTTATTCAATTCTCCTATTTATTTTGCACAAATAATGATTTCCTTGTCAAAAGCTTTTTTTAGATACTGTTTTATTATATTTTCTACATCTTAGACAAAAGAAAAACGAAAAAACCAGCAAGAGTACATTTTTCAAAAATTTCTAAAACGTCTGTTACAAAAGTCTACTCAACACACCCATTCGAGGAAAGCCCCCCCCCCCCCCCCCCCGGTTGTCTCGAAGTGGCGCGTTCATTGAACTTCTCGCTGGGAACGCGTCCATTCGAGATAACCGGGGGGGGGCTTGTCTCGAAAGGGTGTGCCCGTTCCTACTCCCATCCCGCTCCCGCAACCCACCCATTCGAGACAAGCCATTATTAACTTACCACTTGTGACACTCTTGGCAAATTTCTTCCCAGCGTATTCTCCCTCTCTTTGTTCGCTTCGTTCAGGCGTCGCTGACGTCGACGTTCTTCGGCGATTAAATTGACCTGATGATTGTCTTCTATTCGACTCCCTTGCTGATCGTGGAGGTCTCGATCGTCGTCCACCGCATCGTAAACGTGGATAAAATGGCTGAATATTCGCATATTATGGCACAAACGATGGTGGTCGAACATATAGGTATAATGATAACAAAAGATAACGACAATAATAATCTTTCAAATTTTCGTCAGCAATTAAACATCCTTTGTATAGGTATCCTATAAAGGTAATATTATAACGTCTGCATAGATTTCTACGGAAGGAAGATCATTTATAATGGTACTTCAAAATGCAACACAATTCCTAAATGCGGCCCCACTACTTCTGTCCACAAAACAAACACGACTTTCTCAGTTGACAAGAAGTGCCGCTCTTGTAATAAAAAAATCCCGATTTTCTTTATGTAAAACTTTGTACCTTGTTTTTTCTCATGCATACATGACTGTTGAAGCTGAAAATATCCCTTTCAGCTATTTACCCGCCTTACCTGACCTACATGCTGTGGTGTACGCACGGGTGCTGGGTCCGGAGCCGCTTCCCTTCTTGGCGGGGTTTTGGTATGGGTCGATTCGATGTAATAAGTTCCATTGCAGAGTGTCACAAGGATTTCTAACCGTTCGATGGATTCACACGCCCGGAGAAGACGACTAAATATTCCTGCAGTGCCGACAAAGTCGACTTCTAGTCTAAATCAAACAGAAAAACAAACGAAAGACGTATGATTTCCAAATGAATGGAACTGGAAATTGGAGCTGGAAAGAGAAGAGGTGAAATTAAAGATTAAAAATCATACAGGATGTATAAAGAACACATTGGTATAATCCTTTAAAGTTTAAAAAAACAAAGAGCTCCTATCCATTTGCTTGAACAAAGTTGACCATTAATTTCTATTTTTTCCTAATAGAATTTTTATTTCAAACATGTGCTAAACGGTACTCATGGATGATCTTGTTTGTTTGTTTTTATTTCCATAACAACGATAAAAGTAAAAATATACATGGTAAATCAGAATATATATATATATATATATATATAAACACTGAGGAAGACCCGAGGCACGGGTAGAAAATTTTGTTAAGGAAAAATAAACAGTTGGATACATATGGCGAACCACTTGATTTTTTCAAGTTCTTTCTTCTTCTTCTTCTTGTTCTTATTATCCAACACGTGGAACTTTTTAATATGGATTTGTTAATATGGATATATATATATATATATATATATATATTATATGTGTATGGCGAATAGACCATTTCAGTGGCACTTAAATAGTGCCACTAAATAGTGCCACTGTTCTTCTATGGGGTCCTTTGATATATTAAAGAAACATATGCATAACAAATATAATACATAAACATAATAAACAAATAAAATTTGAATAAGGCTCCTTCATCAAAACACAAGAACTGGAATATTTCTGAAAAAAAATGTTAGGCAAAGCAAATGGAGAGTTGCTCTCAAAAAGAAATTATAGACTTGCTAAAAATTTCTGTATGATCTTCAAATCTTCACAATTAAAAATAGATAATAATTTTCTTCATCGGATTTTTCTCAAACTATCGCCGCCCCCTTTCTTTGATTTTCCTCATTTATCCGAAATAAGTGCATTTTGAAAAATATTTTCAGTATATTTTATCTGAATCGTCAAAGTAGACAATGCTTTTTACTTTATGTAAGTTATGTGCGTATATGTTTAAACTGACCAAATCAAACTGACAGCAATAGATTTCCGTCATTATTTCCTACTTAACAATGATATCATTGAAATCTAAAGTCCAAATGATGGCACTATTATTTCAAATGATGTTAGTTTAAAAAGCATAAACTCAATAATAATTGAATAATTTAAGGCGTCCTACCCAGCCCTACAGACGCAAATTAGGGCCTGGTAAGCATGTTCTTCTGAATACACCACTGTATAAAGCTGTAGTATGGTGAAATCAGTAATTTACTTTGTCAACAAAAAAGCACATCGAACATTTCATTATTTACAACTATTAATGGTTGCCAAAATAAAACCAATGAAAGACAATAGGAAATTAATTACTCCTTATTATGGCTATTATATCTGCCTAAGTACCCGTCACAACACAGCCCGCTCGTGTTTGGCCTCCCATCGCCCATGCATAATGCAAGCAATAACAAATCAACTCAAACATCCAAGATTGCGAGGGCGTGAAAGTTTGCACTGTAAAATAGTAAATGAATGCTCAGCCTCGTCAACAGGAAGTGCCTTCTAAATAATGATAAAGCCATTGCAGTGGGTTTTACCATAATTGCAAATGAATATTTTGTTAATGACATCATGAAATTTTGCACCAATAGTTTTGTCATTTCAGAAGGAGGAAGCAACAGCGTCCCGTAACCCGCCTTGTGTGCATGGAGCTAGCTTAAGCCCCCTGCATTTGTTCGACGCCCCGACTGCTTTACAATTATTTGGACGCAACATTTCACATGCGAGGGAGCGAAGCCAGCGGCGTATCTAGGGATTATGGCGCCCGGGGCAAACAATGAAGTTAGGCGCCCCCCCCCCCCCGTCCCCTCTCCGAGTGCCCAGGAAATTTTGCATTTGACCACCGCAGTTGAGCGGTAGAGAAGCTCGAATTTTATACATTGATAAACAGTTTTCTATTCACTCACTTCTACAATCGGGAGAAAAACTAACGAAAACCCTACTGGCTTGAGAAAGAGTCGAGAAATTCAGCAAGTCGACCTGAAGTTGAGATTTCTTTATAAAGTTGAACCTTTGCAAATATTGTTTTATACACTTTATCCTATATTGGGAGCGCAATATTTAGCAGGAGTCATATGAAACTTACATGATATAGCGAGCAAAGCAAATACATCTTTTTTTAAAAAGGTTTTGAACCCTTTAAGCTATTTAAGAATTATATACTGGGGGAGCAAAATTACGAGATCCTGAAAGAAAATAATTATGCGAGGGCGCAAAGAGACCGAGATTTGGAAAATTTTCGCATTTCAAACTTTCAAAAACTAGATTTCTAGTGCGTTTACCTTGCGGATTTGGGGGCGTACGTGTGATCCGTAAAGATTATGATATTTTTTTCATTTCCCCCTATTTTTCTTTCCTCCTTTGCGTTTTTGGCACCCCCTCCAAGTGCTGTTCGGGGTACGTGCCCCCTGCCCCCCTTGATATACCACTAACCGAAGAGACCGAGCGGGGCCGGGTGGGAGGGGGTATCCCCCTCCTACATCAGGGAATTTTTCAAAAATCTGTCTATAAAACTTGCATTTTAGAGCATCCCAAAATGATGAAAAGCAGGAATGCACGGATCTACGCCCATGGACGGAACCCCTTAATTGAGAATAACAATGCGAACGAACGAATTTTATTCGAGATTTTTGCATTGAAATTATGGCATTTCTTATTTCCTTACTTCTAATCATTAAATAATCTGATGGTATTTCAAGATCAAACATCATGAGTTTTGATAATTCTGATCCCAATTTTGGAAAAATTACAGCGTTCCGATGAGTTCCGATGAAAAATCACTCGACATCCGCCCTTTTTTTACCCCGTTTTCCGAAAAATCCGATAGAGACCCAACATTGATCGGGGTAATCGGATGAAAGACTGGTAGCGGCCCAGTACATGTACATGTATCGTCAATTTCAGGCCTCTTGATCCGCAATGGGTAGGCTATGTACAGGGGTTTTATACATGGCGTTATAGTTTATACACCGTTATTATATCCCGTGACAAGACAGAATTTAGCCCAGAGTTATAATAATAATATTGGCTCATATCCACCACCTATAAGGTGCTCAAGGTGCTCCAATATTACCCCGGCTCTAGCTAGGCTACCGGATTCGGTGCTCACAGCATTCTAGGAATTCCTTCCTACAGGGACCAATTTAACACCCGTGTTGAGAGTGGCAAATTATTTAATGTCTTGCCAAAGAATACTAGTGCCGTACCGGGGTTCGAACCCACGACCTTTGCACCTCCAGTCAAGTGTTTAAACCACTCGATTACTTTAGTAAGGTAATACATGGTGTAATAAAAAGGAGGAGGCGTAGCCGTGCTATATTATGATACATCGAGATAGGGTCATTATCGTATATTGACTTTAGAGGGGAAATAGGTATGGGGAAAAAAGAACAAAGGAAGGGAACATTACTTTCCTGATCGTAAACCTCAAGGTTGCTCATGAGTGGTTCGAAGAACTATATCGATCCATCATAAAGTATCTTTGATTTCATCCGAAATCTAGCGCAGGAAGATTTTTTTTTTTTGTATATTTGTGCCGAGTGCGTGGGCATACATACATGTACAAGACAGTATATGATTTTTAACTTTGCTTGAGCAAGGTTATTGATAAGTATGCTCCAATTGCATGATCACAATTTGGACTTACACTGAAGCAAGGCTATATTTAATGCATCATTTCAAAGTTGGATAAATTCAGCTTAACAATTGACGTAATCAGTAAAAAGGAGCCGGGAAACACTGGTTGTGGTGTACTTTATACGTTTTGCTTTCTATTTGGAGAATTTTAGTAAATTAAGAATTAGTATGGATAATTACCGTTGAATTGAAATTATTCCTGCCATACGGCCCAGTTGTCTTGTCTATAATAAACTCGGTATATATACGCAAAAAATAATGCATAGCACAAATAATATACAAGATGTTCAAATCAGTAAGGAGAAAAAAAATAAGGTCTGAAAAAGCCAGAGGAAATAGATGAAGCTTATCTGAATGAAAAGAGAATTTTCTTCTAAGAAAATGAAATCGAGAATAGATTGCTGACAAGCAGAAGAAAGTTCTTGGCAGGGGGCACACTTGGTGTATGAGTTTGACCGGGAGCACATGCCCCCCCCCCCCCCCCCCCCCCCCCCCCCCCCCCCCCCCCCCCCCCATCTGCCACTGAAGTTACTCCAACCTACTCCTTAGAAGAGTAATATTAATGCATTACTATTTACTTAACTTACTTCCTCGTTCCTCCACGTTCTGTTTCTAGAATTTTCCTCTTGGTCAATCCTTCCATGTTATCATGAATCCATTTTAAAACTGGAGACAGGGATGTCGCTTTGACATTGCCCTGTTTCTGACCGATGTAGCCGTCGATCCCGTCTCGCAGGTCAACAATAGGACGGTCATTGTCAGATTCGACGAGAAAGCGACGTTGGCTGAAATCGTTCCGGTATTTGCCGTCCTCGTTGATAGAGAAGGTTCCGAGAACTTCTCTTTCTGGGCTACTCCCAGCCATTATATCCCCTCTTGATGTCTCAGAGATAGGCCTAAACTGGTCCTCAGCACTCACAAAATACCAGCGCAGTTATGGAAGTGAATGAATATCAGCGAATGAAAGGGTAAATTTACAAAAATACTCCAAAACATAACGATGACGTCACTAGAGGGAAATTTACCCTGACATTACAGCCATGATAGCCTACATATAATCTCCGGAGTGATTTTTTTTTTAATTATCACTTATATCAGACGGTTTATCAGTCACCCATTTTACGCAGGATGTGTTGCTATAATGCTAGCCTTTGTATCATTATAAAATAATAACCTTACATTAATTTATGTTCTATGTTCATTCTATGTTGCACAGTAAGAAATAATTATCAGACTGCTTGAACAGTGATATTTGTTTATGTGTTGATTTAAAATGCTTTGCATAATTTATTATCTGGAAATTCCCCATGCTACTCATATTACTAATGCGTGACACAATCGACGCCAGTGATGTGTACATCGATTGCATATTTCATGACGCACCCACCGACATTTATGTCACTCAACTATCAGTGACTACTGCAGCAGAGTCAAGTTCCAATAATAATGTCAAGATATTTATGATCACCCTAGTGGATTTCGACCACTGATCTTTGACTGCGATTACGCAAGCGATGCATATATCGACAATCGTATTAGGGTATTAGAATACTGTATCCCATGTTTTTTTTTACTGATTTCATCATGGTTAGGGCGAGGAAGAGCGAGGGGCACGCACCCCTCGCCACCCATCCCCCTTAAAAAAAGAAAGAGAGTTTGAAAGGAAGAAGGGAAGATGGAACGATGCTCCCAGTCCCCCCCCCCCCCCCCCCCCCCCCCTCTCCGATCCCCCGTTCGTAATAAAGGAGAAGTATTCTAGACATAGGTTTATTTACTAATATAATGTTGGGGTCATGTAGACGTAGAACCAGAGGCGGCTCCAGCAGCATGGGGGCACGCCCCCCCCCCCCCCCCCAAAAAAAAAGAGGCTATGCTACAAGCGTTGATACGAGCGTGTAACAAAACTTAAATTGACAGGATTGCACTGATGTGGGAATACCACAGCTATTCAATTTCATTGTAGCCATGATCACCTGCCATGACGTCACGGGCAGAGGCCCCGTTTTCTATAAATCCGCGTATACGTCTTCGAGATTTTGGTGGAATTTACTCGCATATTTCGCCAATGTGAACTTGTTTTGTTGGTTGAACGCCATTTAATGTTATTCTGGGGGTTAAAAACTTTCTATTGATATATTATCTCAATATTTTGGGATCTTCTTCGTATGTCTAAGAATCAAGTTCAGCATGCTACACGCATTGATACGAGCGTGTAACAAAACTTACATTGTCCCATTTTCGTTGCTGTTGTTGTTGTTACTTTTTTTTGACCTGTGCCCCCCCCCCCCCCCGATTCCTTGATCCGCCGTGTACTGAGAATGCATCGTAAGTATGATTTAATTTTTCTTGAAATATAAAGCTTTTTTTAATTTTAAATAATTAATCCGGCATATGCATTATCAACACTGTGTAAGGGCGGCGTTACGGAAGGTAGAATGAGGACAGTGCCCCCCCCCCCTTCCCCGAAAATGACTTTATTTTTTATTCTAGCTTGTGAGAGACATTATAAAGCTTCAGAAAATATAAGAACTTGGGGCCTGTGGGATATATCTTAAGATCTGTACCCTACCCTTAAAAAAGTCCGGTGCCGCCATGACTCCATGATGAAGTTTTCAAAAGAATACAGGTATGCTATGGCTTATTATATTTTATATGAAAATTACAACAATAGTCGCCCCAATATAAATACACATGTGGATTACTTCCGTGTTGTTTGCTAAAAAAAAATAACACGATTTGTTGTCAATAGTGTCACATAATACCGACAGGTTTAATCAGTTACGTATACTAGCCATATTTCAACCGGTCACTTTGACAGAAACTGTCTTGAATTTATTCTGAATGGTTAATTATGAATTATTATTGGGGCACTTGTGTATTGTGAGATTTCGGAATCATCAAAATTTATATCAAATTAAATATATAGGTGTGCGTGCATGGAATTGAACAACAATATGGCGACAGAATTTGCTTAAAGGGCTTAAAGGATTCAAATCATATTTTAACTGTTTTTCTTAGTCTTTAGATATAGAAAGAAAATTAATATGAACAAATTTTCAAAAGAATATAATAGGGTTTAAAGAATCAATTTCAGTGGTATAAAAGGTATTGTGTCAATGTTTGCTACACAACGTTTTGCCAACAATCACCTGTATAGTTTGGCGAGAATAAAGAAACGGGTTCAGAGTCCATATCCTGATGACAATAGTTGGTCAAAACGAAATTCCCACTTGATCAATATGACATCATTGTTAAGGAGTTTAGAGGTATTATCACTCCCATGCACGGGGCATGGTCTTAATTCACTTGTCATGCTTGTACATAACGGAATCTACACGTATACATGTATTAGTGTGAAAAAGTGAAGTTCATATATTTGATGACAATAAAATGATTATGTTGAGCCAGAGTGAACCCCCTTCATAACCATTGTCCTTATTACACCTCGAAACGAAAGGACGATTGTGATAAGATAGAGAGCTTTTCAAGTTATTTATCTCAGACTGGGTGCACGACTTGACTTGAAAGGACACCCGGAAAACTAGGAGAAAACATGTATTCGTTCAAAGGAATATTGCTTGGTATCTGCTGTTTTACTTACGCTACTCTTTCACTGGGGGAAGGTGAGTTTGAACTATACTGAGTTTTGAAGGTTAGCTGTAATATAAGAAGAACACAGTTCGATCCCCAATGAGTTATTTTCATATCTCGCACTGATCATATGCAGAGAAAATCTAGAAACTATCGGCTTGAATGTTGAAGTTTTGGTTTAACAGTTTACGTGTATAAACACAACGTAAAAAATAATTTCCCCCGAAAACAAATCTCTGTAATTTCTGAATCAGGAACCTTTGAGGAAATCTAAAATACAGAGACATGTATAGCTGCACTTCTCTGCTACCTTTCATGTGAAATTCAGGGGAAATCATTCGGTCACGCTTCAGTGAACAAGCCCTAAAGGCAAAATGGCTAATTTTAAGCCGCTATGCTTACAAAAGTAGAGCACGCGGTTCGAAAAGTAAAATACGTTCGCCAAGGCGCCTCGCGTTGATCATGCTGCCTGATACAATCAGTACCGGGGTACCGTACAGCCCTGGAAAAAATTATTAGACCAAGCTTCTGTAATAAGGGTAATATAATATGCATACAAAATTATAAAATGTTTGTCTTTGTACTTCATTGAATAAATACCAAATTCCAGCAATTATACCTTGCTTTTATTTCCTTGTTTCCACAAAAATAACACTATCAGTAACCATTCTTGGTTTAATAATTTTTCCCATTGCTGTATTTCACTGTAACATATCTCACGTGCTGTTTCTTTTCTCACACGGACACCATTTTCAGAAAAATAATAACTTTCTTATGTTATTTCCCAATCCGGTGTGTGATTAAACATTAGCGTAGTATTAAAAAGTATCTGAGCATTGCGTTCATTTACAACATACTTTTTGCTTAATGAAACAAAGTTGAAGTAACGTATCTGATATTAGCTCATCGTAACAGTAGTTTTCCAAGTGGTTGGATCTTTATATAATTTTGTAAAAAGAGATTCAATGAATATATCATCGTGCCATTTACGCTTGAGGTTGACTCTGTTTAACTCGTTCAATTGGACTGCTATGCGGCATCACTTTGATCTTCTGAGGAGTCACAAGTGGGAGTAACGTATCTGACTGCGATTTGGCGACATGGTCTAAATCATCCCCAAGAGAAATATGAAAACCTCATATTGTTATGTAATATTATTTGTCATTAAGGCAGTTAAGGGTCAATGGAATAAGGTACAAAAGACTTAATTTGAATGATATGTTAACGAGTAACAACTTGTTATATAAGCACTTCTTTTCCTTGCGACATGGGGTGGTCTAAGGTGATATCAAACTTCTGCTTGTATTTCTAATATTATTATCCTGGGTGTCCTGACAGCTCTGATATATATTTTAGAGGTCAAGCCTCTAGGATGAATTACACACAAAACGTTCATTTCCAAGGGAAATTAGCTCAGTGAAATTACACATGATGGTTTGACCTGGATTATATAGGGTAAGTAGATTTAGAAGGAAAATTCTGTATAAATCATAATTTTAGTCAAGTTGGTATTTTATTAAAGGCAGACAGCCAGATAGTATATGGCAGAGAAAGTAGGTCAGGTCAGAGGAGTCAGTTGGGTCAAGCTATCATCTATACATGTATGTAGGTTTGGATTATTCCAAAAGAATTAAGGAATATAACCGGTCGCAGAAGTTTTGGACGGGCATTACAAGAATACTTAATTGGAGAATACCAATTTGAAAATCAATTTTAGAATTTTCATTCATTTTATTTTAAGCTCACTTGATATTCGTTATTATTGTCGTTATTGTTGTTGTTGTACTGTTATTACTACATGTACTTTTATTGATTGTATATATTGTATATGTGTTATTTAAAAAAAAAGATATATGTGATGTACATTTTCAATTAATTTGCTATTGATTTATGTAATCAATTTTACGGGGCTAACCTCGATTAGCATCTGCTATTTGTTAGCTCCCTTTACCAAGACGTTATTGTGATTTTTACCAATATGTATGTATCATTGTGATTTGGTAATAAACTCATTCATTTCATTTCATTTCATTTCATTATCATATGCATTATGCAAGGATAAGAACCAAGTATTAATAATGCATGATATGATATTGGGTTAAAGAGTATTTTCTGTGTGATACCAATTCACTTTACAGCAGAAAGTATATCAATAATTTATGCAAATTTAATAACTCATAATTCTTGAAATTATACCAGTTGCAGAACAATATACATGTATACACAAGAGGTTTATGCAATTGTTTGGTCTATTATTGGATTTATTAGAGACACATACATGTATTACATTCACAAAGGAGAGTGAACATGTACCATGTATATGTACAAGGCTGTGCACGTTATTCATTTTATCAGCTTATCTACGCTCATGAATTGGCATTCATATTATTCAACAATGCTTATGACTCATAATTATTGTTTTTTATTTGTTTCATTGAAGGTTGAACTGTTTGCCAGTTGGAAGCATGGTATCAGCACAAGGGCGTCACTTGAGTGTTTTATTCGTCAACGGTGGCCTTTAGTAAAGTGTTTAAGTTATCGTCAACATCACTGAGTAATTCGATGTGGACTTTCCAGGATAATTTACAATCAATGTACAGACCAAGAAATTTTGTCGAGTCTATTTGTTCTCACTACCATTCATTAAAACATGACCAGGCAAAGTATTCAACGAAGTACTAAAAAACATGTTTGTTTTCTTAAAATTAAGGGATAACTTATTTGCTTGTACCCAATCACATACAAATCTCAATTCAGTATTTAAAGGGAAAGTAACCTCAGCGTATGAATTAGCTTATTTTGAATGGTGTAGTATATGCCTCTTATTTGATACATGCAATTTCATGTAAAAACACAGGATATAGATATAAATCACTATTTTCCAGCCAAGTTATCGTCTGCTAGCAATAATAAGGGGGCTGCCATTACTTTATGTGTACACGAACATATTTTTCATCCCAAGTAAAATTTCCTTCATCGTTAACTTGTAATTGATTTTTAGAGGACAAATATATATTAGATAAAGTCACATATTCTGAAATGTAAGTTTAGTTTTATATATTTTTTAAAAGGTCTTAATTTGTTCATTAAAAATATACTTCATAAAAAATATACGTCAAGGACGGAGAATTGACGTCAAGGACGGAGACAATCGTAACAATACCAAAACAAAGCGAGGAATCTGCTTTACAGGATGGCTATTAGAACTCAATGGTCGTCAATTATCTAGGCCCATGGCCAATAACAATCGTAATACAATCAGAACAAAGCGACGTATCTGTTGTAAAGGTAGGCTATTATCAATGCATATGGTACCTAATGATCCGTGTCATGCACAAAATGGCAGCCTCCATGGAAAGACGTAGCAGACAATAGGTGCATCTAGAATATCACGTGGGGTTACTTGTCCTTTAATCTATCAATAAGGATTTGAGTATTATCGTGTGTAAAAAATATACTTGTGTCATCTGCAAAGAGAAGAAAGGAGAGTATCAAGGATGAGTTTTGAAAATCATTGATGTATAACATAAACAAAAGTGGGCCCAAAAGGGAACCTCGAAGTACTCCTCAAGTAATAGCTACGAATTGAGTCCTGTTTGTAAGATGATTTCTGAACCACTCCAAGGCCCTTCCACGAATTCCATGGTAAGAAAGTTTGTATAAAAGTATTTTTATGTGAATCGTGTGAAAGGGCTTGGACTAGTGCATAAAGATACCAGCAACGTGAGACTGTCAATCGCATTTGTAACTAGAGCACTCGGAGGGAGGGAGGGGGGGGGGGGGGGGGGGAGGGGGGACCAGTCCGAGTACATGTATCCTCCGAACCCGTCACCCATCCCCCATTTGAATCAATGTTGTGACTGAAATGGATAAAGTGGCAATTTGGGACCTCGGGTATCACTGCTGACAAATTTTACCTTTTTGTACTCTTGTCATTTTTTAGTTGTTTTGAAATTGAAGGTGATCCGACAAAAACTGCAGCCGGTAGAGCGCTCACAAGAAATTCTTTACTATTTCTTTTAAATATATGGTTACCATGGCAACGATGACTCCACCAACATCAAAAACAATAGGCGTCTTCATCTTACCATAATGCACCACCATGCGAAATATGAAGATGATCCGACAAGAACTGCAGCCGGTAGAGCGCTCACAAGAAAGTCTTTACCATTTCTTTAAAAGACATGGTTACCATGGCAACGATGACTCCACCCACACCAAAAACAATAGGCGTCTTCATCTTACCATAATGCACCTCCATGCGAAATTTGAAGGTGATCTGACAAGAACTGCAGCCGGTAGAGCGCTCACAAGAAAATCTTTACTATTTCTTTAAGAAATATGGTTATCATGGTAACCATGACTCCGTCCATGACTCTGCCCACACCAAAAACAATAGGCTTCATCATCTTACCATAATGCACCTCCATGTGGAATTTGAAGGTGATCCGACAAAAACTGCAGCCAGTAGAGCGCTCACAAGGATGCGGCGCGACGATGCCAAATCCATATATCCCCGAACACGTACACTAGTTCGGGGGATACAATTAATAACATGGCATGCATGCACAGTTGAATGTTTTTGACGAAACCGAACTGAGAGTTGATTTACAACTGGTAAGAAATTTGATAGTGCGGGAATAAACTGTTTTTTCAAGAATTTTTGAGAATGTCGTCGACAGGGATATTGGACGATAATTACCCAATTCATGCTCTGAACCTTTTTTTGTAGATGGGTATTACTTTAACAACCTTCATTTTATCAGGGACAACACTATCCTGCAAGGTCAAATTATTGATATGTGTCAAGGGTAAGACAATTTCATGTATAAGTTTTGTAGAAGATCATACGAATACCATCATAGCCCGAACTTTTTTTTCGCCGGTGGGTTTTTAACTATGTTTATGATTTCATCCACTCCATTGTTAAATACGAGCGAATAACAATCCAACCGAACAAGAGAAGTGAGTGAATCATATAACCAAGTTCCACATAATCCTATAACAAAAATGTCTACATATAGTGAATGCAGGAACAGTTGAAATTGGTCAAAGTATTTAAATAAGCTTCTTCTATTGTAGGGTAAGAATTAAAAATTATTAGACTCAAAACTTTTATATTTAGTTAAGTCCTGGGGTAATACATAATAAGAAGACATGTTTTGTCGAGATAAATCATTCATATCGTGAATAAGATTAAGATTTAGATCTGGGATTCGTACATTATAAGTATCTATAACATTTGAATCAGGATTTTGCTTATTCATTTCAGGACTTAGTACATTACTACGGTACGTAGAGGTAAAACATTAACCAACTCATGATTACACGCCATAATAAAGAAAAGATACCTGTACCACATTGCGTGATAAAACGCCTATTCTAGGCAAATAGCAATTAACATATCTCAAATTACATTGAAACATGTTCAGCATGTAATAGGAAGACGAGAAGAATGTGTATTGCATCGCTCGAGTGACTAAGAATACAGGCAGAGAGAATACAGACCGAACATCCAACTTAAGAGGAATAATAGAATTCGTACTGGGGTATGACTTACTGGCATCAAAACACTGAACTTGTTTCTCTGCGAGTGTAAAAACATTGACATAGAACGTGACTAGTTGTTGGAATGCAAGTAAGTGGACCGTAAAAAATGTGAAAACAATTTGCAAGACAAAGGCCATTTGAATGGCTAATACCTCCACAATGAGAGACTGAGCCAATCTGGTAACATGCATGCACAGCAATAAAGAATTAAGTGAAGTAATAAAATTTCCACCCAAAATAAACGCAACTTGTTTTAAGTATCTTTATGTAAATGTGAGAAATATGAGAAATATGGAAAAATGGAAAAGCAATCTTCGAAAATTCAGGAAAATCACCTTACTTGACAACAAAATCATTCTATTCGAGAACTCAGCTTAGATAAATTGTCAGATTTATTAAAGACAAAAATATAAAAAATGCAATAGAGGTTTTCCTTCGATACTGTCAAACAAATCTGTCTTCTAAAATTCAGGAAAATCACTTTACTTGACAATAAAATCATTCTATTTGAGACCTCAGCTTAGATAAATTGTCAGATTATCAAAGAAAAAATATAATAAAATGCAGTACAGGTTTTCCAGCTTAGATAAATTGTCAGATTATCATAAACAAAATTATAATGAAATGCAATAGAGGTTTTCCTTCCATATTGTCAAACAAATTTGTCTTCAGAAAAAAGGTTTGCGGTACAACCATGTAAGTTTCCGGACTTCTAAAAGTCCGGAAAATCACTACTTGACAATAAAATCATTCTATTTGAGGACTTAGCTTAGATATATTGTCAGATTATCAGACTAAAATATAAAGAAATGCAAAAGAGGTTTCCAGCATGGATAAATTGTCAGATTATCAAAGACTACAATATAATGAAATGCAATAGAGGTATTTCTTCATTGTTGTCATGACAAAGTTGTATTCTAAAACTCAGGAAAATCACTTTACTTGACAATAAGATCAATCTTTTTAAGAACTCAGCTTAGATAAATTGTCGGATTATCATAGACAAAAATATAAAGAAATTCAGTTCTCTTATTCTGTTTGCTTTTTTTTTTGTAGATGCAACAAAAAACAAATAGAAAAGAGGAAAATCAAGCGTCTAAAAAATCATTGTGTGTTTACTCATCTTGATAGTCATTCCATTTCGTTGCTCCTTTCTGTTTCCACTTCAGGCAGACCGTAGTATTCTGAAGAAAGATTTTTGTTGGTACATCATCTTTTTTCCTCCTTTTGAAGGCAACTTCAGCAAGGTATGCCCTCCTAGCCTTCAAGGCAGGAGGTAGGTCGGTATGTACGGAGATGCGTGCTGCGGCGGGAGTACCAGGAGGGTGTTGCTCGCGATCATGTGGTCGACGATCACCATTCTCAAAGTCAGCTAGAACTTTATTACTATCTGCCATGTAGATGAATTTAATGATTATCGCGTTGGCGATGACTTGGGTTGGTATCCTGACTTGCGCGTCATGGTAGCCGATGAGGGTTAATAAACGCTGTATGTTGTTAGCTTCGACCTCGTCGATTCCAAGGTTGATGATACAACTGCGAATGACTTGGGATACATTCTTGTTGCAGAAGGCCAAGACAGGTTCTGAGCTATAATAATTCAAAGGCAGTCATGAATGATTGCTCACTCTCTTCTTCTTTCAAATATTGTCTTGCAACATTTCCCTGTGCATTGGACTGCTTCTTCAGCATGGACTCCCTTTCAAGTTCTTTGTCTTTGTTGCTCATTTCTTTGTCCTTCACCATGGTGAAGAAGAATAAGTGAAAATGTTCTCCAAGAGTCGTTAAATCAACATCCCATTTGAATACAGTTCTCGCCAAGAGTGGGCGCCTGAAATGTGGCTGGGAGAAGGTGATTGAGAGGAAATGTCCACCGGGCTTCAAGACTCTGCTGACCTACAGGTTGGTTTTTCAGAAAATGAAAAGAACATAATGTTAATACAAAATTGTATTAGAAAGGTATAGAAAGCATTGGTCAAAGCCATGGAGTTTGAAAAAGTATAGATTACTTTTTTTCTTCCTTTTAAAACAATAACCCTTCATAAAAATATTTCTGTAGTTGAATGAAAATGTAAATATTGTTACTGTACTTATCATTTTTATGGGGGGATAAGCCACTCTTTAGGAAGAGTGGTGAGATAAGGTCTCCATAATTTAATGGTTGAGATAACAATACCAAAACAATACAGTCTACATAGATAGATTCGTGGGGGGGGGGGGGGTAAAGAGGCCGCTGCCATCCTCTTGCCCATCCTCCTTTCCCCACAACAGCAAGTGTACATGTAGTATGGCTAGGTGGGAGTCAGTCAAACTACCATCTATCCCCTACCCCAACCCTTTGGTGGTTAAAATGGAAGACGGTGAAGCACTCACTTTTATAGACGCTCAGCATGAGAAGAAATTAAAATATTCATACCAGACAACAATGAGACAAAAACTTGCCAAAGTAAAACATTACATTACCCACAATGGACAAGATTTGTCTATTATTGGTCAGTTTACAGTTGGTTTAGCAGAGCAACTTGGGTATCAAACAGTTTTGGCAAATACCTGGGTAAGGGACTGTTCCACTGCATCATACGCCTCATCTGTAATATTCCACGGATCCTTCACATTAGCAACAAGAGCATCTAATGTTCCTTTGTCCAAGACAGCATCAAAACTACAATCTGGAAATCTAAGGACAAAAATTACAAAATTAAAAAGAATGAAATATAATTTCATCATTTTCAGTTGTTCAATTCTGTTGTCACATGACAACAACACCTTGTGTCCCACGGCCATGCACAACAATTTCTTATCAAGGCAATGGGGGGGGGGGGTGTAACTAGCCTTTACAATTACTTATACAGGGAGGTGTCCTCCCCCCAAAAAAAAAAAAAAATTAAAAAATGGGGTTACAAAACAGGTGATGCTAGAGACTGCTTAAAGGGGAATTAACCTCGTAATATAAATGTGCTTATATTCAAAGATGTAATCTATTCCTTCTTGTTGTCCTACGTAGTTTCGCATTAAAATATACGAGATGGGTATAAATCAGATTTTCTCTGCAAGATTTATCGTCTGCTAGCGATACCTGGGGGCTGCCATTTTCTGGATGTGTACATAGAGATACTTTTAATCCGAATGCAAAATTGTCTTTCTTCCTGATACAAAATCCCATTTGAGATTCAAAATATTTAACAGATATATATTCTAAAAATGAAAATGTGTTATATATTTCTTTGAAAATTACGATTTTACTAAATATAAATCTATTTTCTTGATACTACGACATACGCGACGGAGCGAATTAATTCAAATTTATGCCAGATGACTTTCCGGAGCGTCAATAGTGACAAACTATGCATTCACCTGCTTTGAGATCATGGACTTCAAAAGTCAGAATGTGCGTTGTATAAATTATGTTCTGCTCTGCCAGGCAAGCCCCAAAAAACGATTTCTAGTTAGCAAAACCAGAAAATTTAAAAAGAAATCTATAAATTTCAAATTTTAGAATATATGTATACACCTGTTATGTATTTTCCATCATACATGGGGATTTTTTTTAAATGAAGAGAAACAATTTAGCTCGAGGATTAAAAATATCTTCCTGACCGGAACGGTTTCCATTGGTTCATGTACAACTCAAGAAAATGGCAGCCCCCATGTAAAGTGTTAGCAAATGATACCATGAGCTAGAATGTCTTGATTTAACTCTTACTCTGCCAAGAGGTTTTAGCTCTCTTCAAAAAAATTTTCTTTAACCATCTATTATTTCACAAAATATTGTGTATAAAACTTGTAGGAAATTTATTACCATTTCTTATGATACCTATAATATTATTACTTTACCCAACTTAATACAAAAGAACTATTGAAAATTACATTTCAGTTTCTTTTTTGTCCATTATTTTTTGGTTTCTCCTTTGTTTACTATTGCTTAATGTGCAAATAAGATAATATCTTTTTTAAAATCTGCATTTTTCTCTGAAATTTTCTATGGTAGCATATAATTATAATCATATATTTAGAATGCTTGATTTATGCTCAAAATTTTAATATACATTGACCACCATATACCTTAACTGTAGTCGAGCAATCAGTGAATGAAAATGACAAGTCTATCTGTCACATATACGTGCCATCGGCACCGAAAGAGTTAAACCTGATATTTAATTTCTAAAGTGATACAGGTCAATGATTAAGAATATATTACACCTTTGAACTTAAGTACATTTATATTCTAGCGTTAATTCTAAACAGATAAAAGCCAATACTGCAACTACATGTACTTTAAAAGTACAGAAAAAGATATGTTAATATCTTGGATTACACTCACTTTAGATCCCTGATATCCATCTCCATCCACTGCATTACAAGACAATGACTGTGTTTCTCTTTCATCTTCTCAATGCACACCGATGAGAAATCTACATTGACAATGTTCTCATATCCATCCTGGTACATATCTAAGCTTAGCTTGCTATTACCACAGCCTGCAAAATCAACCACAAAAGAAATTCTTGAAGTTGAAATAGTACTTTCGTTTGACAAAGAAATCCTAATGTCAAATGTAACAACTAAGTGCACCTGCAATCACCAAAAAATATTTTGCTCTGTATGTTCGGGGTTCTATGTCGATATACTATATTCAAAATATGAGCTTCAAATGTTGATTCTAGAAAGAGAAATCGCAAGTTTACATGCACTCCCAAATAAACAATACAGCGACTTGTGAGGAGACTAGTCGACGCACCCGTACACGCTCGGACAGAATAAGGGCCCATTAAAGTAAATTCTGAGTTGGGTACTGTGCGAGGGTTTTTTGTTTTGTTTTAATCCATTTTCGTCTTACTCCTGAACCATTAACCCACAGAAGGCCAGGTAAAGTGTTTTTGAGGTTGATTCTAGCTGTACACAAAATATATCGGTGATTGGTACACTTGAAGTTAGCTGGACTCACTTAGTCACTTTGTATAACTTGCAACATTAAAGGTACTGTATAGTTTTGGTAGGGTCAAAAAATAAATTTCGTCCATTTTTTGTTATTCAACTCCGTTTGGGGTACACAATCAAACCTCCATACTGTTCGGATCAATTTTGTTGCATTTTCGAGATATTTAATTTTTTATCATATTTTATCAGAACCCCCGATAAATCCTGAAATCACCAAAAATTATATATATCCGTTATTCATTGGCCGATCTCCATGAAATTTTCGGAGTATCTTCCTTTGACACCCCTTTATCATAATCTTTCAAAAAAATAATGGTCTGTTTATGTTAAACCATGATTTTCAAGGAAATTGTCATTTTTCGCCGGTGAGGGCGCTATTCAGAACCATGACCGATTTTGACCGCGCCAACGGCAGTTATCTTCTGAATGTCCCCTGATTCGAATAGAACACATATTTTCAAAATCAATGACCCTTGCCAAAACTATGCAATACCTTTAATGCCCCTGGCTTGTGCATTTTGTACTTAAAAATGAAGCTCAGGGAATGCTCCGCAGGCTATGCATTTTATCTCTTACTGTGCCCAGGGGTTTAGCTTTCTTCAAAATTTTACCAAAATGTGATCAATGCTTGCTTTTCAAATGTCTAGTACACTTCATTAACCATCTATTATTTCACAAAATATTGTGTACAAAACTTGTAGGAAATTTATTACCATTTCTATGATACCAAACATTATTACTTTACCCAACTTTATGCATTGAAAATTACATGTGACTTTCTTTTTAGTCCATTATTTTTTGTTTTCTCATTTGTTTACTATTGTTTAATGTTGAAATAAGGTAATATTTTTTTTAAATCTGCAATTTTCTCTGAATTTTCTATGGTAGCATAATTATAATCATATATTTAGATTTTAGAATGCTTGATTTATGCTCAAAATTTTGATATAGATTGAGTCATTGACCACCATATACCTTCCCTGTGGTCGAGCAATTTGTGAATGAAAATGACAAGTCTATCTGTCACATATATACGTGACATTGGCATTGAAAGAGTTAAAGTGACTTTTGCCATTCATAAGTTGGACGGCCGAATTCTCATCCTGGCCGAAAACACCCGCCTTTGCTCTAGTGTTAACCGTAAGGGCACGAATCCGTGCTATTTTGCCATATGAACTGTGCAGTGTGCTGAAGCACTCACCGTACTGTCTCGACTATGGGAGACTTTCGTCTGTCTAGGAGGAGAGCCTCGCGCTCAGAAGTCAGAAAATGTTATAAAACTCCTCACTAACAGACAGATATTTCTGTCTAAATCATATTAGACGCTGCCAAGCGCAGCCGCTGGCGCCACTTATACAAGTACAAGCTTATCTTCAGATATCTTCAGATAAGCTTGTACTTGTATAAGTGGCGCCAGCGGCTTAGTTTTTATGAGTGCATAGAAGCCTCCCATAGTCACCGTAGTCAAGTACCTCTCCGCTGGCTTTAAGCACTGTAGAGGTCTATGGCCCAAAAGTATGATGTACCTCACCCTACACGTTTATTACTAATTAGAAGTTGTAGATCGACATAAATTAACTTATAGTAAAACTAATTTATACTAAATATAGTGCGCTCACCGTATTTTTGAAATAATACAAAATTAATAAAAATTAATGCAAAATTAACCCCGTTTTGACATGTTGTCAGCGGATCGCAAATGAATCAAGGCGAGCGGAATACTAATATAGTGAACGTACGTAGGTCCCAGCTTAGCTGCGGAACTCCCGACTCAAATGCAGTCAAAGCTGATAAATTTGTTGTTTCATCGTATTTCAGTAAATATATTACAAATACCACGTAAGATAATCTCACAAACCTTACTTAAAATGCAATAAGAAATCATAAATTTGCGTGAAGGAGGATTAATTTTACGATTTGAATATTTTCCGATGAAAAAAAGGCGAGAATATTATATCGGGGACAATCGCAAACGATCTTTTCTCCCGTGTTGTAGCACTACTGCGCGTGCGCAATGGTGATTGGCAATCGGGTTTTTGAGAGACCAGCACTAAGAAAAGATCGTTTGTGACATTCTATCGCACTTTTTTGCCAAAGAAATATTGAAAACGTACATATTATCACTCCGATTGCAAGTTTTTTTTTTAAGTATGAGTGAGCTGGTGATTTTATGTGATATGGTATTTGTGATATTTTAATTGAACTTTGGTCAAAGCACAAGTAATGCACAAGGGTGTATAGCTCGTCCGCGATGAGCCAAATATTTGTAGCACCATAGCCTATAGGAAAGCACATACGTGTAGCAATGGACCCCGACAGGAGTGGATGGGGCAGACTTCGGTCTATGTACTCTCACTTAATACAAAACTTAATACAAAAGAACTATTGAAAATTACATTTCAGTTTCTTTTTTGTCCATTATTTTTTGGTTTCTCCTTTGTTTACTATTGCTTAATGTGCAAATAAGATAATATCTTTTTTAAAATCTGCATTTTTCTCTGAAATTTTCTATGGTAGCATATAATTATAATCATATATTTAGAATGCTTGATTTATGCTCAAAATTTTAATATACATTGACCACCATATACCTTAACTGTAGTTGAGCAATCAGTGAATGAAAATGACAAGTCTATGCACAAGGGTGTATAGCACAAGGGTGTATAGCTCGTCCGCGATGAGCCAAATATTTGTAGCACATTAGCCTATAGGAAAGCACATACGTGTAGCAATGGACCCCGACAGGAGTGGATGGGGCAGACGGTCTATGTACTCTCAGCGGAGCATATCCACTAACGAAATAGACTGAACAGATTATGTGCCATTGATGGTGAAACCAATTATAACAATTAGGGTAACATTGTGTGTAGTAGAGATGTGTTGGTAATTGGAAAAACCAGTTTTAGCCAGTTGGCAGATAGGTGTTAGGTGAAAGGAAAGTAACTTGAATGTGTAGTGCATGACCAGCGGGCAGACACGCCCAAGCTACTGTTTTGAGAGGACAAACTGGTCCTTGCGGTTCTTACTTTTTTACAACATATGGTTTATTAAACACTTGTCTGAATTTGAGTAGTGATTTCAGCATTTTAAACCACAACAATGAGAGAAGCTGTGGTATAGCCAGAAAGCCGTGTTGGAGCTTGTTTATTCACTTACAAATTTCAAGCCCATATTTATGGTCACCATCGTTGAGTTTTAAACAATGCTTATTTATCATATGCAAATTGTGAAGCCCAAGATTATAACATAGCATGGAGCTTATTAGCAAATTGTTTGTGATAAACTAAACAGTAATTGAAAGACACCATCTGTTTAAGAATTAATAGGGAAATAATTGTGCTATCAAATTGAGTTCATGGAGATGAGATTGAGATTACTTGGTATAAATAATTTAAAAGCAAGGATATAGGTCATTTTGTGTGTATCACAAACTGCAATTCATATTATTGGAGTCTTTTTTTTACTACCTTGAGAATGATAATTATCATCTTTTTGGCAAGATGTTTCTTGAAAAGAAAGAATAAATTTATAAATGTACATGGCAACCGATGTAAATTCATAAATGTACATGGCAACCGATGTGTTGGCTCAGTCAGTAGAGCGTCCACTTCACAATCGGAAGGTCCTGGGTTCGAACCTTGGCCGCGTCATCCCAAAAGACGTTAAAAGATGGGTGTTGCTGCTACCTTGTTTGGCGTTCAACAATTGAAAGGATAGAGCATCGTCGATCTGGCGCACAGTGGCTGCCGGGCCCACGATCAATTGGGCAAAAAGAATTTCCATTACGGTTAATAAAATTTGGAGTGGATTATTATTATTATTATTATTATTATTATTATTATTATTATTTATATTATTATTGTTGAGTAAACCCACGTGACAGCAATAAATCATCGTTTTTGGTAAGTTGTAGGCCCTAACTAGTTGGTTAACTAAATTTAAGTTTTAACTTAATGTTAATGAATGCAATCAATCAATGGCTGAAGACTGAAGTTTTTTAATATAGTCTAGTTTAATTTTTAGATGAAAAATATGTAATTTCAGCCATGTCAGCGAAAAGCATTCATGTATTCGCACTTTTGTAGTCGCGGTTCGCAACGCTAGAGAATGGGCAGGTCGTAAAGCGCTGTCGCGAATAGATGATACTAGGCCTACGGTATAAAGTTAGAGTGGGGATAGCCCACTCAGCGTCCTGAGTGAAACCCGTACGATTCGGTGGGTCTCACAATTTACCAATGTTCAAATGACCATTGAAAATATAGCCATATAAGTTATTTTTTGGAATTAAAGTATCATATATACGATGCCACTTACCTAAACAGACCTTCCGCAAATCAGCTTTTCCTAAAAAATGTGTAGAATCGATGAATGTCACTTTTTACTCTCAATTTTCGAAACCAGTCCCATTCGCCATGTTGTTGAAGCAGAAACGAAAATAGGCACTTGCGCATGCACCTATGAATATTTATTACAATGACGCCATAGTTTTCGTCACAGAAATAATGAATATTCATATATCCACTGTGATCCGCCGCCGCGAACTCGAGCGCTCTCGCTCGAGCCCACTCGTCCAATGAATATTCATAATGCTCCCTTCTTGTCTGTATTATATTGGAGCTGCTGACGCATGCGCATTGCAAGCGAAACACCGACCTATATTGGAAGTTTTTAGTACAGGCTCTTGGAGATAAATATGCCTTCTTTGTATCATCCTTATTGAAAAGAAAGACGACAGTCAATCGGAAAGTTTTGTAAGTACCTAAGTAAAGTAGCCTAAAATCAACTAATGTCATGTTTCATGGCTATCATTTTGACAAACGACCTTGTAATTAAGACACATCCAAGCAATCAAAGGACTGCTGATCGCAGCCCGAACACTACGTGTTCGGGCTGCCACAGTAAGTGTGGGGAGTGACTTACCAAGGAGATTCACAGACCGGTCTGTGACTGTGAGTGTGAATGTGATACTGGGGGTCGTTTCATCAAACCGTCATAACGACAAGATCAGCGACATCTCGACACTGTCGCTCAACTTGTCCGCTAAGTGTTTCACAAAGCCGTCTTTGCCAAGACCAGCGACAACTTCGCCGACAAGTGACTTGTCGGTACTCCAGACCTGTCATATCCGTAGATCGCCGACAACAGTTATGACTGTCATGGAGTTGATTTGATGAAAATGCTCAAAATCACGTAGGATCAAGTCTGCACACGTTTCAGGTCATTTTTGAAATGCTCAAAATGACCTGAAACGTGTGCAGACTTGATCCTACGTGATTTTGAGCATTTTAAAATTTTGACACGCTGTGAGAACATGACTTGATAACCCGTCATGTGAAGTTTATGTGATGTGAATATAGTTGATTTGTGATGATCGATTATGAAGATATAATCGATCTTGTAAATTTACAAAATGGCGTCTTGATGACGTCACAATGACCTGCTGACCTCCAAAAGCTTAATGGACCATGTCCATGATTGACCTCATAGATGACATGAAACTCGATGATATTGACCTTGCCGATTTTGAGATTTGGTGGCCACAACATTTTGTAATAAAAAGAAAGAAATAAAGAAACTAGAATTTAATTCGTCATGACGACGAATTAGGTGGTCTGTCTTTCAATTTGTATGATCATGATCGTAATCAGGATGATCATAATAATGAGGAAATACTAAACTGAAGATAGGAAGTCAAGAATGCCATGAATGGAGATGCTTCTTGAGGACAGGAATGTAGCAAAATGTGTGAAACGGTCATTATAAAATGATTATGGTGATGATGATAATGGTGATGATGATGAAGATGATATAATGATGGTTATAATGATTATGATGATGATGATGGGGATAATGGTGATGACCATGACTGCAATGACAGTGACCTTAACCATGCCAAATATGAAAGAGAAATCACATTTCGTTATGAAGATACGACCATAAGTTGATTTGTACAAAATAATAATAATAATAATACTAGAATTTAATTCGTCATGAGGACGAATTAGGTGATCTGTCTTTCAATTTGTACGATCATGATTGTAATCAGGATGATCATAATAATGGGGAAATGGTAAACTGAAGATAGGATGTCAAGAATACCATGAATGGAGATGTTTCGTGAGGACAGGAATGTAGCAAAATGTGTAACGGTCATTGTAAAATGTTTATGGTGATGATGATAATGGTGATTATGATGATTATAATGATAGAATGATGATGATGATGATATAATAATAGCGATGATGATCATGATGGTGATGATAATAATGATGATGATACAGGATATTTGGGAGATTAACCATATAGCTCTAATACAGGACAGGAAATCACAATTTCCGTAGGGTTGTACACAAACTACTGTACACTACTTTCTAATAGACATAATATGGAAAATATGGCAGTTTATTACATGATTTGTGATTTTTTATGTTACAATAGTCGAAGAGGATGGTAAAATGACAGGCAAAAAAAAGGAAAAAAAAAAAAATTGTTATGGACCCACCGGGGATCGAACCTGGGTCACCTGCATGGGAGGCAAGTGCTTTGACCAATAGACCAAAATATTTCCAATAGAGATAACACGTAAACGAAAAACGGGATTCTCAAATCCCATTTGGTAGTTCAAAATTGGGCATGATCCCGACATCTGATCAAAAGTTGGAGGGCTTACTAATAAAAGCTTATAGTCTCAGCTACAACATATTAAAATCTGGAAGGAAATAGACCAAAAATAACTGAGATACTGCTCAAAGAACGATGTCATGTAGATTCATGATTCGAAAAAAAATCATCTTCCATAGACATAACACGCAAAAAGGGGAAATTCTGACATGTCGTTTTTAATTGAAAATTTCAATATGATTACGTCATCAAAATGGAAAACGGTGGTAACTGATCTTGTAGAGAATTGTCTCAGCTATAACATATCAAAATCTGGGCGAAAAAAGACCAATAATTACGAATCTAGAGCCAAATTTGCATAAATGTGATGACGTCAAAACATGAAAAATGGAAATTTTGATTTCTGGCGCCATTTTGATGACATCATAATGTTTATAAGGGTCAGATGATACATGAAATGAAATCTGTGATTCATACCCTACCTGATGATGACAAAAAATTGGGGGGTTTGTGAACTATTTAAAGAGCTAGAGTTAATTTTGTAGAGGCATGTTTTTGCACGTTTTTACGTTATTTTCGCCATAGATGCGTGCACGGATTTTGAACTTTGACGTGCCCGTACGACCTTACTATTGATCAAAATTGATTCCAAGTTAATGGAAATGATGAAGAAAAGTGTCAGGATTGGAAATCAATCGAAAAAACAGCGTTTTAACGCAAAATGTGTAACGGTCATTGTAAAATGTTTATGGTGATGATGATAATGGTGATTATGATGATTATAATGATAGAATGATGATGATGATGATATAATAATAGCGATGATGATCATGATGGTGATGATAATAATGATGATGATACAGGATATTTGGGAGATTAACCATATAGCTCTAATACAGGACAGGAAATCACAATTTCCGTAGGGTTGTACACAAACTACTGTACACTACTTTCTAATAGACATAATATGGAAAATATGGCAGTTTATTACATGATTTGTGATTTTTTATGTTACAATAGTCGAAGAGGATGGTAAAATGACAGGCAAAAAAAAGGAAAAAAAAAAAAAATTGTTATGGACCCACCGGGGATCGAACCTGGGTCACCTGCATGGGAGGCAAGTGCTTTGACCAATAGACCAAAATATTTCCAATAGAGATAACACGTAAACGAAAAACGGGATTCTCAAATCCCATTTGGTAGTTCAAAATTGGGCATGATCCCGACATCTGATCAAAAGTTGGAGGGCTTACTAATAAAAGCTTATAGTCTCAGCTACAACATATTAAAATCTGGAAGGAAATAGACCAAAAATAACTGAGATACTGCTCAGAGAACGATGTCATGTAGATTCATGATTCGAAAAAAAATCATCTTCCATAGACATAACACGCAAAAAGGGGAAATTCTGACATGTCGTTTTTAATTGAAAATTTCAATATGATTACGTCATCAAAATGGAAAACGGTGGAAACTGATCTTGTAGAGAATTGTCTCAGCTATAACATATCAAAATCTGGGCGAAAAAAGACCAATAATTACGAATCTAGAGCCAAATTTGCATAAATGTGATGACGTCAAAACATGAAAAATGGAAATTTTGATTTCTGGCGCCATTTTGATGACATCATAATGTTTATAAGGGTCAGATGATACATGAAATGAAATCTGTGATTCATACCCTACCTGATGATGACAAAAAATTGGGGGGTTTGTGAACTATTTAAAGAGCTAGAGTTAATTTTGTAGAGGCATGTTTTTGCACGTTTTTACGTTATTTTCGCCATAGATGCGTGCACGGATTTTGAACTTTGACGTGCCCGTACGACCTTACTATTGATCAAAATTGATTCCAAGTTAATGGAAATGATGAAGAAAAGTGTCAGGATTGGAAATCAATCGAAAAAACAGCGTTTTAACGTTATTTACGACTTGCGCGCGCGTAAAGCGCGCGCGCGGACGCTTACGCACGGACATTTTTGAAATGCTCAAAATGACCTGAAACGTGTGCAGACTTGATCCTACGTGATTTTGAGCATTTTTAAATTTTGACGCGCGCGTACGCGCACGTCCTGACCTCTAGATGACCTGTGAGGACATGACTTGATGACCCGTCATGTGAAGTTTATGTGATGTGAATATAGTTGATATTTAATTGATATTTAATTATCGATTATGAAGATATAATCGATCTTGTAAATTTACAAAATGGCGTCTTGATGACGTCACGATGACCTGATGACCTCCAAAAGCTTAATGGACCATGTCCATAATTGACCACATACATGACATGAAATTCGATGATATTGACCTGGCCGATTTTGAGATTTGGTGGCCACAAATATTTGTTATAAAAAGAAGAATAAAGAAGAAAAATCTTGACAAAATTAAAAGGAGGTCTGTCATAAATGACAGACCACCTAATTATGGACCCACCCGGGATCGAACCTGGGTCACCGGAATGAGAGGCAAGTGCTATAACCAATAGACCAAAATATTTCCCATAGAGATAACACGTAAACGAAAAACGGGATTCTCAAATCCCATTTTCTAGTGAAAAATTGGACATGATCCCGACATCTGATCAAAAATTGGAGACCACACTTGTAAAAGCTTATAGTCTCAGCTATAACATACTAAAATCTGGAAGGAAATGGACTAAAAACAACTGAGATACAGCTCAGAGAACAATGTCATGGAGATTCATGATTCGAAAAAAAATCATCTTCCATAGACATA
Organism: Heliocidaris erythrogramma; assembly: GCA_025617745.1. Classification (NCBI taxonomy): domain Eukaryota; kingdom Metazoa; phylum Echinodermata; class Echinoidea; order Camarodonta; family Echinometridae; genus Heliocidaris; species Heliocidaris erythrogramma. The sequence goes on along the minus strand of CM046860.1, from coordinate 6,215,170 downwards.
ACACGCAAATAGGGAAAATTCTGACATGGCATCTTTAATTGAAAATTTCACTGTGATGACGTCATCAAAATGAAAAATGGTGGCGACTGATTTTGTAGGAAATTGCCTCAGCTACAACATATTAAAATCTGGCCGAAAAACAACTAATAACTAGAAATGTGCATTGCTGGGGCCGCGCAATGCTAAATGTATCCCCCGGCACTGGCAGCAATTTGAAGGAGGGACAAAGACCCTCCCCCATCCCCTCCCTCAAACAAAAGGATAGTGTAGAAATTAGATGTGTAGGTTTCACTAAGACACATCTTCATATAAAATTTGAAAGAAATGTGTTGAGAGATATACCAAGATACATCTCCATACAAAATTTGAAAGAAATTCATCAAGAAATGTGGTCTGCAGAGTGCACTCACGCCATGCCGTGAAGTATGACCTTTGACCCTACAAAAGACGGAACACTGGTGGCAGCATCACCAAAAACTATAGGTTTTTAGATTACACCAAGAGACACCTTCATGCAAAATTTGAACGAAATCCGTCAAGAAATGCAGATCTGAGTAAGAGTGCAAGAAATGGAAAAATGACCTTTGACCCTATAAAGGACGGAACAATGAGGGCAGCATCACCAAAAATTAAATATGTGTAGATTATACCAAGATACATCTCCATACAAAATTTGAATGAAATCCGTCAAGAAATGCAGAAGAAAGAGTGCACAAAAGGGACAAATGAGCTTTGACCCTATAAAGGACGGAACAATGAGGGCAGCATCACCAAACAGTAAAGATGTGTAGATTATACCAAGATACATCTCCATACAAAATTTGAAAGAAATCCATCAAGAAATGTGGCCTGCAGAGTGAACTCACGCCATCCCTTGAAGTATGACCTTTGACCCTATAAAAGACGGAACACTGGTGGCAGCATCACCAAAAAGTACAGATTTTTAGATTACACCAAGGGACACCTTCATGCAAAATTTGAACGAAATCCGTCGAGAAATGCAGAAGTAGGAGTGCAAGAAATGGAAAAATGACCTTTGACCCTATAAAGGACGGAACAATGAGGGCAGCATCACCAAAAATTAAACATGTGTAGATTATACCAAGATACATCTCCATACAAAATTTGAACAAAATCCGTTGAGAAATGTGGCCTGCAGAGTGCACTCAGGCCATGCCCTGATGTATGACCTTTGACCCTATAAAAGACGAAACACTGGTGGCAGCATCACCAAACACTATAAGTTTTTAAATTACATCAAGAGACACCTTCATGCAAAATTTGAACGAAATCCGTTGAGAAATGTGACCGCCAGAGCGCACACAAGAGTACACACAAGACATCTATCAAAATATGACCTTTGACCCTATAAAAGACGGAACACTGGGGGCAGCATCACCAAAATCTATAGGGTTCCAGATTTTACCAAGAGACACCTTCATACAAAATTTGAACAAAATCTGTTGAGAAATGTGACCGCTAGAGCGCACACAAACTATCCCCAAAAATATGGCCTTTTACCCTATAAAAGACGGAACACTGGGGGCAGCATCACCAGAAACTATAGGGGTCCAGATTTTACCAAGATACACGTCCACAGGAAGTCTGAAAGAAATTTGTCGAGAAATGTGACCGCTAGAGCGCACACAAGAATGTGACGCGGCGGCGAAACGCTGCTGAATCCAAAGTATCCTCCGGCATACTGCCGGGGGATACATACTGCCGGGGGATACAATTACGAATCTAGAGCCTAATTTGCATAAATGTGATGACGTGAAATTTTGAATTCTGGCGCCATTTTGATGACGTCATAATGTTTATAAGGGTCAAATGATACATGAAATGAAATCTATGATTCATACCCTACCTGATGATGACAAAAAATTTGGGGGTTTGTGGACTATTTAAAGAGCTAGAGTTAATTTTGTAGAGGCATGTTTTTGCACGTTTTTACGTTATTTTCGCCATAGATGCGCGCACGGATTTTGAACTTTGACGCACCCGTACGACCTTATTATTGATTGAAATTGATTCCAAGTTGATAGAAATGATGAAGAAAAGTGTCAGGATCCGATTGCAAATCAATCGAAAAAACAGCGTTTTAACGTTATTTACGACTTGCGCGCGCGTACGCTTACGCACGGACATTTTTGAAATGCTCAAAATGACCTGAAACGTGTGCAGACTTGATCCTACGTGATTTTGAGCATTTTTAAAATTTGACGCGCGCGCACGCGCACGTCCTGACCTCTAGATGACCTGTGAGGACATGACTTGATGACCCTTCAAGTGAAGTTTATGTGATGTGAATATAGTTGAATTTTGATGATCGATTATGAAGATATAATCGATCTTGTAAATTTACAAAATGGCGTCTTGATGACGTCACGATGGCCTGATAACATCCAAAAGCTTAATGGACCATGTCCATGATTGACCTCATACATGACATGAAACTCGATGATATTGACCTGGCCGATTTTGAGATTTGGTGGCCACAAGAATTTGTAATAAAGAGAAGAAATAAATAAATAACTAGAATTTAATTCGTCATGAGGACGAATTAGGTGGTCTGTCCTTCAATTTGTACGATCATGATTGCAATCAGGATGATCATAATAATGGGGAAATACTAAACTGAAGATAGGATGTCAAGAATGCCATGAATGGAGGTCCTTCTTGAGGACGGGAATGTAGCAAAATGTGTAACGGTCATTGTAAAATGATTATGGTGATGATGATAATGGTGATTATGATGATTATAATGATATATGATGGCGATGATATAATAGCGATGATGATCATGACGGTGATGATAATAATGATGATGATACAGGATACTTGGCAGATTAACCCCTTAGCTCTAATACAGGACAGGAAATCACAATTTCCATAGGGTTGTACACAAAACTACTGCACACTACTTTCTAATAGACATAATACGGGAAAATAAGGCAGTTTATTACATGATTTGTGATTTTTTATGTTATACTAGTCGAAGAGGATGGTAAAATGACAGGCAAAAAGAAGCAAAAAATAAAAAATAAAAATCGGCCCCGGGGATCGAACCAGGTACCTTGACCATGGTAGTCATGTGCTTTACCGATAGACCAGAATATTTCCCATAGAGATAACACGTAAACGAAAACAGGATTCTCAAATCACATTTTGTACTGAAAAATTGGGCATGATCCCGACATCTGATCAAAAATTGGAGACCACACTTGTAAAAGCTTATAGTCTCAGCTACGACATATTAAAATCTGGAAGAAAATAGACCAAAAATAACTGAGATACTGCTCAGAAAACGATGTCATGTAGATTCATGATTCGAAAAAAAAGTCATCTTCCATAGACATAACACGCAAATAGGGAAAATTCTGACATGGCGTCTTTAATTGAAAATTTCACTGTGATGACGTCATCAAAATGAAAAATGGTGGCAACTAATATTGTAGGAAATTGCCTCAGCTATGACATATCAAAATCTGGGCGAAAAAAGACCCATAATTACGAATCTAGAGCCAAATTTGCATAAATGTGATGACGTCAAAACATGAAAAATGGAAATTTGGATTTCTGGTGCCATTTTGATGCCGTCATAATGTTTATAAGGGTCAAATGATACATGAAATCATATCTATGATTCATAACCTACCTGATGATGACAAAAAATTTTGGGGTCAACGGACTATCTAACGAGCTACAGTGAATTTTGTATAGGCATGTTTTTGCCCATATATGGCCTATAGTGAGGGATCACGCCTGCGCGTGCTGCAAACTTTGACGGACGATAATTTCCTTATTAATTGTCGTAGAAAGATAGAAAAGGTATCAAATTGCTCAGAATTTTGTGTTCTATGAGAGTACACAAGAAAAAACGGCGATTTTAGGTTCTGTCATGGTGGAATAGGGGAAAACGCGCACGCACCCGTGTACGCGCGCAAATTTTTGAAATGCTCAAAATGACCTGAAACGTGTGCAGACTTGATCCTACATGATTTTGAGCATTTTAAAATTTTGACGCGCGCGTACGCGCACGTCCTGACCTTAGATGACCTGTGAGGACATGACTTGATGACCCGTCATCTGAAGTTCATGTGATGTGAATATAGTTGATTTTTGATGATCGATTATGAAGATATAATCGATCTTGTAAATTTCCAAAATGGCGTCTTGATGACGTCACGATGACCTGATGACCTCCAAAAGCTTAATGGACCATGTCCATGATTGACCTCATACATGACATGAAATTTGACGATATTGACCTGGCCGATTTTGAGATTTGGTGGCCACAAGAATTTGTTATAAAAAGAAGAAATATTAAAAATAAAGAAGAAAAATCTTGACAAAACTAATAGGTGATCTGTCGATACCGACAGACCACCTAAAAAGAAAATTCTGACAAAATTAAAAGGAGGTCTGTCATAAATGACAGACCACCTAAATATAGACACTTATAATGCGCAAAAACATATCCACCCAAAGGGTGCTCAAGGCGCTTACAATTCAATTGCATATAAACTTAACCTAAAATACAATTACAATGATAACACTAGAATTTAATTCGTCATGAGGACGAATTAGGTGGTCTGTCTTTCACTTTGTACGATCACGATTGTAATCAGGATGATCATAATAATGGGGAAATGGTAAACTGAAGATAGGATGTCAAGAATACCATGCATGGAGATGTTTCGTGAGGACAGGAATGTAGCAAAATGTGTAACGGTCATTGTAAAATGTTTATGGTGATGATGATAATGGTGATTATGATGATTATAATGATAGAATGATGATGATATAATAATAGCGATGATGATCATGATGGTGATGATAATAATGATGATGATACAGGATACTTGGGAGATTAACCATACAGCTCTAATACAGGACAGGAAATCACAATTTCCGTAGGGTTGTACACAAACTACTGTACACTACTTTCTAATAGACATAATACGGAAAATATGGCAGTTTATTACATGATTTGTGATTTTTTATGTTACAATAGTCGAAGAGGATGGTAAGATGACAGGCAAAAAAAAGCAAAAAAAAAAAAAATTGTTATGGACCCACCGGGGATCGAACCTGGGTCACCTGCATGGGAGACAAGTGCTTTGACCAATAGACCAAAATATTTCCCATAGAGATAACACGTAAACGAAAAACGGGATTCTCAAATCCCATTTGGTAGTTCAAAATTGGGCATGATCCCGACATCTGATCAAAAATTGGAGGGCTTACTAATAAAAGCTTATCGTCTCAGCTACAACATATTAAAATCTGGAAGGAAATAGACCAAAAATAAGTGAGATACTGCTCAGAGAACGATGTCATGTAGATTCATGATTCAAAAAAAAATCATCTTCCATAGACATAACACGCAAAAAGGGGAAATTCTGACATGTCGTTTTTAATTGAAAATTTCAATATGATTACGTCATCAAAATGGAAAACGGTGGTAACTGATCTCGTAGAGAATTGTCTCAGCTATAACATATCAAAATCTGGGCGAAAAAACGACCAATAATTACGAATCTAGAGCCAAATTTGCATAAATGTCATGACGTCAAAACATGAAAAATGGAAATTTTGATTTCTGGCGCCATTTTGATGACATCATAATGTTTATAAGGGTCAAATGATACATGAAATGAAATCTGTGATTCATACCCTACCTGATGATGACAAAAAATTGGGGGGTTTGCGGACTATTTAAAGAGCTAGAGTTAATTTTGTAGAGGCATGTTTTTGCACGTTTTTACGTTATTTTCGCCATAGATGCGCGCACGGATTTTGAACTTTGACGCGCCCGTACGACCTTATTATTGATCAAAATTGATTCCAAGTTGATGGAAATGATGAAGAAAAGTGTCAGGATTGGAAATCAATCGAAAAAACAGCGTTTTAACGTTATTTACGACTTGCGCGCTTTACGCGCGCGCTCGCGGACGCTTACGCACGGACATTTTTGAAATGCTCAAAATGACCTGAAACGTGTGCAGACTTGATCCTACTTGATTTTGAGCATTTTTAAATTTTGACGCGCGCGTACGCGCACGTCCTGACGTCTAGATGACCTGTGAGGACATGACTTGATGACCCGTCATGTGAAGTTTATGTGATGTGAATATGGTTGATTTTTGATGATCGATTGTGAAGATATAATCGATCTTGAAAATTAACAAAATGGCGTCTTGATGACGTCATGATGTCCTGATGACCTCCAAAAGCTTAATGGATCATGTCCATGATTGACCTCATACATGACATGAATCTCGATGATAGGGACCTGGCCGATTTTGAGATATGGTGGCCACAATAATTTGTTATAAAAAGAAGAAATAAATAAAAAGAAAAATCTTGACAAAATTAAAAGGTGATCTGTCGATACCGACAGACCACCTAACTAGAATTTAATTCGTCATGAGGACGAATTAGGTGATCTGTCTTTCAATTTGTACGATCATGATTGTAATCAGGATAGGAAGTCAATAATGCCATGAATGGAGATGCTTCTTGAGGACAGGAATGTAGAAAAATGTGTGAAACGGTCATTGTAAAAATGATTATGGTGATGATGATAATGGTGATGATTATGATGATGAAGATGATATAATGATGATGGTGAAAATGATTATGATGATATAATGATGGTGATGATATAATAATAATAGCGATGATGATCATGATGGTGATAATGATGATGGTGATGATATAATAATAATAGCGATGATGATCATGATGGTGATGATAATAATGATGATAATGTTGATGTTGATGATAATCATGATGATGGTGATGATGATGATGTAATGATGATTATGACGGTGATGATAATCATGATGATGAAGGTGATAATGATGATGATGATTGATGATGTGATAATGGTGATGATTATGATGATGATGATTATGAAGATGATAATATGATGATGATGATGATGAGGATCATGATAGTGATAATGGTGATGACCATGACTGCAATGACATTGACCTTAAACATGCCAAATATGAAACAGAAATGACATTTGGTTATGAAGATATGACCAAAAGTTGATTTGAAGAAAAATGGCGCCTAGATGACGTCACATATAAGATAATTAAGATAATTGACGCCAATTTCGAGAAATAGTGATATCAAACAGCACTATTTGATACTGCAGGATACTTGGGAGATAAACCCCATAGCTCTATTACACGACAGGGAATCCAAATTTCCATAGGGTTGTACACAAACTACTGCACACTACTTTCTAATAGACATAACACGGAATATAAGGCAGTTTATTGCATGGTTTGTGATTGTTTATGTTATAATAGTCCAAGAGGATGGTAAAATCAAAGGCAAAAAGAAGCAAAAAAAAAAAAAATATATGGACCCACCGGGGATCGAACCTGGGTCATCGGCGTGGGAGTCAAGTGCTTTGACCAATATACCAAAATATTTCCCATAGACATAACACGTAAACGAAAAACGGGATTCTCAAATCCCATTTGGTAGTTCAAAATTAGGCATGATCCCGACATCTGATCAAAAATTGGAGGGCTTACTAATAAAAGCTTATAGTCTCAGCTACAACATATTAAAATCTGGAAGGAAATAGACCAAAAATAACTGAGATACTGCTCAGAGAACGATGTCATGTAGATTCATGATTCGAAAAAAAATCATCTTCCATAGACATAACACGCAAAAAGGGGAAATTCTGACATGTCGTTTTTAATTGAAAATTTCAATATGATGACGTCATCAAAATGAAAAACCGTGGCAACTGATGTTGTAGAGAATTGTCTCAGCTATAACATATCAAAATCTGGGCGAAAAAAGACCAATAATTACGAATCTAGAGCCAAATTTGCATAAATGTGATGACGTCAAAACATGAAAAATGGAAATTTTGATTTCTGGCGCCATTTTGATGATGTCATAATGTTTATAAGGGTCAAATGATACATGAAATGAAATCTGTGATTCATACCCTACCTGATGATGACAAAAAATTGGGGGGTTTGTGGACTATTTAAAGAGCTAGAGTTAATTTTGTAGAGGCATGTTTTTGCAGGTTTTTACGTTATTTTCGCCATAGACGCGCGCACGGATTTTGAACTTTGACGCGGCCGTACGACCTTATTATTGATTGAAATTGATTCCAAGTTGATGGAAATGATGAAGAAAAGTGTCAGGATCCGATTGCAAATCAATCGAAAAAACAGCGTTTTAACGTTATTGACGACTTGTGCGCGCGTAAAACGCGCGCGCGGACGCTTACGCACGAACATTTTTGAAATGCTCAAAATGACCTGAAACGTGTGCAGACTTGATCCTATGTGATTTTGAGCATTTTTAAATTTTGACGCGCGCGTACGCGCACGTCCTGACTTCTAGATGACCTGTGAGGACATGACTTGATGACCCGTCATGTGAAGTTTATGTGATGTGAATATAGTTGATTTTTGATGATCGATTATGAAGATATAATCGATCTTGTAAATTTACAAAATGGCGTCTTGATGACGTCACGATGACCTGATGACCTCCAAAAGCTTAATGGACCATGTCCATGATTGACCTCATACATGACATGAAACTCGATGATATTGACCTGGCCGATTTTGAGATTTGGTGGGAACAACAATTTGTCTTAAAAAGAAGAAATAATAAAGAAGAAAAATCTTGACAAAACTAATAGGTGTTCTGTCGATACCGACAGACCACCTAATTACAGGTTAGGGTATAAAGACATTGAAATTCATGTCAATGCAAATTACTACAATAATATTGGGCCATTAGATGAGTTTTCAGACAGGACTTGAAATGTTCTAATGATTTACAGTCCTTTAGTTTAGTTGGAAGACTGTTCCACAAACGGGGAGCTGCTGATATAAATGCTCAATCTCCCCATGACCGTCTGGTTTTAGGAATGAAAAGATCAAGAGTAGATGTATTGGAAGAGCGGAGACCAGGACGACCAGGCTGGTGAAAGTCAAGGAGAGATGAAATGTACTGTGGAGAGGAGAACGTCAGGGCACGATACGCAATGGCGCCTAGATGACGTCACGATAACCTGATGACCTTGAAAAAGATGTGGGAACTTCACCTTATTAGGACCGATGACTGACGAAAATTTGAAGATAATTGAGTAAGCCAATTTTGAGAAATTGTGATATCAATAGGACTAATGATATTGCAGGATAGCTTTAATACACTTCAGGGAATCAGATTTTCCATAGGGTTATACATAAACTACTGCACACTACTTTCTAATAGACATAACATGCAAAATAAGGCATTTTGTTACTTGGTTTGTGATTGCTTATGTTATAATAGTCGAACAAGATGGTAAAATGAAAGGCAAAAATAAGCAAAAAAAAAAAAAATTTTAATGGCCCCACCGGGGATCGAACCTGGGTCACCGGAGTAAGAGGCAAGTGCTTTGACCAATATACCAAAATATTTCCCATAGAGGTAACACGTAAACGAAAAACGTGATTCTCAAATCCCATTTTGTAGTGAAAAATTGGGCATGATCCCGACATCTGATCAAAAATTGGAGAACACCTTCATAAAAGCTTATAGTCTCAGCTATAACATACTAAAATCTGGAAGAAAATAGACCAAAAACAACTGAGATACAGCTCAGAGAACAATGTCATGTACATTCATGATTCGAAAAAAAATCATCTTCCATAGACATAACACGCAAATAGGGAAGATTCTGACATGGCATCTTTAATTGAAATTTTCACTGTGATGACGTCATCAAAATGAAAAATGGTAGGAAACTGCCTCAGCTACAACATATTAAAATCTGGGCGAAAAACGACCAATTATTACGAATCTAGAGCCAAATTTGCATAAATGACGTCAAAACATGAAAAATGGAAATTTTGACTTCTGGCGCCATTTTGATGACGTCATAACGTTTATAAGGGTCAAATGATACATGAAATGCCATTTATGATTCATACCCTACCTGATGATGACAAAAAATTTGGGGGTCAACGGACTATCTAACGAGCTACAGTGAATTTTGTATAGGCATGTTTTTGCCCATATATGGCCTATAGTGAGGGATCGCGCCCGCGCGTGCTGCAAACTTTGACGGACGATAATTTCCTTATTAATGGTCGTAGAAAGATAAAAAAGGTATCAAATTGCAGAGAATTTTATGTTCTATGAGAGTACACAAGAAAAAACGGAGAGTTTAGGCTCCGTCATGGTGGAATATGGGAAAAATTTTTGAAATGCCCAAAATGACCTGAAACGTGTGCAGACTTGATCCTACGTGATTTTGAGCATTTTTTAATTTTGACGCGCGCGTATGCGCACGTCCTGATAGTCTCTAGATGACCTGTGAGGAAATGACTTGATGACCTGTCAAGTGAATATAGTTGATTTTTGATGATCGATTATGAAGATATAATCGATCTTGTAAATTTACAAAATGGCATCTTGATGACATCACGATGACCTGATGACCTCCAAAAGCTTTAATGGACCATGTCCATGATTGACCTCATACATGACATGAAACGCAATGATATTGACCTGGCCGATTTTGAGATTTGGTGGCCACAAATATTTGTTATAAAAAGAATAAAGAAGAAAATTCTGACAAAATTAAAAGGAGGTCTGTCATAAATGACAGACCACCTAATTAAGATATCTTATGGCTCAATTTTAAATATTTATTCATTAAAAGATAATATAATATCATTCATATCAAAGCATTGCGTGAAAACGTGAAAACAAAAAAAAAAGCGAAAATACATCCATGATAAATTGTCGTCGTTCACATGGGTCTGTATATACAGACTGTTCCGTTTTCGATGCTGATTCTATGGTAGACGGATGTGGGTATTTTTAATATTAATCTCATTTACTTGTTGGGGGGGTCAAGAAGCCATAAGAACATATTGTTCGTCTGTACAATATTATAATACGGACATTAGGCCAAAAAAAAAAAATTGTTGTATTGGCGTAACCCGCCCGACCCTAAAAATGTCGCCGACCCTAGGTTTTTTTGGTTTTTTGGGGCTATCGATATCGCGTATCGTGCTGCCTTTGCGATCGCGATCGAAAAACCCGGAAGTGTTGCGGACAGAACAAGCTGCGTGTATTATGTACTATACTGTCGTAAAAAAAAAAAAAAAAAAAAAAAAAATCCCGACCTACCTACCCTATTTTTCAGTGACCCGTTACGCCAATACATTAATTTTTTTTTTTTTTGCCTTAGTAATACCATCTGGTAAAGGAACGATAAAGGATAGGGCCTAGTACTTGGAGATCAGGAAATAAATTAAATGTTCTCTTAATTTACATTTGTTATTTTTTCACAGCCCATAGACTAACTAAAAGCTGGCTTGTGCATGATGGCGTTCTAAAAAGATATGACAGGTCTGGAGTAGCTACAAGTCACTTGGCAGGGAAGTTGTCGCTGGTCTTGGCAAAGACGGCTTTGTGAAACACTTAGCGGACAAGTTGAGCGACAGTGTCGAGATGTCGCTGATCTTGTCGTTATGACGGTTTGATGAAACGACCCCCAGGAAATGTACACAATGACTCCGATAGCTCGTTTCGCGAGAATCAACAGTAAATTCCGGATTTCATTTTTGGAAATATCTTTTCCAACGTCGGTGAGTTGAATTTATTGTAATTTTGTATTTCTTGGATATTTTGCCTTTGGGGTCGGTTTTTATAAATTAAATGCCGATTTTGAGTGAATGTTGGTGACTTTTGTGCAGTGGTGTTTTAAAAAGTTGAGGTGTATGACTGCCTACATTCTACACACGAAGTATAGGAATGTAGCTATGACATGATGAGTGCCCCTGACATGCCTGATCACTGCTGATAAATGATATTCCTGGCTTGGAAGTTGGAGTTGGACTTACCTAACACAAGTATTTTCTCGTTTTTCTTCACATATTTCTTCACCAAATGACTGAACTGATGGTACTTAAGTAACCAGTCGTATGCTTCCTCCTCTTGAAATCTTTCATCCCAGTAATCTGCGGCGGTAAAATCAGGAAATTGTCCATTTCTTGTTGTAATTTCAGAATCAACCATCGTGCCTGTAATACACAACTGAAGTAGGTATTTCCAAGTATGAAAAGCTAAAGCTATTCGTTACCACTGCACTCTGTTTGTCGAGATCGAGAGAAAGAGCTCATAATATTGGCCGAAAATAACATTCAAACCTTTTTCAGAAGAATTTCACAAACTTCTGGCGGGTACGAGCTAAAATATTATATGTTTGGAATTAATTTACTGGCTTTATTTCTTCATCTTGAAAGTTATGATAAATGGTACGCTTATGGCTTTCCATACCTACATGGGTGCAAATTACGCAACATCAACTGGACAAACGCGCACATGTAATTGTAAGCACAGCTCAGTTCAGTTTGAAACAAGAATTTCTTTATTCTGTCTCAATCTAGGAATAGGATTTCACCATGCCGGAAGGCCCAGAATTACATTTAGCCAGTAAATTTGTAAATACTTGCTGCACAGGGCGTATTTTCTGCGGGAAGATAGTGAAGAACCCTGTGCACAAGAGCTGCGACGTCGAGTTCGAAGCGCCAGCGTACACCATCGCCGCGGCTTCCCGTGGTAAGGAAATGCAACTGATCCTCACGAAACAAGAAGACTGCAGTAGGTCTGGAAAGGGCGACGTCGTCGGGGGAAAGAAAGTTAATCGCAAGAGCAAAGGCAGTACCAAAGATGACAAAGAGGAATTGAACAAGGAATTGAACCTTCCAGAGACATTGAAAATTCTTTTCCGTTTTGGAATGTCGGGGAACTTTCAGTTCACCACACCAGACAATATTCACAAGCACTCTCATTTGAGATTCTTCACAAAGGATAAACCTCCGATGGTTTTAAGTTATGTTGATATTCGCAGGTTTGGACGTTGGGAGGTTGGTGCTGACTGGTCGAAAGATCGTGGCCCAGATCCAATGTTCGAGTATCAGGCATTCAGGTTAACATTAATTATGTTCTTTGTGCAGAAATTTTTTTTTTTTTCTCACTTTTGTCTCATCAATTCAAAACAGTAGAGGTGCACGGCCAATATTTTGGAGACTGTCTGAGATTGGAGACTGTCTGAGATTGGAGACTTAGGCTTAGCTTACAAAAGAAGCAACCCTAACAAGGGGTTTCAGCCAAAATTTTGCCTTAACTGAGGTCAGAACTGACAGAAGCCCATTTGTTTTGTGTGTGGATCATAACAAAAAAATGTTATGAAAACAAAATCAGACGGTGGATTTTTTTGGGTAGATGGTCAAAAAGGGGTAATTTTTCATGAAGAATCTGTTTATCACATTTTCATTTTGAGCCAAGGTAATCCCTTTACCGCAAATGTATTTACAATGAAAATTGGTCTCCTAAATGGGAGACTGTTTCCCAAATAGGCTACCAAAAATGTTGACAAAAGTCTCTGACATTGACAATAGAGACGGTCTCCCAAATAGGAAACAGTCTCCAAAGTCCAATATTGGCCATGCGCCTTTACTGTTAATTGAATAATTAGATCTATTTGATAAATAGATCTAATATATTTATAATTTGCTCATTGAAATGAGTAATTATTAACTTTTCACTTTACTGCATTCCATTTCATTTATTTTTTAGCTTCTTTAAAACGTAAAATTTGTGTACATGTAATTGAATTGTAATCGACATGTGCAGTAACTTGTGAAATGGAATTTTTATTATACCTAGTAACAATATTTTGAAAATGTCAGTTGTTGCCTTGTTGATAGTAGTACTTTCAGGCTCCTGAGATCCTTTGTGATGTGGAAGAAAAACTTATTAGAAATGAATGTGTACATGACCTTGGAAACCTTCACATTCAACAAGATATCAATAGTTGGCAACTAAATTTGAGAAAAGTGGGAACATTTTACATATAGATTTCCAGGTCTGTCATCTCCTTCTTGCTAATGCATGGTCCTCATTAGTACTTTAGCCTGGGAGGCCCCCCTTGACAAATTTTGCCGGGCATTTCAAACCACGCACTTTTCTGACTTTTTCTTAAAAGTTTTGTGCATCATTTGACATCAAGTTTACAAAAATATGTTATATCATTACCGAGTTACGTGACCTTTTAGGACCTCATGTTCAACCCGAAAACAGAATTTTGTGTACAAAACGAATGGGAAATTGCATATATCCCCATGTTTCTCCTTTATCACCTACATGTATAATTTCTTCTGTAAGCTATGATTGTCATCTAGTCTACCTAAATATTGGTTCATATAACACTGTGAAACAGCAGACTTAAAAAAACAGTGAAAAGCCCCCCCCCCCCCCCCCCCCCCCCAGCCAGAGAGGAGTGCTTGTAATGGCCTTGAGGGTTCCAAGCCTTGATCATCTCCAGAATATTCAAGGCATACATGTATGGAACTTTGCTATAATTGCAAGTAGATAGGTAATCATATTAGACTTGGGAAATGCATTCAAGTTTTACAAATTTTCAGATAAATATGATAGAATGATAGAATTCATCATCATCATCGTCATCATCATGATAATGATAATAATGACGATTATAAATGGATGGTGATGATAACAGTACATTAATACAGTATGAAATACAGGTGCAGAATGGAAGAAATGTACTTGCATTTATTGTCTTTATATGAAGAGAAAGGCAAATTGTGTGATAAAGTTTAGAAATGGCCTTTTAAAGGGTTCAAAATTTAAAAAGAAAAAAGGAAATGTATATCTCGATGCTTTGCTCCCTGTAGGTCTTTAAATTTTATCAGCCTCTTTTCAAGTATTTTGCCCAAGTATATGATGAAGCTAAAAAAAGCACTTGCAAAAGTTCAACATTTGAATATTAAAGGTCCACTGCAACCCAAACACAAGGTGATTTCTGTAGATGTGCGTGGATGCATACAACTCATATTTTGTTATTCCAAAATCTAAATATGTTTCATAGATTTTAAAAAGTTTTTCAAAATCATTTTCTCAAACATGCCAAGCTCCACCCTAAACAAATGCTCTAGATCTCATTCCTGTAATCATCTGTCAATCATTAGTGAGCTAATGAGCGACAGTGGTGTGTTGCTTTGCCAGAGATGACCATCTGTTCTAGTAGACCGTGCAATGCCTACATAGTTGTTGCTTTGTCAGACATGCTGTAGCATCGCCAGGAAAAGAATAGTAATGAGGAGGTATTGGTTGAAAGCATGCAATTCTATTGTGAGCATGTGTTGAGTTGGGGGAAGTTACGTTCCACTGTCTATTGTAGAATGTTAGTATAACTGACTGATAATTGACAGATGATGTCACTGCAGGAATAACATCTGGACCTTATTTTTAGGGTGGAGCTTAGGAGGTTGGAAAAAATATTTTTAAAAAAGATTTAAAAATCTATGAAACATATCTAGATGTTTTAATAACAGAATATTAGGTGTATGCATCCCTGCACATCAACAGCAATAAACTTGAATTTTGTTGCATTTTGGTTGCAGGGGCCCTTTAACTTTGGTTAACTTTTTCATATTAACTTCTGTTTGCCTAACTATATTCCTCAACAAGAATTCTTCTGGGTTTTCATGAACTGATGCCCAATCTGAGGAAATGTTAATCAATGTTCATAATTCAAAATGCTATACCGCTTGATTGCAGTGCTCCTTTGCGAATTTAGGCAAAGTGCAAAAAATTGCATTTTTGAGGATTAAAAATGGAAAAAAAAAATCTGCAGCTCACTCGTTTTGCTCCCCTGCTTGTAATATTACATATCCTTTTTGTTTGGGGGGGGGGATTTTTTTGTTTGCTCAAAGTGCCATAATCCAAAGATACACAATTAGAGCACTATGAAACCCTAATTGAGACCTCACTATCTTGGCAAGAAGCATTAAATTGTAAATTTGGGCTAACAGGAAAAGCAACTGGAGAAAAACGGCATTGTAGGTTTGAGAGTAGTGACATATCTCCTGTTAAAAACCATAATGAAATACAGTGCCTTGCATGACATATTAACCAAATGCACATCCCTTTTATGTAGCTTCGTGGCAAAACGTTGTGGCGCATAAAACGTGGGAAAGACGCATTTGACAAAATCAAAAGTGTTATTTTATAGAAGCAGAACCAAAATATTAGGATGTAGAATTACCTCTTTTAACACTTTTAAGCAAAATAATATGAAGACTTTTATTCAGATAAGTCTGATTCTGATTTTAGATGACAAAACTAACAAATTTCCTCTTTGCATCTTTCCTGCATCTTTATGGTTTCACTAAGCTACATTAGTAAGCCCAATATAAATAGACCCTGTGGTATTTTGCTTCATTAGGGGACATGTGGTATTTTGCTTCATTAGGGGACAATGTGGTCTTGTGAAGGGGGAGTTGGAAAATTGAGAATGCATAGTACATAGTATTTTGAGCTGAAAATAATTTACCAAATTCCTCTACATGTATATTGATGTTAAAATAAATTGCTGATTGCTGTGATATAACTTGGTAATCACTCTTTGGCTCAGAAGCACAACATCCTTGTTATATTTGGAAAACCTTTTACCTGCCCCTCCCTCACACTTGTGCATGCTTCCTCCTCTCTAGTAGCAACTACCCTGGCAGGAGGCCTTATGAGGAGGATGCTAACCTCCCTTTCTTTTCATACATGTACATTGTAGCTGGTTGTTTTCTGACTATATTATAAGTAACCTCTCGATCATATCAAGAGAACAATGTTCCTACTTCCCTGAATAAGGTCTTTTCACAAGAAAGTGTTCCATTCAAGCTGTCTTTGGTACAACCCGTGACCCTCTGTGTGACCCTACACAGGCAGATTTAAAAAACAGTGCTGATTATGATATTTGTGTGGAAGCTTGCTCATACATTTATGTCATAATCTGTGTGAAGCTACGGCAAACATTCACTGCTGCACTTTATTTTCTTTAGGTCCAATGTGCTGAAGAACATCCAGAAAACCGCTTTTGATCAGCCAATCTGTGAAACCTTGCTGAATCAAAAATTCTTCAATGGAATTGGAAACTACTTAAGAGCAGAGATTCTGTTCAGGTACAGTATCTGTTTGAAATATATCATCTTTCAGCAAATATGAATCATCCTTATGCTCAGGCCAGAAGATGTGTTTTGGAAATTCATTACCACAGATAGGGATGCCAAGTTTGCAAAGACTATGGCACATAAACAAAGCTCAGATCACCCCAAACTAGTACAATATTTCCCAGCTCTTGAAAATAAATAAAATCTAGATGATTTCAACTTGGGATAATTCTGTCATAAAGTAGGAGGTCCTTCACTACCAGAACTTCTCAAGATTTTCAAGGGAATCATAACAACTGAAGATAATGATGTAATTTCTTAGGATGGTTATTGCATATTTTACTCCATAAAAATAGAGGAAGCAATTCCATGTTTGTTTCATTATGAGTTAGGTTGAATATCCCACCATTTGAGAAGGCAAGGAGTGTGTTAGAAGGACTGAGTGAAGAACCACCTGATGTCAAACCAATGAAGAGAGCAAAAGGAAAAGGAAGAAAAGGAGAGGAACCCGATGTTCTACATCTATGTCATGCAGTACCTCTTGAGGTCATTGCAATAGGTAGGCTTGTTTTTAAAAAAAGATATCAATGGTATGACACTATGTTTGTGTGTGCGGCGTGATTAGGAAGAATGTGAGGATTGGTTTCTTTCCCTAATTAAAAATTACAATTTACTTCTCTCGCTCCTTTTTCATGGAGCATTATCAAACAAAGCTGCCAAACTCTAGAAATCAGCGTGCAGTTGAAATCATTGTTTTAAATCTGCTTGGATTTTTTTTTTTCTCCTCTGGAATTTCTTTTTTCTCAATCCAAGTGTCAAAAGTTGGGGGTGCGGTATATAAACGGCCACGGTTTATAAAGCGGAAAATACGGTAATGATAGTTAATGAGTCTAATGCATGTTTTTGAAAGTGGTATAATGGAAAGAATTAACCTAGTTGCAGGTAATGATTAGCATTTGTTCAACTATTCTTATGTGTATTAGGAACTCCTCAATCTGATCATAATTTGGGGTATTTCAATCCTGTGTTGCTGACCATACAGGTTAAAATATCCTACCGATTTCTTTTGATCAACCCACAATGTACGAAGAACAAACAATGAAGGAACATTTGAGATATCATGGCATGGTAGGATTGTAGATCTTGTGCCTTGAGCATGGCAATTGAAATAAAACATGACAATCAGGTCATGGACAGCTGTATAAACAAAAGCATATTTCTTTAAAAAATGTAGGCCTACATTTACCGGTAGGTGCCATGCATATGACCTCCATTGTGTTTATTCTATACTTCGTATTTATCATAATTTTGGAGGTGCTGGTGGATACACAGCTGATGGCAAAGCTTCAGACTACTCTGATTTTATGAAGTGGCTCCAGTGTTACTACCAAGATGGTATGGCTAACATGGTAGACCACAATGGTAGGACCATCTGGTTCTCAGGGCCACCAGGTCCATTGGTACCCAAAGGTAACTTGTCTTTTATCTTTTTAAAACAAAATTCTATGACTAACCTGGTAGACCACAATGGTTTGACCATTTGGTTTCCAGTGGTCCAGTTGGTATACTTCTCTCTTTTAATCTATGTTTGGTGGTGTGCAAGGTACCCTTTAAACTTCATGACCAGTATGAACTCTAAGGCCCAGTCTTGATTGTAGCCTAAGTTATACATGTACTGGGCTTAACTTAGTCAACTGGTTTATGGAAGGCAAAATGTAAACACATTGTTACTCTGCTATATCTTCTATAACACACACAATTTTAACATCTGTTGAAGATGTTTTAGGCAATAAATATATCATTGTGCCCAGCAAGAATTCAGAATTCAAAATTTAAATTCATTGCTGTGCCAGTTTGTAATCAATAAGTTTACTTTTTTACCATTATTATACTAACATCATATTCATATACCATTAAAAACTTCAGATTATAGTTACACTATAAAAATTAAGTACTAGTAAAAATTGTTAGCTCTGCTTTGCTGGTGGACTCATTATTGCCAAAAGTTGTTAGGGTTGATATGAGACATATATATTTCATGCATTTATCCAAATAAAATGCATTAGTAATGTGATTCATGTCAGAAGCACTGAAGTGTCTGTTCTTTGGAACGCTTGTTTGAATCTTCAAAACAGGAAAGGATTGACCAGTTTGATCGCATGACAAATTATGTACATTATCACTTTCTCAATGCCTTGCGTTATATGTCATATATCATGTAGATTGATCCATCATCCAAACAAAAGCTCATCACTTGCATACATGTATGACCAACAAAGGGGAATATTCTTATCACAAGATGTCATTTCCTCCATGTCTAAATCTGTTTCTTTGATGTAGATGGAAAATCTCGTAGCGTGAAGAGTCCAAAGAAGCGAAAAAAGGCTACC
The DNA here is from genome assembly GCA_025617745.1 of Heliocidaris erythrogramma. Lineage (NCBI taxonomy): Eukaryota > Metazoa > Echinodermata > Echinoidea > Camarodonta > Echinometridae > Heliocidaris > Heliocidaris erythrogramma. The sequence continues at coordinate 6,195,753 of CM046860.1, read as the reverse complement.
AGCATTGATGATGTTGAAACTCCAGTCAAGGTACAGTACCGGTACATGTCGATTTACTTGTTTAATATGGGCAAGTATTTGATTTGGTAACATATGGGACATCATGCACAGCATAAAATCTATCCGCTTACAACAAAATTCGCTTCACGTAAACATTGTTCACTTTTTTAGAACAATATATTGGGTTTTTCAACTTCATATAAATATCAGGTGAAATCTATGCTATGCTATTTTATGTGTACATGTATAAATGTCCTTGGTAACGTATGGGAAAATAAAAGAGGGGGAAATAATTACCAAGTACTTAAACTGTCCAGTAAAGTCCCTGAAATCTGAATTCTGGGACATTAATCAGTGATGGCATTGCATTGCATACTCTGAAAGATTAATCACTAAATTTCAAAAAAAATTAATATTTCATGCCTTTGCACCAGTAAAATGATGGTAATCTATGGGACAGGTACATGTACATGTATAGGACATTTTCTCCCTATGCCTTTCGTGTGTAATATTGATAAAATTTCTAAAAAGGTACTGCATTTTTCATATTATGACCAGAGATGTAACTGATATGTTACTGATTGTAATATCAAAATTCAATATTATTCGACAAATATCTAATCAATTATTGGATAATAGTTGGATTTCCCTCTTAGTAAATTGGACTTTGACAGATTTCAATTAATTATCTCAACAGGCAGTGGCGTATCTTAGGGATTATGGCGCCCGGGGCAGACCACATTGAGAAATATTTGAGGAAATTAGCAAGGCGACCGAAAATTGAGATTTCTTTCAAATGCTGAACCTTTGCAAATGCTGTTTTATACATTTTATCCTGTATTAGGGGCGCAATAATTAGCAAGAGGCAGATAAATCTTACATGATAGCCATCAAAGCGACTACAGTTACATCTTTATTTTTCAAATTTTGAACCATTAAAAGAAAAGCTATTTAAGAACTATATATTGGCGGCACAAATTTATGAGATCCTGGAAGGAAATAATTATGCGAAAGAGCAAAGCGACCGAGCTTTAGAAAATTTACGCACTTTAAAACCTCAAAAACTGTATTTCTAATGCATTTTTCCCTGTAGATTGGGGGCGCATAACCCTTATTTTTCTTACGCTTTCTTACACTTTCTGTAATAATGTATGCTTGTTCTATACATTTTTTAATTATTTCTCAAATCAGTCAAAGAAATCTGAGGAATCAGACAATGATATCTCCCAGAAGAGCAGAAAGAAAACCTCAGAACGCAAAGCTGAGGTGGCCCCTGAAAGCACAGGAACAACCAAGGCTGCTACAACATCACGAAAGAGAGAAGCTACAAGTAAGATTAGAAGAGGTGAAAAGGGTAAGAAGAAGGGAAGCAAAAGTGGAAATAAGAAGGGAAGGGGAGATGAAAATAAACCAGTTACTAAAAAGCCAAAGGATGCTACTAGTATGAATGGTAGTAGAAAAGATGAAAAAGAAGCACAAAGAGTTTTAGAAGATGAAGGAACAGAGCCCTGCAAGCACAATACTTCAAAGACAGAGCAGCATGGAAGCAAGGGTAGAGGAAAAGGTCACTGCAGAACAAGTAGGGTAGGGAGTAAGAAATGATTTAGATCAAGAGATAAATCTAATATACTGGTTAAAGTTATTAGAACACCTGCTAAAGTAAACAAATTATATATTCATCAGTATCTCACTCTGCATTACCACCATTTTCTGGTACTTAACTGAAGTAATGTTTATTACCACACTACAAGACAGCCCAGGATTGTTAGATCCCAGGTTTTCTGCAAGTAGATCCTGGCCCTTGGAGTTATACATGTAGCTCTGATGGCAGTATATGCCTCATATGAAGGAATATCCTGCAAGAAATTTCACTAGGGCTAATACTTATAGAGCCAGGATCTATAGGTACATAAGGAGGCACTTATTCAAATGTATGATCTAACTACTAAAGGATCTACTGGCACTAAAGCAGAGGCATCCAGAGTGATAAAGGTGATGAGGTAGCTACCTCCAAGGCAAAGAAACAGGACTTTAACCTGATCTACCAAACATAGGATTTACTTATTTAAAGAGAAAAATCTATGTATCACATTGTTAAGAACTTTACAATATTGACAAATTTCAGTACACTGACAGAATGTCTGCAAGTTATCAAGCTGAAAGTGCTACAAAGGGAGAGGGTTTAGGTAATACAAAGTCTTATTTTGCTACATATGATCATTACAACCATCCAGGACTTCCATATCGTTTGATTTTACCCAATTACATTATATATTTAGGGTTTGTTCAGTGTACTGAAATTTGTCAATATAAGAAGTGCGTTTGTGGAACAGTCTTCCAACTAAACTAAAGGACTGTAAATCAGTAGAACATTTCAAGTCCTGTCTGAAAACTCATCTAATGGCCCAATATTATTGTAGTAATTTGCATTGACATGAATTTCAATGTCTTTATACCCTAACCTGTAATGTTATCATTGTAATTGTATTTTAGGTTAAGTTTATATGCAATTGAATTGTAAGCGCCTTGAGCACCCTTTGGGTGGATATGTTTTTGCGCATTATAAGTGTCTATATTATTGATTTCAAATAATTTGCAATTGATATCAATCACAACTCTGTACAAAGAGATAGGAGATGCAATTGATATCAGTTGCAGATTATTTGTAATCAATCGCGACCCTTTTATAAGATGGGGTCCAGTTTTCCTTTCACCCTACAACCTTTACATATAATGAAAATAATTCTGTGGTTTAAATTATCGGTTCTGGGAATCAAAAGAATTCAAAATTTAATTCATTTTCACAGTAGACCTATTATACATGGTTTAAGTCTTTGTGCTTATACCAAACAGGTACTGTATCTTTTCAGGAAATATGAGAATAGTCTTTTCAACCTCAAAATGTAAGTTTTGTGGCTGCCTTTATTTTTTTTGCAAAGGTATAGGCCTACATGTAGGGGGTACTGTTGAAAAAGATCTTTTGAATTTGAATTAACAATTTAGACAGGAGTGCTTGTGGTGCACTCGTCACTTTCATACATGTATTGCAGGGCTGCCGAGACTCACGCAATTCACCCAATTCTGACTGTCTCACTCTGATAAACGAATTCTCACGCTGAACCAAAAAAATAGAAAGTAACAAAAAAAAATGTCTCCAAAAATCTCTGATATTCCAAATATTCGATATGCCCAAGGTCTTTCGAGATTTTCCTGTGTTTGCAAAGCAAATGAAAATCGTTTTTGGCAGTGCGCGCGCAAAGACAAGCTATTGGATTACGATTGGTTTATACTGCGTGTATGTACATGTATGTACGTGTGACGACTATGATGAGTGTAACTATGGACAGACCTATGGGCCAGACTGACATGGCTGTGGCGCAGCAGCCCGCGCCGCGTGGCTCAGCAGAGTTTGCCGTTGATCGTACACCAAACGTAATAGCCAGCACATCCCTCTACGGCCGGACAGCAGGATCTTTCATTCAAGTTTAACTCTTGAAATTCGTATTCAAAATCATGCAGTTACAAATCTGGAACTTTGTGTTTTTTTCATGGTCAGTGAACTACATGTAGCATTAATAACAATGTTACCTAGATTGATAGATTCTATTTATTACTTATTCAATTCAATTTAGTACATTAATGCTGCTTCTATGTATGTGTTGAAATCATGACTAAAGTGTGCACCATATTGCACTATTTAAAATGCAAAGTTTTCAAAGCTCCCTACCGTGGAAGGGGCGACACCCCCCTCCCACACCTTCCCCCCTCGTTCACTTCGCTCCCTCGGTCTCACTCAAAACTCTAACTCAAGGTTGGCAGCCCTGGTATTGCTAATTTAGTCAAATTTTATGTAATTCAAAAGGATTCTTAGAAAATGTTATATGTTCCTAGCTACATTGATTTCTTTTATGATGTTTTTTTATTATGCTGCAATTACTTTTACCTTTATTTTACTCATTTTCTCTACCACAAATTAACCGTACATAGACACATAGTAGTGTTTGAAAATGGTGCTACACAATTCCAGGACATTTTTCTTTTCCATTTTTGGACATTAAGTTTCCTGTTGCCAGTCATATGACCTTTGGTGGAGAATTAAAAGAATTGTGTATAAAGCAGATGGAAGACTGTATTTTCTTATATTATTTTTTAAGCTGTTATCATTTCCTAATTTATGATTAATTGCAGTCAGTTCTGTCAGAATATTAATCTACATGTACATGAAAGCCTCAAGTAGTAAAATTCATAAAAGCAAAAGAAATAGGTGCTGACAAGATTTTTATGCTGCCGCCCACAGAAGATGATGCCTGATGCATTATATTTTCGGGTTGTCTGTCCGCCCTACCTGTTTCTCGTTAACGTGATATCTCAAGAAACAATTTGAAGTATGAACTTAAAACTTGGTGCTAGTTTGTATCACATAGGATCAGGAAAGTGATCTGATTATATTTTGGGGTAAGTAGATCAAAGGTCACAGGGCAATTTCTGAAATTGCAGGTTTTTTAGCCTCGTTATTGCAATATCTCAAGAACCACTGGAGGTATGTAGCCTACTTCAACTTGGTGATGGTATGTGTCACCACAGGAAAATGATCTGATTAGATTTTGGGGTAAGTTTGTCAAAGGTCATGGTCATAGCGGTCAATATGTATGAAATGAAAGATTTGTTAGTTTTGTTATCACCCGGTTTCTCAACTATTTTGTACACCTGCATATGGGGAGACAAGGTGATTAAACTTTTGGGTAGTTAGGTCAAAGAACAAATCAAAGAGGTCAATTAGCATTTAGTATGAAATTATATTTCTTTATTCTGGTTTATCACAATATTCCAAATACTCTGAGCCATGAACTTATAGAGAAGGTTGAGTTCTGGGAAAAGTGAAAAGTAATTTGTGAGCTTTCTCATTCTTTTCAAGTCAGTTTGGAAGAATATTATAGTAAAAATGTCCCCTGAAAAGGATTGGTCTTCAAATGCCCATGTATTAGAGAAATAGCTGAAGTGTTCGGGCCAAACATTCATGCCATGTGTGTGTGTGCAGTGCATGTTCTCTTCAGCAAGATTGGATCAATTTCCCATAATTGTGATGATTCCAAAGCCTCACATTATACATCAGTTCTTATGTAGACATAATCAACCTTTTCCAATTGCTTTGAGATGGTTTCTTTAACAATGTATGACCAGAACTCGCCTTTATCTTTAACTGAAAATATAGGAGACAAAGTTGCACGGAATTCGTAAAACTATTAAATGCAAATCGTTGATATGTAATTGGATAATTTCTTTTAGGCTAATTGTTCTGACAGTCAAACTATTTTTAACATTAAGCTTTCTTTGTACAGTGATTGACAAAATATGTGATTTTCCAAAGACATGAACAATGTGAGTCAGGTTTTACATGATTGTAGAGGTGTAAGGATCAGTTGTGCTACAGCAGAGATCTTGAGATGATGAAAGATGTACATCTGATATTGTACATGTGAATTTATGATAATGATAATGAGAGTTGGATTCATAAAGGGCCATTTATGCTTTTAAGTATTGCATCCCTGTGGCTTGTCCAGATATGGGTGTAACTGACAGGATGTAGCTAAATGATGCAAGTAGCGTATTTCATGTAGCCTCCTGGGCCCATATTCATAAAGCCCTACTAAGCTAGTTGCCAACTAGGCCCTACTGTAGGCAACTAAAACCCCCTAGTTGCCAACTATGTAGCTCAGCTAGTTGGTAACTAGCCATTGTTTGCCTTCTGGTTGAGTCAGCATGGGTGGAATTAATGAATACAGAGTACATGGCTTTTGTAAGGTCACTTTACATAATTCTTTGTGTAGTAGTGACAGTCTTTTATGTTTAGTTTGCAACAACTAAGTTGCCAACTAAATTAATATTCATGAAACCTTGCAAAGAATCTTGCCAATTGGTATCAAACTAGGGAAGGATTTAGTTGCCAACTAGAAAATTGACTGCTGTGCTCTTGGGTAGAATAGACTCAGTGGAAAGGGGAGAAATGTGTAGATTGTATACTCTGCCAGGCCAATTTCCATAGAGCACAGGTTTTTGAATAAATGGTTTAGGAATCCCACATGGCTGTAGCCAAACTTTGTGTTCCACATTTTCCCATATTTTCTATCAGTCAGGGGTTTTTTTTCTCCTTTTTTTTTTCCTTTCTCCTTAGTGTCCATTTCTTTTAATTTTTCTCAATTTTTTTTATTCTATTTTTCTATGTAGACCTTTCTTTAACATAATTTTCCTGTTCTTTTTTGTCAAAAGGGTTCCAGTGTTTTAAGGATATTTTTCCTCCTAAAATTAAACCATTGGGTGTCTTCTTGTCAAAATACTAGTATATGTTTCTGACAAATGTGTGAGGAAAATGCAACGTGCAAAAAGTCACATGATACATTATTTTATTCTTTATGGGGGAGGGAGGCAAGTTTGAAATTTAATTTTTCAGAATGACCAAAAATATACGTTTTTTCTCTTCATAGTGATGGTATTTATGACATAAATCATAATTTATATAATGTTAGATAAAGTCATTTTCTTGGGAAAATCTACAGTACTTTAGAAAATCTGCATAACATGTATGTGTGATCCCTATCACTTCCGAAATATACCCTCTTCATTTCTCCCGCAAATCTCTTCTCTTCCATGAAATTTCTGACCATGTCATTCCTCTGACGACTGGCGATGCATAACGCTTAGTTGCCAACTGGTGATTTAGAGGAACTCTACATCAACTCTAAATTTTCAATGAAATTTAGTTGCCACCTAAGCTTAGTCAGGTTTTATGAATATCATTTTGGTCTAGTTGCCAACTAGTGTAGATTTAGTTGACAACTAGGGACAATTTAGTTGCCAACTAGGCTTTATGAATAGGGCTTAGTTGTCAACTATAACTTAGCAGGGTTTTATGAATACCTACTAGTGCCTAGTTGACAACTAAGGAGTATTTTAGTTGCCAACTAGCTCAGTAAGGTTTTATGAATATGGGCCCTGGTTTTCCCCCATTTTAAGAGTTTATTGCCATGTCACCACTGTGATGGCTAAATGATTAATCTAAATCTTCAATACTGAAAATATGATAATATCTTTGGAAGACAAGTAACAAGACCATGAAAGTATCATTCATAAGCTCTAATGCTGTCGGTTAGCAGTTAGGGCTTATATGCATGTATATATGTTAATTCATTGATTCATTCCAGTTTCACAGTCTGATGTTAGGGAGTGCTCGGTGTAATTTTTTTATTGATTTTTTTTCTTCAATTATATGTGTTCATATTATTTAGCATTCTTGTCATTTTATACTGTATAATAGTATACTGATAATTGATATCCTTTGAGCAGGTGGTTCACATAGGTTTGTGTGTTTTTTAACATTTATTGTCTAATTTGTCTTCCATAATTAGGCACTAAACTAATTCAACTTTTGTTCAACTATCTTGACATCATATATGTGGATTCTGTACATGTGTTATTAAGTAAGATTACTGATCTGGTACTATTATCAAACAATTTTTATACCCTAAGATAGATTATTATGTATGGATGATTTTATATTGTGGCAAGTGTACATGTATGTTACGTTTGTATTTTGCCATGTAAGAATAAAGTAGGAAGAAAATTAAATCAATTCGCAATTTATTTAAAAAAATGTCAACTTCCAACATTAACAGCATTCAAGTTCCATGAAAAAATGTCTACATTTTGTAATAAAATACTTTTTGATACAATAGCTGTATTCCATACATATATTTATTGCGTATGTTTCCTGTAGACCTACGCTCTGTTTATTTGATAAATATATAAAAATATATATATAAGGTTGATGGATGCAGTGAAGATAAATGTACAAATAGACCTGCCAGAGAGGAAAGGCAGCGAGGAAGACAGAAATGTGACGTAAGAGAATCGAGGAGAGAAAGAGGGATAAATGAAGAGTGGTGTGTAGAGTGAAGGAATTGGGTATTGCTGCAAAAGAGACAAAATTGCGATTTAGGATCTAGAGAAAGAGGAGATCTAGAGGGCTTGGAATTACGAGAGAGGTTGATTTGGAGGGTATTGCTGCAAAAAAGAAATAAAAAAGAGAGAGTTTACCTGGGGCACTGCCCCCCCCCCCTTAGATATACCACTGTATGTGTGTGTGTGTGTGCGTGTATGTATAAAATACTCTCAAAGGTATTAGCAAAAAGATTGAAACATTTACTAAATGAGACAATTCACAATGATCAAGTATGTTACGTCAAAAATAGGAATATAGGAGAAGGTGTGAGATTGATAGACGATATTTTATTTCAAACCTCTCATGAAAATATTGGATATTTGATCACGGTGGATTTCGAAAAGGCTTTTGACTCTATTTCTCATGACTTTTTATTCAAGGTTCTTAAATTATTTGGATTTGGTCAATCATTTTGTTCGTGGGTTCGTGTATTATACACAGATATTACCAGTTGTATTATGAATGGGGGGGGGGGGGTATTCCACTGGTTATTTCAACATAAAACGAGGAATGAGACGGGGGGATCCTCTTTCCCCATATTTGTTTTTGCTTTGTATAGAAACACTTGCTTTTGCAATAAGGAGAGACATTACCATTGAAGGAGTTCAGTTTGGAAAACATGAAATTAAACAAATATTATATGCAGATGATATATCCATGTTTGTGAAAAATACAAATTCTATAAAACGGCTTCAATGTCTTTTTGAAGAATTCGAGAAAGTAAGTGGTCTTAAGGTGAACAAAGGAAAAACGAACTTTTTGTGGATGGGCAAAGATAGTGAAAGACCCCAAATTCCCTTGCTTGGAAATTTAGTCCAGCAAATTAAAATTTTAGGTGTTTATTTCTCTATGAATGTGATTATAAAAGAAGATTTGAATTTCAAAGAAATACTTAGTAAAATAAAAAGAATCTTGGGATGGTGGAAACAAAGGGATCTCACACTTATGGGTAAAATACACTTGTTAAAAACATATGCATTATCAAAATTAAATTATGTCTCGTCACTTATAGTGGTTCCGCAGTGGTTGTTTGCTGAGGTGGAAAAAATTACTTTTGAATTTTTGTGGTCAGGTAAAGACCGCATAAAAAGAAATACAATGTATCAGGACTCCTCGCATGGAGGGTTAAGAATGATGAATTTTAAATTGTTTGTAAAGGCACAGCGTTTGATATGGCTGAAACATTTATGATTTGGAGAAAGGGATGCTGCTGGATGTAAATTGTATTTTGATTTTTGTTTCAGAACAGTTGGTGGGAGATTTCTGTTCTTATGCGACTTTGACACTTCTAAATTAACATTAAAAATGCCACAATTTTATTCAGAAATGCTGAAGGCTTGGCAAGATATGAGGAAATATAGATACTCTGAAGGGGAGGTTAATCCGGTTATATTTAATAATCATAATATTTGTATAAGAGGTAAAATGATCTGTGATATTGATCTATTTCATAAAGGCATACGCACTGTAAACACTGTAAATCACATTTTTGACAATGGGCATATAAAGCCTGTAGTTTATTTTCAAAATCTTGGGATAAATGCAAATCAGTTGCTCCAGATAATTGATATTGCTCATGCCATACCAACTAGTTGGAAAATGCTACTCCTTCGGTCAAATTTATGAAAATCGATTTTGTTGACTTTAAAGGAGAATTACGCTCAAAAATAAAGACGATAGTGTTCAAAGGTGTTATTTATTCCTACTTGTTAGACTATATGGCTTCGCGTCAAAATATACGAGATCGATACGAATCAATTTTTTCTGAGCAAAATTTACCATCTGCTAGCAATATGTATCGTCTGCTAGCAGCACATGGGGGCTGCCATTTTGTTTATGTGTACAAGAAGATTTTCTTAATCCAAATGCTCAATTGCCTTTTTCAAAATTAAAAACCCACTTGAGATTAAAAATATAGAATAGATATGTCAATTTATTTTTAAACTGAAGATTTCCTTATATATTTCTGTTGAAAATCGATATTCGCTTAATAGAAATCTATTTTCTCGATACTGGACGTATGGGACGGAGCAAATTAATTCAAATTTTATGGATGCTTCTTCCCTGAGCATCTATAGCGGAAAACTATGCATTCACCTGCTTTCGGATAATGGACTTGAAAAGTCAGAATGCATGCTGCATATAAATTATATTATGTTCTGCTCTGTTTTGGCAAACCCAAGAAAATAGATTTTTGTTAAGCAAAACCAGACAATTTAAAAGTATCATTATAAAGATTTAATTTTTATAATACATGTAAACACCCACTTTATATTTTCCGTCACATGTGGGATTTTAGGTAATGAAGAAAATCAATTTAGGATTTGGATTCAAAATATCTTCTTGACTGGAACATTTCTCAATGGTTCATGTACAACTCCAAATCAGCAAGAAAATGGCAGCCCCCATGTAAATGAGTAGGAGACGATACCGGGTGTTGGAATATTTTTATTTATATCCTTTTCTGATATCCTATTAGAAAATGATTTAGGCCAATAAGTAGGAATATATTACACCTTCCAATATAAGTAAATTTGTAATCAGGGCTTAATTCTCCTTTAATATAAACATGAATATTGTTGGGCAGGAAACAACTTTTCAGGTAGTTAAATCTAGAACTATTTATAACTGTTTTATTAACCATTTACGTGATTCGTATAACTTAACAGTAAAGGATGGTCACAGCAATTTCAACTTTACAAATAAAGAAATATGTACCCTTTTTTATCCGAGCAAGGAACACAACTCTCATTAGAATCAAGGGGAATTTCAATTTATACTTTACATGGAGCTATATATACAAAAGAACATTTGATGAGGTTTGGGTTTGTGACGGACAATTATTGCTCATTTTGTTATAAGGAGACCGAGTCTTAGGCCTACTTCCATATATTTCTGAACTGTGCGAAAGTGAAACCGTTATGGCAATTTTGTATTGAATATTTTGGCCTGGCTGAATTAAAAGATATGAATTGGGGGGGGGGGGATATATTCATGGGATTACCTGGTAATTCAAATAGAAATAAATGTGTAAATTCTTTGGTCATGTTTATTAAATATGCAATTTTCTATTCTAGGGCTCAAGGCCAGGTTCCTTCATTTACGAAAATACAAAAATATATAGCTGATTGTATAGAGGAAGAAAAAAATCTAGCAACGAAGGCAGGGAAGTTACATTTACACTTGAATAAATAAATAAGGATGTGAATGTGAGCAGGTATGATGTGTCTAGTGTTGTGTGTGTGTAAATCTTGGTATGTTTGTTGGATGTTAGTGAGTGTGAATGTGAATGTTGAGAAGGGAGGGGGGGGGGAGTAGTGAAAGGGGTAACAAGGTATACCGATGGAGGCTTTCACTATGAACACGATGACAAAGAGAGCGGACAATTTATGCAGCTCCTCATTCTACCCTCCACAATAGCTCTAGTAGACAAAAGGACATCCCTTCACTGCTATTATGTGACACCTGTTCTACATATTTTTACAGGATAGCAATGAATGGATGTTCTTTTGTTAACCAGTGCAATTGTGAAGGGTACAATGAGGAGCTGCATAAATTGTCCGCTTCTTTGTTCGTCATGTTCATAGTGTTTATATATTTAAAAAAATGCATTATGTTACTTTTCATGAATGATCATTTTCCCCTTCTCTTGGGTAAATTGCTTAGATACACATCTTATTATTTATGATATGAATAAAATATGAAGAATTGTATTTCATTTAATTATACTGTAATTATACATTTTTGTTTACCCCTGTTATTTATTTAAAGGAGATCTTTATATGAATTAGGAAAATAACACAGTGAACAAAATTACAAGGAGGGCGGACAGGTGTGCAGTAGAGTACCTTTATATAGAGAGTAGCGACATGGACGTCTGACTTTTCTGGACACAAAATGGCGTTTGAATTCTTTCTATTGAGAACACCCAGGTGCTCATCGGAATTGAAAAGAAATGTTGCATAGCAGTGGAAACAAAATGGCGTTCAAATCATGAGTTGTCGCTACTCTCTTTATGCAGGTACTCTAGTGTGCAGCTCCTCATTGTGCCCTCCGCGGTTGCTCTGGTGGACGGAGGAACGTCCCTTCATTGCTATTAAGTAGAACAGGTGAATATGCATGTGACACCTGTTCTACATAATTTTACATAATAGCAATCAGGGGATGTTCTTTTGTCTGCTGGAGCGGTTGTGGGGGTGCGGTGGGGGCTGTATGTTTTGTCCGTTTCTTTGTTCGCCATGTTCATAGTGTTACAAAAGAAAAGAACTTTAACATATTTTGAATGAAAGATAATTTACATTGAATATTATACATTGTGGGACATAGGGAGGGGGTATAGGGCGTACGTTAGTGTTTGTCAATATATTATTTACTTAGTGATTTTATTCCATCATTCTTCCATGCTTGTCTTGTGAATAATTTAACACTATGGTATGAAAACGAAATGAAGATTTGTATTTGTTTGAAATTATTTATTTTATGTAATGATCTATTTTGAATGAAATCTCTAATAAAATATTTTGAAAAACAGAAAGTATGTGTACCCATATATTTTATTGGTTATAAAGTTTAGTTTGTTTTGGGGGTTTTTTTAAATATAGTCTCAGTATACGTATATGCAGGATGGAATTTCAAGTAAGTACTGTAGTGAAGGGAAAACAGTGGAAAGAGGAAGTGGAGTGTCATGAATTATGAAAATTATGACATTCAGCAACTATTGGGACACTGAGCCTAGCCCTGTGAAAAACAAGAAATTCATTCCAGACAGTTGATGTGGTTAGAGGAAAGCGGAAAGAAAGAGAAACGTTATATTTTATGTGGACACTTTAACAGAAGAACATCAGGGAAACAGTTTTGCTGTTATCAGCTTGAATGTAATGTCTAGAAAGTTCTGAGTTTATTCAGCAAAGTTGCTGCAGATAAGATATGGTATTGTACTACATATTATGTTATAACAGAAAAAGGATTACGTGGAGGAGGTTTACGGTTCACCATGTGTTAGTCCTGATAAGGACTGTTGGGATATTTAAATGAGGGTAGAGAAAGATGAGAGAAGGGGAGAAAATGAGAAATTGATAGTCGAGAAAGTAACAAGGTATAGGAAGTTATCTTTCGTGAGAGAGGGTGAAGTCCTTAGAAGGACTGTAAACCAGATGAGAAAAGGTGGCTGGAAGAAGAAGAGTAGGCCTAGATGAGGTGACGAGTCTCGGCGATGGAGAATAGATCCGGTAAGAAGTCTCGGCGATGCAAGAGCAGGAGAGATTCATCGCCGAGACTTCTTACCGGATCTATTCTGGAGTTTTAAAAAAGGGGGCACTTGTCAGATTTAACAAGAGCACTTATCAGAAGGGGATAGGGCACTTTTAGAAAGAAAATTGCACTTATCACTCAGATTAATGACACTTACAGGTGATAATGGCCATTTATAAGAAGAGGAAATGGGTCCTTATCAGAAGAAAAAGAAAGGCTTGGGGTACTTGAAAATAAGGGGCACTGTACACCAACCCCCTTTCATAGCCCTAAAGCCAACCATCTAGTTTAATAGACTAAAAACAAAACATGCAAATCATATTATACTACAACCTGTGCATAGTTTGAATACACGTTCAATAGATTTGTTTATTAAGTGATTCAAATTTATGGATGTTTCTTTCCTGGGGACCTAGTAACGAGGTATTCCAGCATTAACCTGTTATTAATGAATGAACTACAATACTTGGAATCCAGTTTGCATACATTACTTGTTGCTATGTCTGACAAGCCTCTGGCAAGCTTTCAGGTTGTCAAGAACAACTTTTGTTTCAAAAGTATGCATAAAATTTGAATCACTTAGTAAACAGGTCTATTCTCCATACATGCACATTGAATAGATCACATCTATGAGATCGACAGCATGGTCACACGATTACATTTCTCTATAAAGCATAGACTAATTAAAATTTCAAGGGCTTGGGTCCAAATATGGTTAGCATAGCGTAAACTGCACTTGAAAAAAAGAATATATTGCGTTCAATCTTTAAATATCTAACCGCAATTGTATTGTGCATTTCTCTTTCACAAAAGAAAAAGCAGGACAAATATGCGGAATTATGACGTACAGAAATCGCACTGTGTAAATTGACATACGAGTTCATATCGACATTTTGAATGCATACATGTACAGACTGTACATAAAACGTTTTGCTGCAGGACTGTAAAATGGCGAACACATCGGAGGTTGTTATTGGACTATCATATTCAATATTATTCATTGCTTTGGGGCTTGTAAACCATGTTCAGAGTCGTAAGTATTTTGTATCAATCTAAATCATCTTATCATGTGATCCTGATTTGGTCCCATACACATGAGGAAGGGTGATGTGTGGTAGAAGAGGAAGTATACAGTATAATCGTTTATTTCGTTTTTATTAAAGCCTATTACTTTTACCACTGTTTCATTCTTAAAAAATCGATATATTGCCTTACTTCACTTTTGTATAATTTCTATCATCTCTGTGATAAAACAAAGTCTAGTTTAAATTTGCTCACGTATATTTTCATAAGTGAATTTCGGGATATTTTAGACGAAAACGCTAACCACAAGAGTTCAATACAGTCATGTAGATCAAGTTAGGTTGCGCATGGTCAACCTGAAACAAACATGCCTTCCAGTGATGGTCCTTATGAGAAAAAAATATTTCACTGAAAGTTCATAGGACTAAGCATTGGCATTCACTTTTTTAAAATTCGGTTTAGCATCACCTCTGTGTTTAGTCAATAAAAATGCAACGATGTAATCTTGCATACAATAAAGTAGTAGTAGGAGGAGGAGGAGGGGGAATAGTTGATGACAGTAAAGCTAGAGGAGGCCACAGGGTACATGCCCCGCCCCGCCCCGCCCCGCCCCCCCCCCCCCCATAGATTGCGAGAAAAAAAATGAAGAGCGAATGAAAGGAGACGGGAATAGTCTGGGAGCCAGTCCTGAAATAGTCACCCCATTTTACCCATAAGACTTTACCTCTTAAATTCGCTTAAACCATCTAAGTCATTGACAAAAAGGTTGTCAGCCTGACCATAGCTGTCGGATTTAGCCCCATGAGCCCCCAAAAGAAGCCCAAAATCGGGTCGATTTCACCCCATCTCCCCCACGCACAAACTTTGTCAGCAGGAAGTAGTATGACTGGACATTACAAAACACAAAAAACTGACAAAAATATCCGTAGCAATGGGGTGTCAGACGGCCCTAAATATTAGGGTAAATTTTTCCCTTGGAAGCCCAGGGACCAAATTTTGTCAGAAGGGAGAGCTATGGATGTACATTCCAAAAATATAAAAACTGATAAAATTGTCAATCGGGAAGGAGGTGTCAGACCCCCAGAAATCGAAACCCCAAAGTGCCTTTTGACAGCGCTTTGCCCCCCCCCCCCCCCCCCACAAAAAGAAATGCTCTGCATGTAAAGAAAAACCATTTTCTTACCTTGTGACTATGATAACTCAAAAGTGTTTTATTCAATTCAAACTTTCAATTTTTTAGCATTATAATCTTCTTGCGGAGCAATTTGGTGTTAGGTAATTGGTCTTTTGATTAATAAATTATCAAATTGTGAAAATGTATTGCTTTCTCCAAAGTAGACAACCAATATTGTCGGGATTATGTAAACACACACATTTTTGATCTGACAAGGCATAATACAGGAGCTTGCTTGGTATCTGTAATTAACACATGAATAGTAGCCTACATACCACATATACCTCAAAGGATCTTCTATATAATAGGCGGGTTCAATGGGTGAAGCGTGGTTCAATAAAGGAGAATAGCCGAGAAAGTGTAGATTGGGAGTGGCGAATCTACACTTCCAAGGCTATTCTCTGATTTAAACCATTGCCTTCATTCGTGGCCGAACTCCAATCTTATACCAAAATAAAACACATGCACACTATTCTCTGGTAAGCACATGTAAATCAATATCTAAGACCACATCATATATATATATATATAAAGAAAAAGATAAAAAGAAGGAAAACAAAAACAACCAAAAACCCTCCCTTACCACACAGTTATACACAGTAGCCTACTTACCCCTACATCACATGAATACATACATTACATTATGTACAGCACCAGATGAAACGGACAGAATAGAAAAAAGAAGGGAAGAGGGTACATCACATGAATACATAAAAAATACATTATATTATAGCACCACATGAAACAGACAGAATTATAATAGTTGCGAGTGAAGCAGCGATTGCGCTCACATTACAAATAGTCACAAGCGCGGTGGGTGGTCTACCGCAAAGCATAGCTTTGTCGCTGGATCCTGAGATTTACTCCTGCCAAACTCGGTGCCAGAATAGTTTCGAAACCTAGCTCCAACTCGCTTCTATCTCTTGACTATCTGCGTTCAGACAGCGTTTGGTCTTAAAACTATCTGGTCATGACAAAAATAGTCTCGAAACCTTGATAGCATCGATGGTATCGCTCTACGTGTGAACCCGCCTATTATGACTGTATACTATATCAAAAGTCAATATTCAATATTTCAGAGTTTCCTCGCATAGTGTATCATTCAACACCCCCACCCCACCCGCATGAAAAATGTCCTGGGTACGCCGCGGCATTTGTATTTAATACTGCAAGAGGGAGCAAAGCTTTTTTCCTTGTAAATTTACCAGACTAAAGAATATGAATGCCGATTTTAGTAGCATCAAATTTCCTTTTTTTTTCTACACAGAGAGTGAATACGACGTACGTCTTGTCGATGGCGACCAGTACTACAACGGTCGAGTAGAGATCTACTATAATAATGAATGGGTGACAGTATGTGACGATAACTGGGATGATAGTGATGCCGAAGTCGTATGCCGCCAGCTCGGCTATGGCTTCTCCAATGCCTTTTCTCTGCAAAATGCTTACTATGGACAAGGATCGGGCAGTGTCTACAATGTTTATTGCTACGGCTTTCCACAAGAGCTATCGGACTGTTCATTATATAATTCTTACGGCAGCTGCAGTCATAATGATGATGCAGGAGTTTACTGTGGTAAGTCTCTTCTGAAACATTTACATAAATGGGAGTGCCTAATGCCCTTAACTCTTTCATATGTTACAATTTCCTCATACAGAGAGGATTCTTGGCTGTCGTTAGTGACGTAGCCGACAAGAGGGCTCTGATATCATGGGCATGGGGGCAACGGTCTTACAAGGTGAAAGAAATGCGAAAGAACGAGGCCAACGATTAGAGGAGGGTATATGGAAAGGGGTACGATCGTCAAGTATTTTCTCCTTTTGACAATTTGAGAATTATCTAACGTCGCTTGCTTTGCTTACTTTAGAATATGTAATCTCTTTATTTTTCTAAGAATTATTTTTAATTCTGAAGAAGTTGACCATCGCGGTAATCCTGAAGAGAGTTGAAGAGTTGTCCACTTGTCTCGCGAAGAAATCGTTGTATGGTGTACGAATGAATACTAGCTTTTTGACAAGGTCAAGGTCAAGGTCAAGGTCATCATGGCATTAGATCGGGGACCGTGGGCGCCAGGCAGGGGTGGACAAATTTTGGATTTTGGGCAACTTTCAGTTCGTCAAAAAGCTAGTATTCATTTTGGCGCCATTTTTGAGGGGTAAAGGTCAAGGTCATCATGGCATTAGATCGGGGACCGTTTGCGCCAGGCAGGGGTCGAAAAATTTAGGATTTGGGGCCACTTTCAGTTCGTCAAAAAGCTAGTATTCATTTTTGGCGCCATTTTTGACCGTGACCTTGAGGGGTCAAGGTCAAGGTCATCATGGCATTAGATCGGGGACCGTGGGCGCGCCAGGCATACGTCGAAAAAAAAATCCGACTTTAGGCATTTTTGAATATCAAATGAATAACGAATAACGAATATCAAAACAACTTCACAGACCTCAATTTTGACGTGAAAAGTGCAAACACATCCCACAAAATGTGCAAATCGCTGTTTTCATCAGAATCACTTAACCTCAACAATTGTCGCCGAACGAAGTTAGCGAGGGGATTAAATGAGACGAGCTCCGTATGTGTACTCGGTTTGTTTGTATGTATGTATGTGTGTGTGTGTGGGTGCTTGTCATTCTGTTTTGATTGCGAATTCGTTTTGTTTTTTATAGTGTTGTATTTTTCTGTTTATTAGGCTTTTAGTGATAATTTGTCATTCTGTGTTGATTGTACATTCGCCCCTGTTTTGATTTTCCTATGCAGTTTCCTGTACATTTGATAATCATGCAACATTATTGATTATATTTCGATAAAGTATTTATCATAATATAAACGTACGAGAACTGGTGTTTGAAATTATCAATATAAAGTCAACCGTGAACATGCTGGCTGCAAGGTGGCTTATTTTTAATCTTGATAATTATTATCTAATACGTTATCATAAATGTCGAAATTGCATAACTATGTTTCAGAATTAATGCATATTTTTTCATTTTTCCGCTCATTATAATTGCTGTACAGCGCTCTGAAACCTTTATTAAAAGCGCCTCATTATCATACTGGCATGATACAATGTAGACCGAAATTTTCTGTCTCCAGTACGTTAGCCTCTTATTTGGGTAGGGTCGGCTACTATAGCCGACCCTACCCAAATAAGAGGCTAACGTACTGGAGACAGAAAATTTCGGTCTAGATACAATGAGAACAGATTGAGCATTATGTGGTTCATTGCTTTATTTGTAATCACCTTTTAGGATATGGTACAACTACTGTCTTCCCAACTAATTCTGTCCGTCTTGTTGGTGGATCATCTTCAAACGAGGGTCGAGTTGAAATCTATTACAACGGACAATGGGGTACTATCTGTGATGATTCCTGGGATAATGATGATGCTGAGGTTGTTTGTCGACAACTTGGATTATCAACAGACTCTGCAGTTGCCTTGACAAGTACCTATGACTACGGACAAGGGACTGGTCCTATCCTATTAGATAATGTACATTGCTATGGTTACGAGTCCTCCCTCCAATCATGCACGTCTGATGGATGGTATAACCATAACTGCGATCATTATGAAGACGCTGGTGTTCGCTGTGGTGAGTGGTTTGTAGTTTTTATTGTCGTTCAAAAAATAATATAATGAATGTAATTACTTATCATTTGTGGAGTTGTACTATGTTTTTTTAAAGTTTGGTATCAACTTTTTAGCATAATCACAGAGGCTGCATACGAGTATCCTTAAATATCCAGGAGAATGGCCATTTTGCATCTTTTTTTTCTTTCTTCATGTCTTTTCGAAGGTCTTTCAAAATTAAACTAACCGATATTGATGAGTGCGCGATGACTGTTGTCTTCTCACTTATGTATGAAAAGTATAGGTTCTAATTGTTGCAATGCACACTGCAAAAACCAGGGTGTTAAATTCAACACCATGGGTGTTAAAAGTTATTCTTTCCCGGTATCTATATCCTGCAACACCGAAAGATTAAAAGAACACCTAGTTTCGGATTAAATCAAAATTAAATCAAAAGAACACCTAGTTTCGGATTAAATCAAAATTAACACCCAGAATATTGGTGTTATTTAAACACCAATATTGTACACCATCCATGGTATTAAAAATAATTTACCCCATAGCTGGTGTCAGAGTAACGCCATGTCCTATATCATCTTGGTACACACAGATCCTACATGTGTATCTAACCCTATCCTATCCTAGTACTATCCTATCCTATCCTATCCTAATAATCTTATCCAGCCAATCCGCAGGTCCCCTAAAAGTGCGCTATTTTATTTCCAATTCTGCCTGACTATGAATACATAATGAGCAAGAACAGCCAGGAACATCTCATTTGCAAACTATTGAATAGCCTACTTATCATTCACCAATTGTCATGAGTTATACATCAAATAAAAGAAGAGGGATCAGAGATTTGTGAAATGCTTTTATTGTGTTCAAAATAAAAGACCAAATTGGTATAAAATGGTGTTCCTTTTATGACCAAAAATGGAAATTAAATGAAATATAAATCTGACCAAATCTACCATAGTTTTATTGTGAGCCAGGGCAAATTTGACATGAGCATAAAGGGCATTTTCTGTACTTTCCAAAGATTGAAATAACATTAATGTGCACTTCATGACAGGGTCAGGATCCAGCAATATGTAACCGATGTACACACTTTGTCTTTAAAAAAGTCAATTCCAGCATTCTGATTGGTTACCACCACGCAAGATGTTTTCTCACAGCCAGGCAACAGCTATGCGCATGTTTGCGCAATGACAATGACAATGACAATGATTTTATTGGACCCATGTCACCCTCGTTTGGTATTGGGGACACTAATCATAGAACGTAACATATACAATATCATTTCACAATAAAGTTAGTGTATTTACAAGGTATTTACAATAAGTTATTTACAGAATAATGAGATAAGAAATATAAATATTACATAAAGTGTGCAAATTGATGAAAAAGAAAAAGAAAAGAAAAAGAAAAGGAAAGAGAACGAGAGAGAAGAAAATAACGAATAGATAAATAGATAACATATATACATACATCAAATAATAATAATGATGGTGATGATAACAACAACAATAATAATAATAATTATTATTATAATAGGCCTAATTATAATAATGGTAATGATAGTAATAATGATATTAATAATAAAAAAGAAAATGATAATATAATAATAATAATAATGATAATAAGAATAATAGTAATAATAATAATAATAATAATAATAATTATCACTAATCATATTATAGTGATAAATAAATGATTACATAAATTACTTAAATAAATGAAAACAAATATAACTGTAAAAAAAAAAAAAAAAAAAAAAAAAAAAAAAAAAAAAGCAAGGATGAAGCAACAGGTTGCGCAATGTTTCATTCAACGCGCACTTGGTTACGGATGGCTCGCTTGCCAATCACAGGGCTAAGATTCTATGGTATTGACCATGGTCTTGACAACGGATGACCTGCGGCTGAATATTGCTGGATCCTGACTCTGTCATAAATTTATGGATGTTTTGAATGTAACGATGAAAAAGATGAGATTCCAGCGCTTCCATACATATGTGTCTTGATGGCGGCTCATATACTTTTTATATGTCTTTTAACAACTTGAAATCTTGTGAAAAAAAGGCTTTTGTATGACTATTTCATCAGTTATTTTAAACATTTTCTTTTTAAAATTCTGACAAAAACAAAATATCCCTGTGTTGGTAAACTATTCATTTATTTTTGCAGAAAGTCTAATGAGCACAGCATTAATATTTATTGAAGAACATAACTTTAAAGATGACCATGCGATACAGCCGGCTGGGTGCAGGGAGAAAGTCCATTTCGGGCACTGGAAATAAAATGCGCGTTTTTTGCTCATTTGCATACGACCTGCGGTCTGACTGTATCCTGTTGGTACAGTCTAGTGCAAGCTCTTATATACCCATTATAATTTTTTATGCATATGGTCAGAGTTATTAAAATCGGGCCACCCCAAACCATACGCTACTGACAATTCATGAATATTCATATAAGTGTTTGGAGCATGCGCTGCTGCACTATGCTTAGACCAATCAGGAGCTAGCGATCCCGCGGTATTTCTGTTCATTTATTTTGCGCATGCGTGTTTTAAATAAATTACACCCGATGGTGTAATCAACCGAACTATTCCAACAGATTTGATTACGGAGCCATAACAATGATTCTCTGGGTGTTATAATAACACCATAAGAATACATTTAATTGTACACCAACGTAGTGTTGAATATTTAACACCCTGGTTTTTGCAGTGCACATGTAAATGTTAATATGAAGCCAAAAAAGGGGGACTTTACGCAGTGATTTCTATGTATTCTTTAACATACAATGTATTTTGGATGTCTGTAATTTAATGATGAAGGCCATGCCTATTTTCGAAAGCGCAGTCATTCTACAGATTCAGATTCAGATTCAGATTCTTTTTATTGATCCATATTTAAAAAACATAGAAATATGCCCTCCACTGGCAGTACATGAACAAAGTATTACAAAGAGTTACAATGTAATAAATACACACTTATGA
Source organism: Heliocidaris erythrogramma (assembly GCA_025617745.1). NCBI lineage: Eukaryota > Metazoa > Echinodermata > Echinoidea > Camarodonta > Echinometridae > Heliocidaris > Heliocidaris erythrogramma. The sequence continues at coordinate 6,173,747 of CM046860.1, read as the reverse complement.
CATATACAAACATGCATTAAAAACAATATTATAATAATGATGAATACATCTAAAACATCTAAAATAGACCGGCTTTGTGGTGCGTGGCATACGGGAAAGGGAAGAGGCAAGAATGGCCGGAGCACGAGGACGGATTATAAAATATGAAATTTGAAGTATGAGTTGAACTCATACAGTAACAAGACACATTTATGAGTTATTATCAACATTGTTATAATTACAAGCTTACTTCCCACGTTAGGGGGAATCCTAACAATGGGCCCACTCCGCCACAACAGAAACTCGAACGCCACGGGGAAAGAACCGCGCGTCAAGGGTAATTATCACAATAGGCCGAGACAAAAGGATTCCCCCCAACGCTGGAAGTATCATTATCACAGCTATCAACTAATCATCATCATCATAGTCACTATTATCAATTAAGGGTTAAATCGCTGAGAGACAGGGCAAATGTGTCAGCGTCTAACTTTGACATTATACATGTGAATTGCATTCGGTACAAAGGATTGTCTGAAGCGACAGCGGTTACACTTAGGTACGCGAAGGCGAATGCCTGAGCGGTTAAATTCAAAAAGATGATATAATGGATGTGATGAGTCATTCATTATTGTATGTATTTTGAGTAACGTACGTTTCTCATACAGAGTACTGATGGGGGGGGGGGAGATCTGACTGAGTCGAGTCAACCGTTGTGCAATTTTCCTGGGCCTTTCCAATTTTTTCTGATTTTGTTTTGAGAGATTACCAAAGATACACAAAAAGTTGAATGTCAAGATACTCTGTACGATGGGGAGCCCTATGTCTGCGCACCTAAGGTTTTGACGGGAAAATGAACAAGAATTTCTTTAATATTCATCTAAAGCTTTATTTTATTTTATTCCTGATGCTCTAAAGGGTAAGTTTGAAAAAAATCTCATCAAAATTAGAGCAAGAACAATGCCATATTCACAAGAAACGGTGGCCGTGTCATTTCAACACTGAAAAAACAATGGTGCCCATGTCTGCGCACTCATTCATTTTACACGCAGTTCGGGAGTTTTGACGTGAAAGACAACATTTTGAGGCTTGTGAATAAAATGTCTAAAATAAGACCGTTTTTCATTGTTTTGACTCGCTTTTGCATGAATACCTATCGCTGTGATAAAGATGAAAAGTTTGTGTTCGTTGCGTGTTTTGTTTTATTAATTAGAATCGCGCAGTTACGCGTGTGCGCAGACATGGGCACTGCGCAGACTTGGGCACTCGATCTAGAGGTTGGTAGAACAGAACTAGGATCTTATTGTCAACACGGAACTCCTTGAGTTTCCTCAGAAAGTATAACCTTTGACTCGCCTTGCCTGCTACAATTCGGGAGTTCTTATTCCAGTTAAGTTTATTATCAATAGTTGTTCCCAAGTACTTGAATTCAGATACTTGCTCAATCCTTTTCTCCTGCAACATGATAACATGTTAAGAAGGTATATGTTACAGATCTGAGTGTATGATCTTCAACCTGAGACCAATGTTAAAAGAAATAGTTTTAACTTCTTTCATAACAGGTCTTTTTGCCTCTGACGAAGATTCTGCTAGGATCGAAAGCTCAGGCCCCTTTTGACTCCATTCTTTCATAACACTAACATTACCTATTCAAGTGATGAGAAAAATTGCAAAGAGCTAATATTAATGATGTGATTCTGACTGAAGTGTATGTTTTAAAGATCACATTGCAAGAAAATCACAAATATGGCAATTACTGTATCACTAGAAACTGGGAAGCTTACAGATGGCAATCGTATAAGTTTTATGTCAACTGCGTATCTGATGATTATAAAAACAACATGAATAAAAGCTCTTCTAAGCATCTGGAATATCCGAGGATTCGCCAGAAATATAGCGATGTTTTGATGTCGTTACACAAGGGATCGATCCTGCTTAAGCAGACGACGTCCTATAATGAATGAACGCAATGCAATAAATTTATCAAATTATAAAGAGTTTGGTATATTTAACATGACCTTATTTCACACCATTCTAAAAGGGAAAGTGAACTGGTTCTGATAACTAAAACCGTTTGATAGTAAATACACAGGAGAAGGGTCAATGGTCAATGAAATAAACCCCACTTTCAAACTGAAAAGCCCTCCGAATAATATCACAGATTGTATTCGTTCCCTCTTGAAACGCCGAACATGCCCCGGTGCAAGCAGCTGAAAATACAATGGCGTCTTATTTTGTTTACAAGTGACTGATTCTTTTATTTTTTTAACGCTGCATTTTTCATCAAAATAATACCATACACGAAGTTAAGAGTGAGGCAACAGACTAACATTAAGACTGACGCTAGTCAAGTAAGAGAAATAAGTGAAGAGGAGATGACAAAACAGGCACTGAAAAATGTGTAAGATGTTATGGGACATCGTCTGCTTAGACAGGACTGGTCCTTCGTGTGTCGTCACACATCTCAGCAGCGTTCAAGGAGTTCTTCAGCTGCTATATCGGGGGCTGTATTTTTACCGTTTTATAATTGATAATAGTCATTAATTCAAATGTTTCCAAGGGTTGAATTTGGATAACCTTGTATAATTTATGTCATCTATGCAATAATAAGTATTAAGCCAATATTTATTTTGATGGAATTTTCTTGCAATGTGATCTTTAAGGATATCATTTTTTAAGCAGCTGATTTTACAAGCCAGTCACTTGGTTGGAGGCTCCTCTCGCAAGCGGGAAAATAGTTTTTGAAATGATCACGTGAAACGCTCATGATCACTCTATAAGCAAGGAATTTTATATGAGTTGTTTTTTTATAAAAGTCTTTATTTCAAATTGTAATACATATAATGACCTGGGCGGTATTCTGAAAACTGTTTTATCTCTAATAGCGTTGTAGCTCCACAGTTAAGATAAAATTGGTATTCTATTTACAACAAAACTTACAACAGCTTCTAGCTTTTGTATCTCGCGATCTCGGCAATCATGGCAATTTTTCGAGCTCAGAATCAGACAGTACATGCTCGAATAGCAATATGTGTGTGATTCAAGATCTCATAGAGGAGACATTTTGAAGAAATTACAGATGGGATTCAATGATTTTACATCAATATGTGACTTGGTTCAAGCAGAAGAGGTTGAGCTATTTTGTTAATTAATTTCAGTCCAATATAGCGCATGGCGTATTATAAAACGCGCAATTTAATAACTACGCCGGAAATTGATATAAGCGCAAAGCGCATCCTTATGTTTGACATAAGAGGTTCTCCTAGGTACACTGTCGCTTGGTCTACCACCACTTGGTCTAATCATCAGTTCGTCGAACTCCAAGTGGTCTAACTTCATTTTGTCTACAACCAGTTTGTCTACTTACCATTTCGTCTAATTTCCATTTGGCCTAATAGCCAATTCGTCTAATACACAGTTTGGCTAACCCCATTTAGTCTAAAACCCATTTGGGCTAATTTTCACTTCGGCTAATTTTCACTTCGTCTATTTCCAAATAGTCTAACAGTCATTTTGTCTACAAGCCACATGGTCTCATGTCCATTTGGGCTACACCTACTTTGGCTAATATCATATGGTCTACCTATCATTTGGTCCAGTTCCATTTAGTCTAATAACCAGTTGGGCTACCTATCATTAGTCTAACTGTCATATGGTCTAATAACCATTTGGTCTAATATCCAATTCGTCTAATAACCAGTTAGGCTACTTATCATTTGGTCTAATTTTCATATAGTCTAATGACCATTTGGTCTAATTACTATTTATTCTTCTGGCCATTTAGTAGCAAGTTGAGAAAGGAAAGGGAAATGAAACTTTAAAAAATGAAACTCCAAAGAAGTCATCTATACGTAAATGTGCATTAAAAGAGTTATTCAACTTGCTGCTGCTTATGCCTAATTCACATTTGGCTTGCGATGTGTCTACAGACCCCGTAAACTACCCGTATCCCCCTTTCTGTGAGGCCTCCGCGCGGCCTCGGTGCCGAGGCTGTAAGATTTTTTTAAAATCGTTAAGACCGTAACCCGTAGACATGTCGTAGGTGACATTGCACAATCCTCGCACGGGCACCGTGCAATGGCCAAGTGTGATGGTGCAGCAAACGCACGATTTTGGGGGGACATGGGGGCAAAAAAAAGGTCTTACTTTTTACAGCAAATTTGAGAGAAAGATAACGGCTCGTAATCCTTTTTTTTAAGGCGGAAAGTTAGTCTGACAGGGGCGAGTGCAGGGAAGGGGAGTTTCTCCCTTTCCGCGCGAAGTGCAAAAGCTCTGACGTTTTAGCAAATTTGAGAGAAAGATAAACTGCTCGTAGCAAACAATTTCTTAGGCGGAAAGCTAAGTTCGACGCCCTGACTGCTTTTCAGTTATTTTGAGGTAATACTGCACTGTATGTAACTAGGTGCAGGGAGGGGGGGGGGGCTTTTTATCTCACTTCCCCGCTTTTTTTTTTAATTATTTTTTTAGTGGATGAATACGCCAGTGAACTTAATTATAAAGGGTGAAGACAAGAATGGAAAGTGGCGTTTTGATACGTTGCTTTACCCCTACATTGTACTTAACACGCATTAAATGTTAAGGATATATTTTCTAATCTTTACATAATATGCAATTCTGCCTTATCCTAACTTGCAAGCCAAAATATTATGTTCTTTTTGAAGGTCATGCATGGTGCTTGCATTATATTGATTTCATGACGAAGATGCCGCAAAAGCGTTTAATTTCAAGCATAATCTCTCAATAACAGAGATAGGTAGGACTTTATCTTGCTGCCATGAGTTACAATAAATGAGTGCGAGCGAGCGTAGCGAGCAAGCTTCGGGCGGGGGATATATTAATTGCTGCACTATGTCCCCAGCTCTTGCTAAGTTCCTGCTCAAGGTGTCACACTGCTGTCATATCAAGAACTAAATATTCTGCCATAAAGCTTCTCTGATTCTTTTGAGCTATGCAAACTGCTATTTTCAGGGGCGGCGCTACAGGGGGAGGGGGCAGTGGCGGTTGCCCCTATGATATTTCAAGTGACCTAAAAGAGAGAGAGAGAGAGAGAGAAGAAAAACGAAAAAAGAAGGAGAAGAAAGAAGAAGAAAGAGGAGTATGTAACTATTATTATTATTATCATATTGTGTTCATATAAAACGTAGATTAACTCGCTTGTTGGCTACCCACAAAAATACCGCTGTTTATACTTGTTCACTGCCTTCTTTTTCTTCTTTTAAGGCAGGGGCGTATATAGGTATTATGACGCCCTGGGCAAACAGTGAATTTGCCCCCCCCCCCCCCCCCCTCCCCGAGTCAAATCATGTTATGCGAGGAAGTCAAGCGACCGAGAAGCATTTTTTTTATTCAATATTTTTACCCTTCTACAGAGTTCCTTTATTCATCATCAATATAACAATTTTTACAAAAGATCGTACATATATATATATATATATATATATATATATATGAAGCCCTATGAAGCCCTATGGGCGAAAATTTGAATTCTTTCATCTCTTAACGGTTGTCTTATTCATCATTGACTTTTGTATATATATATATATATATATATATATATATATATATATATATATATATATATATATATATATCCATGATTTGTCATGTAAATACTTAAACATTAGAGTATACCAGAATAAATTATAACAAAATATGCAGCCGCACAGCGGTGTATTGGATAGTTTGACAAAATATACGTTGTGTACAATTATACTACATTACGTACAAAACAGTCAAAGAGAACATAGACTCTCAGAAACATTTGGTGAAATGAAACCATTTTTTCCTCAAACTTATCTTCTTTAAGATTTATCTTTGATATATACTTTTCCATATCATAATATGTTTTGATAGCTGTCAAAACTTTTTCAAACCTTCGTAACTGATTTTTACATTTAGCTGATTTTTTTTTGTCTTACAGGCACGGCTAACAAAATGACGCATATAGTGTTGTTGGTAGGTGCGTAGACGAAAAGGGAATAGCCCAACAGGCAATTAAGCCTTAGTGATAATTAGACAAAGTGATGTTTAGACAAATTGGCATTTAGACCAACTGACAATTAGACTAAATGGAAAATGGACTAAATGAAAGTTAGACCAACTGCACATTAGACCATATAAATGCCATGTAGACCAAATGGATACTAGACCAGGTGGATTTTAGACGAAATGCCTGTAGACCAACTAGTTTTAGACTGACTGGGAATTAGACAAACTGACATTAGACGAACTGGTAGTAGACCAAGTGCCAACAAAATAAAGTAGACGAAATGGTAATTAGACCAAATGGTAATTAGACCAAGTGATAATTAGCCCAAGTGGTCTTTAGACCTTCTGGTTATTAGACCAAGTGCAAATTAGACCAAATGAAGAGTGGACCTAAAGGGTTTAGCCCGAATGAAGGTAGCCCATCTGGAAATTAGACCAAGTGGTTTTAGCCCAAGCGTGCATAAACCGTTCTATTGGTTGACCTAGCTATATAAAATCCATCTTGATTGGTAAAGTGTCAAAAAATGGGCTTGTCAAAGATAATATAAAGGCGGACCTATAATAATATTCCCCTCAAACAATTTTCAGAATACCGACTTACAGCAATATTAGCGCGGTATTATCTCCGGAAGGTACAACAAAAGTTACACCCAGGGGTGGTATTCTGAGCATCATTTTATATCTATTTTTTTTTTCATTGTATTCTGAGACCACATTTAACTCGGATTTTATCTAATATTTTATCTCAATCTCCTACCTCTTGCGTTCCTATTCATGTTGTACGCATGGTACGCATGGTACGCACAGCTTTAAACGCTTACGACAATCATATTTGTGGGAAAGATAAAATAAAACTTAAGATAGGCTAGAGGCTATTTCACCTCTAGGATGCACGGTGAGTACGATATTTTTGAACAAGTATCTGCTAGTCGTGCGATCAAAATAAACAAAACGATACTGAGTACTGATTATATATCTCAAGCAACATTCTCATATGATTATCGAATTCTATTACAAGATTTTGGCCAACTAATATCACACTTGATCTTCTAAAACCTCGGAAAATATCTTAGCCTTTTCATTGAAATCCTAGCAAAAGCACGTTTGCGCTTAGTGCACGTGTATTGAAAATTGTAAATATAGCGCATTCGATCTCAGATTTTATCTGAGATAAATTGAATCTCAGAATACCGCCCCAGGACCAAGGTCCCATTCCGGAGTCATGGCAGGTAATCATAATTTTTGCTTGGGAAGGGTTGGCAAGCTTATCCAGGGTAAAATTTTGCGCTGATTCAAAAAAATGTCTTATTGACCCTACTCACGACATTTGGCCACTTTTTGGGCAAAAAATACATTTTGGTCAATTCTGGTCAAGGGGTGTATTGTATTAGGCGTTGTTAGGTTGGACAAACATTTTGGCTTGCCCAACCTAGCAACACTTAATGAATGCAATCTGTATTTCTGACTATTGAAATACAATGACTTGTAACAGGTGGATGTAATAGTTTGTAGGAGTTTGACAAAGAGGTAAGCATTAAATTTGAATGCATTACGAAAATGGCCTATCGCATAGTCATGATACTAATTAACATTATTGACCTCAGAGCCATTGTTTCCCAAATCATATAAAACTCAGCACTCACGGGCATTATAAAGCTCAATTTTAAAATAATATAATTGTGATTTGTTCCCTGTGGCTTGTCTGATACAGGTGCTCTAGACGTACGTCTGGCCAATGGAAACTCTGATCGAGAGGGTGGTGTCGAAATCTATGTGAATGGAGTGTGGGGATCGATTCGTTACAGCGGTTTTGATTCATATGCTGCAAAGGTCGTATGTAGGCAGTTGGGCTTTTCAACTAATAATGCTGTCACCTATTCAGATTACGGATCGTATACTTTTGCAACAGATTATATCGACTGCAACGGATACGAGACGAGTCTTGATCAGTGTACTTTCGAAGTTACCAATCAATACAACTATTACATTAATCGTGCTGGTGTGCAATGTGGTAAGTTTGACTGAGACCATGTTAATCTTTTTGGCTCAGTAAATGTTATTAAACACGTACTGGTACTATTCCCTTGTAGAAAAAGTACCATAGTATCCATGGTAATTTGACAGTAATTTGTCCGAATTACAATCAAATCATGGTAATTTGATCTAGTACTTTGCATGATTTGATGATAATTTGGTCAAATTACCATGGTACATTTTTACAAGGGTTGCGTTTATGTGCTAGCATCTAAGGTGTACTTTGGCTGGATATTCACAATACAGGAGTATTACTGAGAAGGGCGTAGCACACAGGGGCGACGATTTCTTGTCATGACCGAAGAGCGACATAAATCGTAGCGGGAAAGTGTCTGTAAAGGTAACCCCACCCGATACATAAATCGAAGTGGAATTGTGACTGTAATGGTCGTTCTACAACCCATCCCCACAAAGAGATTTGTCCAATATGCAGTCTGAAAACTGTGCATCCTAAAGCCCCTTTCTGTCAGGTTTCCTAAACTTTCGAGGGATTTCACGACAGAGGCAATACATTTTGCATTTTATGGTTTCGTAACTGCATTTTCCTCGATTTACTCAATGCTGGGGTGCTCCCCCTTGAATATTTTCAAGTGAAAAAGAGTCTCCCGTTTTCGTGGGTTCACCGACCAGAAAAGTTTGAGGCGTGTCCTATTGGAAATTCGTATTGTCGTGTACTTGTGTAAACACTCATGCAATGAGCCGGCTTTATAAAGCAAGCAATTTGCTGAAACATAGGCCAGTTCTGTTCATTATGTAGCAGTCGTATTGCACGGAATCGTCCGTATAGTATATAAAGGTTTTCGTCACCGTACACTTTAACGAATTTGCTGCAGAGAGTGGTTTGATCAAAGGTCTTGTTTATCCTGTAATTAAAAGCAGTGGCGGGTTAAGTAAAAGAAGAGGACACCCCCCCCCCCCCCCCCTGCCTACTTTTAACCCATAATAAGTATTGTGCAATTAACAATATCAAAATAATTGACAACGAAACTAAGTGATGAATCATTTTTTATTATTGCAAGCAAAATAAAGAACGTTAACGTTTGAGTTTTAAGAAGAACAAGATTACAACAGTGAAGACTACACTAAAGTAATTATATGAAAATGAGAATGAAAACAGAGACCAGCAAAGAAGCATAATAGCTGGTAGAATAGAAGCGCTGGTCCGTGGCAAAGGGTGAATTATAATTAAACTGGGCAATCCTGCATAACTTGCCAAAAAAGAGGGGAAAGAAAGAAGAATAAAAAAGGGGACAAGATTAGAAAAGGGGGAAATAAAAGGTGGAGAGATAAAGGAGACAAATACATGGCCATAGAAAGCAAACAAATCATAAACAAAACAGACATAACAAATCACACTTTTTTAAAAGACAAAGGAATGAAAGATATTGTAAAAACAAAAGGCCGGAAACAGTAAATTCTTAAAGGGGTAAACTTAAAAAAAAAAAAAGACGGAACAAGAAGGACAGGGTGACAGATGGGTAGGATTAGGAAGGAAGGAGGGGGCGGGCGGATCTGCAGGGTTTTATTTAATCTATAAATTTTGCTATACATGTAAACGAAAATGTCATTGTTTAAAGTAGTTAATTGAAGATGCCAGTCTCTACATTAAGAGAATATTAAAATATTAACATCAATGATTAATCAGTGTCCATCAGAATTCCAAAAATTTAGGGAGCAGTAAATATAAAAGTATTCTGTGTCAATGCGGTGCGAGTTCTTGGCAAGTGATACAGATTGATTTGTCTAGTGGAATAAAGATTGATTTCATTATTTACTATAAATTTATTATTAAAGACATTGGGAAATTCACGATTATGATACAGAAACAGAAGAACGGCAAGATTGAGTCGATAAATATTATAAATTTTCAGTAAACTATTAGAGTGAAACAGACCATCAGTGTGGTGGCGATAATACTTATAATTTGCATAGTCCTTTTCTGCAATAAAAAAACTCTGTCTATCAGGCATGCCACACTGTTTCCCCAGGCCAATAGTCCATAATTCAGATATAGTAAACTAGTGTGGAGTATAGTGATAGAAGAATGTTTGACGGAAAAGACCATTTCAGTTTGTTGATTGATTGATTGATTGATTGATTTTATTTGCCAAGCATTCAGAACATAATAAATTTGTACATAGTAGAATAACAAATTAGCAAGCTTGAACAGGATAACCCACAAAAGCTCGAAAGGTTATTTCCAGTGGGTACCAATGTTTCTGGATATCGATTTACATACATTATCAATATGATATTTTCATGAAAGTTTATTATGTGTTATAGTCCCTAGAAATTTTGTTTTAATTCATTTTTGTATTTTCTATTAAAATCGGAAGTGGTAAATGACATGTAGTTTGTGTTTTCTAGATTTAATGATAATTTGTTAGCCTTAATCCATTATTGAATCAAGTTCAGAATTAATCACATAACATAAAGTTTGTAGGCTTTTGTGCGAAGAAAATAGATTAGTGTCATCTGCCTACATGATCTGTGAAAGCCATTTTTTTGCAAAATAAAGAGTAAAAAGCCTAGAATATTAATAGAATCATGTTGGACACCACAGGATGTCCCCTCCCCCTTGAATACTTCTGGATCCGCTCTTGAGCACAAAAAAGTGGAAGCAACGGTATGCAAAGACGCAAAGATTTTGCTACAATTTATTTATTTATATTTTTGTATACATTAAATCAAACGATAACATATATAAACAATTATGGTATACAATTTAAAAAACATGATCAGTAACAAGAACCAGTGCCTGAAGGTTGCACAAAAGAAATATAAAAATCTGTATGGGAGACCTCCTCATTTATTTTGGTTATATACAAATGCATAAAGATACAGATACAGGATTAAAAAAATCGGATTATTCAAAACGATTGAATGTCACAGCCGATTAAAGCTAGCCATTTGCTTGTTGTCCAGAGTAATTGATTGAATACCAGACTCAAACAAAATACAATATGAGACATGTATTAAGGGAATTAAGTTTAATTCCAGTCTTCAACATTTATATATTTTAGCAGTTTACAATTTATTATAGAATATAGTATTCTTCACAAAATGATAATGAACATAGTTTTAGGTTCAAATACATGGAAATATAAGATACATTTGGCTTTTAATGTTTACATGTTATTTGCTACTAAAGAATCATATCTTATAACCTACTATTGCATTTAAACTATTAATGTAGTACTTGAACATTTAGTGTTGATTTAAGAACAATGACAGAAAAGATAATGAGTATCACATTTCATGCCAAAGCATAAATATTAAAGTTTTAGTCCATAAGATGTTACATAAAACTCGAAATGATGGAGAACCAATGTGATCTGAACAAAGGAAACATCTGATCTTCACCCATAACACTGCAATGTTGCAGACAGCTTTCTGCCAACTGAAGCACTCGACCCCAGGCCGAATTGGAGAACAGCTTACGCTGACTCTACCCTTCTCTTCTCGAGTCTAGTATCTGACTCCTGAGTCAGAGTTCGACCCCAGGCCGAATTGGAGAACAGCTTACGCTGACTCTACCCTTCTCTTCTCGAGTCTAGTATCTGACTCCTGAGTCAGAGTTCGACCCCAGGCCGAATTGGAGAACAGCTTACGCTGACTCTACCCTTCTCTTCTCGAGTCTAGTATCTGACTCCTGAGTCAGAGTTAACAACATCTACGAACATGAAATTACACAAGGATAATAACTATCTATCCATAATATGTAATAGAATGTACAATAAAACACAAGTTTGGTTTGTGTAAAAACTAGATTTCCACATTTTAGCTTCATTAATGATTACAAACATGTGAAGCTAAATTTAACTCCATCTGCAACACAGAAATACACTTCAAGACAAACTTTTAAGTCTTATTCATAAGTCTTGTTTGTAATCAACATTTAAGATAAAATTGTGCAATATCTAAACTTCAATGAAATAAGCTTTACTGCTTCAAGACAATTTAGCACTTGTAACATTTCACTTATACATTTCACTTTTCTTCTGTGATAATAAAAATATTGCCTAAATTGTCTTTAAAATTACTGCATAGGAAAATTAAAAAAAATAAAAAATGCATAAAGATACAGATACAGGATTTAAAAAATCGGATTATTCAAAATGATTTTTCTCTAGGAGGCATATCAAAAAGAAAATGGCGTAAAGCATTCACAAATGGCCTCACGGAAGTATCAATACACATGTCAGCTACTGAACGGGAGGGGGGGGGGCAGTATCCCAGAAACGAGGAAATGTATAATTATAAGCAGGAGTATTTAAACAGAGCATTTAAACAATTTGTCCTAACAAATTTATAATTAAACACAAAAACATGTGATCTCCTTACACTTGGCTTAGGAAAAACGCTATAAGGCATATCATAAAAACCATGCTAACTTTTGTTTTGGCAACAAAACAAATAGACAAATTTAAAAAAATTGTGGTAAAGAGGAGGTAGGTTCAAGACGACTAAACGTTCATGATATGATATAGAGTCTGCCCTTTCGAAGGAGGAACAAAAACGAGTAAAGCGTCTTTGTATTGCTTATAGTAATCATATATGGTTCTTTGGATATGATAACCAAACACGAACACCACCATATTCTAGAACTGGGTCACACAGTGAGCAGAACATAATAATATGATACGTTTGAAACAGATCACAGAGGGACATAGTTATATAGAAATTGCAAAGATATATATAAGAGTTGCTCTGAAGATGAGAATGTAATGTGTTATAATAATGTGGAGCATGTTAACGACCGAGGACTGTAGGCAGTAGCGGGATGGAGATAGATACTAATAACATTTGACAGTTTCCATCGGTCAATTTTCGAGAACGGGTAAAATTCATGAGATGACACCTATAAATATCGAGAGACATGAAGTTGTCTTGACACCAACTCACAATATTATTAAGACTTTTGGTGTTTTATATATATACCGCTATATATATATATATATATATATATATATATATCTCAGCCTTTGTCATAGGGGAAAAATTGATACTGATCAGGCTACCCTGTGTAAACAAGACATATTATTTTTTTATTATTGTTAGTAGTAGTAGTAGTAGTATCATTTTATTGTTTTTTTAATAATAATAATTATTATTATTATTATTATTATTATTATTTCAATATGGCACGAAATTACGGCGTCTGGGTTGCGTCCGGGTTCATCGAGTATAATATAGTTGATTTCGAGTAATTTGTTATATACCTGCGTGATAACCTGATGAGTGCAGGTCGAAAAGCTTCGTTATAAGTGTCTTTTTCGTGCCATATTGAAATTTTGTAGTACCAAGAAATTATTTGTGTATTATTATTATTATCATTATCTGTGAAATGTATAGCCTTAATTCTTTACTATGTATGTGGGTAAGTCCAAGCTATTTTGTCCCATACGTCACCTTCCTCATCAAAGATTTTAGTAACTACATAAAATGTCTCTATCGAGCTGATATCCCTCCTAGAGCTTGAATCAGACAAAATATGACATGAAGATTGATGGCTTTTTGTCAATTTATGTTCACAATTCCACAGTACAATTTCATAATACTTGGTAACGTACGGGACCTACCTTTGATTTGCCAATTTTTTTCACTTTTCCCAAAATTTCGCGAGGCCAAGTCCTCCACCTCCTGGGATCACCGCCCTGGTCGCACAAATATGAAGTCGTTCTTTTAAATTTGTATAATTTATTTAGAATTTTGGTTCCCTCCTGGAGTCGAAATTTAATAGCCCAAGATCTTCCATTTTTGACGTCCATTGCAAATGAATACCCGTATTTTGCTTCCAGTTTGTTACCGTTTCGACTTACTTTTAGGCAATTATTTTCGAAACAGTATCTAACACGATTTTATATCTTTTATCTCTTTATACATGAATAGCCTCAGGAACATCCTCGCGTGTCATTGGAACGATGTCATTCGTCGGGATATCATTATTCTTGCTATTCGTCATCGGCATTGTGATGTCTTACCTAGCTTGTAAAACTAAGGCGAATCCTGCACACAGCTCGTCACTGGGTACAGAGCTCGCTACTCCAACAGCTAACAATCAGTACACTCCCTGTCCTTCAGCTGTAACCCAGGCAATCCCCACATCATCTCACCCTGCACCTGCTACTGCACCTGCTGCTGCACCATTCACAGTGACATCTCCACCTCCTTACACTGTTCCTCTACAAGGTGGAACTGCTCCTGGACCTCTTCAAGGCAATGCTTCCCAACCCGACCCTCCACTCCAAGGACCACACACCTTAGGATTCCAGGAGACAGGACATACCCAGGTACCTGAAGATCGTGATCATGATTATCTTGAAGTGATCCCTAACGCACCCCCACCAGGCGATGAGAATACCTACCAAGACCTAGACTCCACTCACCAAGAAAGCTCTTATCAAGACCTCAATCTTTCCTAGAATTGAGTGGAATCCTCCATCAAACAAGAAAGAATGACCAGAGATTTAATAACCATTTTGGAAACATGATAGAATTTACGAAAAAATTATGTCCCTTCGCTATAAATTGACTTTGTTGTTCTGAAACTAAAATTAATCACTCTTAATACTATCATACGCCGATTATGACAAATACATGAAATGAATTGAATTTTATTAAACATCATTGATTTACATCAATATTCTGTTCATAAACATATAACAGAGTATTATCATACATAATATAACAAAATGTCGATACAAATATTTAAGTGCATAACAGAAGTATATTTCTTTTCTTTTTCTTTTTATAGGCAATGAATGTGTTTGCATTCGACAAAGAAAGATACTGAAATCTATAGCCAATTCGTCTAAAACCTAATTTGGTCTAATACCCATTTGTTATAAACCCATTTGGTCTAAACACCACTTGGTCTAATAATCAGTTCGTCTAATGTTCACTTGGTCCACTATCTATATCGGCTAAACCAATTGGTCTAATAACCAAATGGTCTAATCATCATGTCGTGTAATAGCCATTATGTATAAACCCAGTTGGTCTAACGACCACATCGTCTAATCATCGATTCGTCTAATTACCATTACGTCTAATCATCGTTTGGTCTAATTCTCAGTTCGTCTAATAACCGTTTGGTCTAATGTTCACTTGGTCTGATATCCATTTGGTCAAATACTACCGACAAACAGGGTAGCCTTTCATAGTTATATATACATTGCATGGGCCGTGGAACCGCACCCCCCCCCCCCCCCCCCGGGGATGTGATAATGGATAATGGATCAAATGGTTATTAGACCAACAGTTTTAAGACCAAATGGCTATTAAACGAATTGACTATAGACCTAATGGTAATTAGACGAAATGACAATTAGACCAAATGGTAATTGTAAATAATGATTAGAAAAATTGGTTATTAGACCAACTGATATTAGACCGAATGATGTTAGACCAACTGGCTGTAGACCAAGTAGCAATGAACCCTTAATTTTTATTCAAAACCACATGCAGCGTATAGTGTACTTTTGTGTTTTATTTGATTATCACTAGATTGAAACGATAACATGCAGGTTTCAGGCATTTCTCAACCATTAAATATGTCATCATTAAAAATAAAAAATCGCGTAAATGAGAAAGTAACAATTACGTTCAAAATCAATTTATACGAAGCGCCCTCTTAAGACTGATACAAGAAATTGCTATTCTATGTAGAGATCGATGGATTATATGAACTTTCATCTCCTCAACGGTTGCGGTTGACATGTTTTGACATTTGTGGTAAAAGGTGTTTCGATATTTTAGGGATTTAATGGTCAGGAAAACCTCACACACACGCACACACATATACATATCATCATAACCTATCTTACAGAGGTGCATTATGGAAGCAATGAGTTTTTTTTACATTTGCGGTCGACATGTTTTGTGGTTAAACAGATTTTTACATTTGTGGGCGAATTTTGTTACATTTGTGGTTATTTTTACACTTCTAGTTGACATGTTATGACATTTGTGGTTATTTTGACATTTGCGGGTGCAATGTTTTTGTGGTTATTTTTACATTTGTATTTAATTTTTACATTTTTTGGCTCTACAGGGGTCCTCACCTTTTCAGGTACATTTTCCTTTAAAAATTCTCTGACGAACAACCCCCGCCCCCCCCCCCCCCCCAAAAAAAAAAAAAAAAAATCAGAATTCTTCTAAATGCTGCTAGAAGTCTGCTAAAAGCGGTCAAAATTCGGCAAAAAATCAGAATTCTACTCTGGCAACATAGGGGGTAGCAAGATTCACCATGGGAATCCCAGTCATGTCAATAGCAGTTTTGAATGGGGAGATATATATTTTGTTGTTTTTCCCCATTTCCCTGGATATTTAATTGTTCGCAAAAGGTATGAAATAAAAATGATAATAATAATGGTAGTGACAATAAGTTATGCTTCTTTTGTTTTAAAACAGAAATGGATAAGCACCTTTATACCTCCCAAACTTTGGACTGATAAAATTCAAATTTCCCGCAATCCTAGTTGTTCTTCTTCACATTTTCCTGCACCTTGCACCCATACCACTGATCTCTACTTTACTTTTTAAAAAAAATACGTAGAGATCAGTGACCCCTACTCGCCATATGGTCAATATATATTTACATGATTTGAACTCTAACTCTATGGAATAGTAGCCGCTTACAGTCGTTTCTGTCATGCCACATCTCTTGAATCAACTCGTATGTAATCTAATTCGATACCTGTGCTTTAGAAGTAACCCTTTTATCCTTTGTAAATTTGAATTTCGTATTGTATGATCTATATTAGTGCTATGTTTTTTAATTGAATGTATGTTTGTCTTTTTTTAGGAGTTTTTATTATTGCGGTACAGCACTTTGAAACCTTTGTTTAAAGCGCTTGATAAATATCATCATCTAATGACAATAATAACAAAAGTTCATGATGATGATGATGATAATTATAATAATTATATGTAACAATGTGCCTGTCTGTAAATTATGGATGATTACGTCGTTAGTTACTGAATATTTTTCTACTGCAACTGCTTACGAAGTTATATTATACTTATAGTTATACATATATTCAGCACAGTTTAGTAATGGATAGAAAAGGTTATGAAGAACTTGAGTGAAAAAGTTGGTTTGTTTTTATCTTGAATGTTACAAGGCACAAAAAGTACTGATTTGTTGAATAATTTCTTTATTTTATACTTAATTGTATATAATGATTGTGGGTGTATTGTGTTAAGACTATAAAGTATTTAGTTATAGCGACATGATAGTTTTGACATGGTTGTATGAATTGGCTGTGTTATTATATGAATAGTGCATGGTCTATTTATTTATTTCCGATATTTATACAGGGTGACTCATAATCACCAATATTGGTGGTCTTCCATGAGGCCCTGATAGCAATAGTAAGTAACATTAATAGCCAACTAAATCATGAAAATAAACTCAAAACAAAAATTAAATAAGAACATACATAAATATATATACATGTATATACAAAGTATATGGTATCCTCGTAATCAACATTGGTTTTTACGAAAATGTTGAAATTGTTGCACAGTTCTATCATCTCAGTAAATCATAATGTATAGACGATAATATTTTCTAAAATCTGTTGAAAAATAACCATTTATATATGAGTTATTTTGAAATGGCATTATATAGTTTTGAAAGTACATACACAAAGTATAAAGACTACTTTAGCTCAGTATAGAAACAAAATTGTTATATACATATTTACAACACATATTATAGGGTAGTATACTTATTCAAAAATGACATAATGATTGCGTGTAATATAGTATAGCTATCGAATGTACCGTCAGTGTCATTTATAAAACAATAAATTGCAAATTATCCATTATTGATAGTGAATGATATGAAATCATTGATACATTTTGAAAAGCATTATGTCATCGTACATTTTTGGGCAAAGAAACAAACCATCAAACACATTTTGCAAATCAGGGCAACAAAAAAATGACATATTTCTGATGAAGACAAAAATAAAATAGCATCAAGTTAAATTTCCTAGCAATAAGAATGAATATGATTCATTTACCATGCTGTTATGTAAACGAATCAAACCAATAGTTTGGTTTCACAAGAGAATGCGTAGGAATGCGATAAGGAATGAGAGTAAAACTTCAGCTAAGAAACTAAATAAAATTCTTCTTACCATTGGGAACAGTTATTGCATGTTCTTTGAACATATATTTAAATATGTTCACAGAGCTTGCCATAAAGTTTTGTCAGCAATTCTGTATTGCCATTTTCATGGACCTCTCCAAAGCTTTTGATATAGTTGATCATAGAATACTCTTGTCAAAATTAGAACACTATAGGATTAGGGGCTTACCACTAAGTTGGTTTGAAGGTTATCTCTGTAATAGATCTCAATATGTAGTTTAAAACAATAATTCTTCCAATTTCTCTTCTCTTACACATGGGGTACCACAAGGTTCAATCGTAGGTCCTTTATTGTTTTTTAATTTATATAAATGATCTTTCACATTCATCTGACAAATTGGATTACATCATGCACGCTGATGATACTACTTTAATTTACACCTATCCTAACACTCATAATTTACAAAATAGTATTAATACTTCATAGATAAAGTAACAAAATGGTTCAAATTAAATAGATTGTTGATAAATCCTAGTAGAACAAAATACATAAGCAGTCTAATTTAACTGATTCACTTCATAGTTTACTTCTTAAAATCAACAATGATAGATTAAATAAGGTTAATAGTGTTAGTTTCCTCGGGGTATACATTGATTATAATATACATTGGGATACACATGTCAATAAGGTCACTCAAAAAGGTATCTAAATATATTGGTATTTTGTATAGATTAAAAGACTCGCTCCGCCTTCTGCTTTAATACTATTATATAATTCATTTATGCTCTCATACCTAAATTACTGTGTTGCTGTTTGGGGCAATTGTAGTCAAACTAAATTAGATAAATTATTTAAATTACAGAAAAAAAGACCCTTCGCATATGCCAAGGATGTCCCTATCGTGCCACTTCTGCCCTATTGTTCAAAAATTGAAATCTCTTAATTTTTTGTTATTTGTACTATTACACCCTTGCTCTCCTTGGTTTCTTTTACTTTCAAAATAAATTACCGTCTAATATTTCTAAAATGTTCACTCTTAATTACCAGATCCATAATCAAATACCCGTTTTAATGTTTCTTATGGCCAGTAAAAACAAATAATGCAATGAAATCAGTACGACATAATATCCCTATAATTTGAAACTCAATCCCAAAATATATTTGTTTCAAAAAAAAGGTGAAGCATTTTCTTTCCCTTAGATATGTATAGTTATATTTCTGTTCCTATTTTTCTTTGTTATCAATATTTCTGTTATTTTTTAGTTTCAGTTTTAGTTTTTGTTTTTTATTTGTTGTCTATATAATTTTTGCAATATTTTTAGGGAACTATGCTTGTACAATGCCCAAGGGTTTTATTTATGTAGTTCCCCATTTCCTTTATTACTTATTTTGTATTTGTTTTGAATGTACTTTTTAATTGAAATGAAATAAATGGGAATTTAATTAATCCATACCATTAATTCTTCCAATGTGAAAGAAAGTTTTTCTTCAACCTCAGCTACGCTACTTCCACTCACAGTTAAAGTGGTATCGTCCGCATACATATCAACATAACCACCAGATATACAATTTGGTAAAGTATTAACATAGATGGACTGTTCACGACCTGTTAAATATATAAGATCTGAACCATTTTACACAATCATGTGAACATCCATCTATCATGCACTATACTGGATTATGTGCACGATAAATACTAAACTATCACGACCTGCACTAGGGATAATTTAGTATCTGGAGTTCATTTATGGTAAAAGGAAATCAATAAAAAATGACGTCCTTTTTGGAGAAAAAAAAGTTGCTGAGTTATTTTGTCTTGTGGTTTTTTTTAATGATATTGCATGATGTTTTGCCTTAGTCCTCAAATGCAAAGAAACAGTTATTGACCCTGCACTCATGGGATAACTTTTCATGTTTAGTTAAGGAAGTAGACTATTCATTATATTCATTTAGGAAGTTCCTGTAGGAAGAGGAGATACGGTTATGCGTAATATTTGTTGACTAATTATATTGGCGTATTCAGGATGGGGCAAAGCTGATGTACGCACTCGAAAAGAAATCAATAAGGAATTACAAATAAATCATAAACGTTTTAGTTATATGAGAAGCAAATTGCAGAGTAGATTTATAGTGTCGCAAAACGAGTTAGAGGAAAGATGTAGTTTGCAGAGTAGATGTATAGTGTCGAGGAACGAGTTAGATGAGAAGCAGTTTGCAGAGTAGATGTATAGTGTCGAGGAACGAGTTAGATGAGAAGCAGTTTGCAGAGTAGATGTATAGTGTCGAGGAACTAGTTAGATGAGATGCAGTTTACAGAGTAGATGTATAGTGTCGAGGAACTAGTTAGATGAGATGCAGTTTACAGAGTAGATTGTATAGTGTCGAGAAACGAGTTAGATGAGATGCAGTTTACAGAGTAGATGTATAGTGTCGAGGAACGAGTTAGATGAGAAGCAGTTTGCAGAGTAGATGTATAGTGTCGAGGAACGAGTTAGATGAGATGCAGTTTGCAGAGTAGATGTATAGTGTCGAGGAACGAGTTAGATGAGATGCAGTTTACAGAGTAGATGTATAGTGTCGAGGAACGAGTTAGATGAGATGCAGTTTGCAGAGTAGATGTATAGTGTCGAGGAACGAGTTAGATGAGATGCAGTTTGCAGAGTAGATGTATAGTGTCGAGGAACGAGTTAGATGAGAAGCAGTTTGCAGAGTAGATGTATAGTGTCGAGCAACGAGTTAGATGAGATGCAGTTTACAGAGTAGATGTATAGTGTCGAGGAACGAGTTAGATGAGATTTGCAGAGTAGATGTATAGTGTCGAGGAACGAGTTAGATGAGATGCAGTTTGCAGAGTAGATGTATAGTGTCGAGGAACGAGGAACGAGTTAGATGAGATGCAGTTTGCAGAGTAGATGTATAGTGTCGAGGAACGAGTTAGATGAGAAGCAGTTTGCAGAGTAGATGTATAGTGTCGAGGAACGAGTTAGATGAGATGCAGTTTACAGAGTAGATGTATAGTGTCGAGGAACGAGTTAGATGAGATGCAGTTTACAGAGTAGATGTATAGTGTCGAGAAACGAGTTAGATGAGAAGCAGTTTGCAGAGTCTTCTACTTCTGTTTTTCCTTTTTGTTTATTCTTTCGTTTTCCTCTTTTTTTCTTCTCGCGTTATTAGTCAGTTATTTTCCTCTTTTCTCTTCTCTTTCTTTCTTTCCTCGTGTATTGTTTTCCTCATTTTGCTCTCTTCTCTTTCATCTTTAACCACACCTTTTTTCATGTACTTCTGGGTAATATCTTCTTTTGTTTCCTAATTGCTTCAAATGAGGAATTTTTTAAAGAACTAACTTAAATCAGGGAATCTCATAAAAACGTTTAGAAGCTCCATAACAACATGCCATTTCAAATCATTTTGAAGAAGTCAGAAAATTAGAGACAAAAAATGCATTTAACATAACGCTATAAAATTAAAAGTGTTTAATGATTGTCATATTATTTACATTTCCATTCATTTACAACCCTTATACCAGCAAGGTTTAATATATTTCTACATAAATTTACGGATACAGTATCAACGTATCATATAATTTTTGGAGGTTACTTTGGATCATTGAACAGCAAATACAGTCATTTTCAAATGGTCTTTGTATATGTCCAATCTGCCATAAAAAAGCAACGAAAAACGCATCGCACAAAAAATGGTTTCGAGTTAACGAAGACAGTGTATCGTCATTCAGGGGCGTATCCAGGATTTCCCAATAGGGGGGCGCCAAGAATTATTGATCATACCAAAAAGTGTGTTGCATTGCGCGAGTTTAACTTTCCGCGCGCGCATCACCCACCACAAATTTCCACCATAGAACCATGTACATTAATCATGAAAATCCATAAATCTCAACTTTTAAAACCATTTGTGGCCGCCTCAAAACCTACAATAAGTCGCACGGACCACAACGTAGCAAACTGCCCAAAATAGCAAATTTGCTTCGATCAGTCGATTTTCTGTTTTTGATAGAAATGGGTAGTTTCATTCAGTTAAAATGGAAAATATATATAAAAAACCCAAATGTTCTGCTGTACATGAAACTATGAGTATGACTGCTTCTTTTGTAGAATTCTGGCCAATTTTGTTTCAAAACTGCCTGTTTATTGATGTTAAACACAAGCCGAAACACCATATTTACACACGTTTCTATGGGAAAGTACGTCCATGCACGTTGACAAGGGTTTCTTTGGTGATTGGTTCGAAGTGTTTCTGATGGGGGAAATTAACCAGTTAAATGGTTTCTTAAAAGAATACAAGGTCCATAATTGACCTTTCTATTCTGGCTTTCGATTGGCTGCATGGAATTCTGGCCATCCAATTTCATGAATAAATTACCATGCCTAATGAGCGGAAAAGCCCAGAAGCAGAACTACTTTTTGTTGCCAATTTGAATTTTACGCAAATGTTTCCAAATGATGAATAATTAATTGAAAAAGATATTTGTTTGTCTCCTTACATATATTACCTATGTGTAAATTTAATATACTATTACTAATAACTATTATTCAACTGAAAAATTGTGAAAGAAAATTATTTATCGATATTTGATTCCCTGAAAATTAGAAGATCACTTGTGTTTGTAGACTGGTCACTCAATAATCGATAAAGATCTGTGCGTGTGCTCGTATACTGCGTCGATGCTTGTCATTCAGGTGGCCTTCAAGTACATGGATGCAACAAAGTAGGCAACAAAGTTGACATGGGCCGTCATGGGGGAGGGGTCTTTGGAAAATGTTTGCTTCTGTAGAAGGGCTGAGATGCAAAATAGTGCTATATGTGACCAATTTTGAAGCCTATTTTATAAATGAACAATATTTTAAATTGGTATGAGGATTTTTTTTTTTACGACGGCCAATAGGGGGCGTGCGCCTGTTGCGCCCCCCCCCCTGGATACGCCACTGTCGTCATTGATGATTTAAGATATTGTTTCAATTGTTACCAAGCAGTATGTGAAAAGGTTCAAAACCATATTATAAAACCCAGACTAAAGATGGATTATGTGTACAGTATAAGGGTAAAATAATATAAGGGTAAAATATGTACCCTTCTTTTATGCTACGTGTTTCTTTTACTTGATATCGGGTTGTCCTTTTGGACAACTTAAGAAGAATTCATTATTCTTAATTACAATGTGCTGCTTTGACAAATCAAAAACTAACAAATTCCGTCTAATCAATATATGCATGAACGTTTTCAAGCAGCGATATGTTGTACAAAATAATAGGAAGATTATAATGTTTACCTGTCTTTAATAAACCAATAATACCTTATGAGATGATTGTATATAACTGGTTAGGAAAGAGAAAGTCCCGATCCACAGCAAAGATAGATAGATTTACTTATTCCTACATTTAAACCGCGACACGTGTTAGAAATTTATAAGATAAGCTGCCTTTGGCTTTAAAGAAGTGTCACAGATGAAATGATTGCATTAAAATATCTTGTTTATATATTTAGTACTACTGTTACTATTGCTATTATCCATTTTAGTAAGTCATAGTAAGGTTTGAAAAAAATAAAGTTGGGAACAAAGTTCTGCAAAAACAAGTTAAGAAAAATAAAAGAAACTGCCTGGAAATTATACACTGCATGGTTGATTATAAAGTAATCTAGAATAAAGATATATCATCATGATTTGAAATCATCAAAATTATGACAATGGCCTGTAAATCACTTGACACAGATGCGGGTACATGGGACTAAACATAAATGTGACATCAGATTTTGGCCCAAGTTGGAAAGTATCCCTTGTCCTAATTTGAAGCATTCCTATTTTTGGGAAATTGCTAATAATTATGATGTTTTGTTTTTTGTAGTTTTAACAAAGGCATGAAAGAATTAGAAAGCTCACATAGCATTCTTCAACTTTACAAAAACTCAACCTTCTCTTTAATTCATATAGGGTTGATGGTTGGCAAGAGAACTAATATTGATCGTCATTTTATAACAGAAGACGAATACAAAATCAAATAATGGTATGGAAGGTATCATTCGTTTGCTTCCTATATAGAACATTTTATTTTAGCTTAATGTTTTTGGCAAATTATTGTGGCATAACATTTGAACAATAGATCATAAACGTCTACAGACATTTCACAAATAAGCGACTCTTTTATAGCAGTCATTGAAATAACAAAACAGCATAAAAATAGCATAACGATATTAAACGATGCGCCATTCTTATCATTCTTTATTTCCATTTAAAAATTAGATTATAATTATAAGAAAATAAAAATAACTCATTAATACTTTTTAATCAAATACTTCTTCTTTGTTATTTCATAATCAGTGATATATTTTAATAACATTTAGGTTTAATTAGAATATTATACAAATGTACTCATGCTCCAAGGGGAGTAAGGTGGCGGTTGTTCGCTGCTCCTGGGAGAGATTGGAGAGGTCTGTACATCGGTAGGTATCATCGAATCCATATGAGGGGGTGATCGTGGGAGATTATATTGAGCGATGTCTTGGGCATCTAGGGTGGTTTCGAAATCGTCATCAGATTCGTTGGTTGATTCGTTGTTAAATGAAATCGGATTATGTAAAGAATTATCCATCGAATCAATACATGTATATGGTGGAGGAAAAGCAGTATTCCCAATTTGTTCAGTACTAAGGCTTTGCAGGTCTGAAGTGGGTCTGGTTCTCTGAGAGTTTCTGTACTCAATCTCACGGGGTATTACGGAGTCATTTTGAGATGTGTCTTGAATAGATGGACGCTGGTTATCTGGACTGGATGCACTGTAAGGCGGGGGTGATATCGGCATTCCTGATGAAGCATCTCTTGAATCAGAAGTAGAAGGACTATAAGGAGGTGGTGAAGATATTTGGCCATTGTGGGGAAAGAGCAGTATTTGCTGATTTTCAAAGTTTACATTTAAAGAAATATTCGTCACATGAATAGAGGGCTCTTCATTAGTAGAATACAAAGAATCTTGATTATTATCATTCAGCTGCACTGTTAGTGGGTATCCGGGGGGAGGGTCACTTGGTGTCAAGTTGCTATGGTTACTGCCTTCAATAGGAATTGTATTCTGTGAGTTGTCATGAAAGTAAAGCGGATTTCTCAGATATTCAGCGAGACGTCTAATTCCGGACCATAAAGAACATGATAGTTTGTTCCCTCGTTTAAGGCGTACAATGACAAGAAGCACAATGAGCATGATCAGACCAGCAAAGCACAGAAACCCGATCAGTAATGACGATGTTGGTGTAGATGGAGACTCAGTTTGACCTATACATAAATGAGAAAGATGATTAATTTTACTTTACATATCTCATGATAGAAAAAAAAACAATTATAGGATAACTTGAACATTAGGCTGAAAAGTAATTCGCTATGCATGCATAGAAAGTATTTTGATCGTTTTTTAGATTTCACCAAAAAATATGTAAATGTATATAATTAATCTGAAGCCATTCGAAATATAAAATCAGTATAATGTATTTTAAAAATGAATTTCAATGTACAACACCATTTTTGTTATTTTTTCATAAATTAAAGAGTTATTTCTTTAACCTATGTAGATCCAATAACACTTTATGCAGGGTCACAAACTTAAGATATTCTAATTGCGACATTAATCATAAATCTTTGACGATTTTGGCATATGATGAGTGACATGCAGTGTCGTAGTGTACCAGCCATTGATGGGGCACAGGTATCAAGGGGACACCGGTCTTACTAGATGGATACGAATTAACAAGGCCATAAGGAGAGGGTGGGGTGGAGGTCTTAATCATCTTCTTTTTAAGTTCTCTTGCCTTTCTCCCTTTCTTTTTTTTTTTCCTCATTTCATGACCCTGGTTTGAATTGCAAATGAGCATTTGGCCGAAGTATTCAGGTTCTGAACTAATAAAAGCATTTTATTTGAAAGTGTCTCTCAAACAAGTAATATTGATAGGCTGCCAGGTATAATCCTTCATTAATTTCAGTTCTATTCAGTAGCCATAAGCGTCGCTATAAAGATATCATTATGGTTATCTATTATCTTTTCTAAATCTGACACATGTTACATTCAAAATCATTTTAGTGTCAGAGTCTATGACTTATGAAACTGTGCGGCTTTTAACGATACTCACCGCATATTACACCAGCATCATCAAAATGCAAGCAAAACGGCGGATACCAGTTACTAGACAGACATGAGCTGAGACTTGACTCTGTTCCTGAACACCTGACATTCTCTAGTGCAATCCTTCCCCGTCCTCGTCCAAAATTTGCATCAAATACAGCTGTGGCATAATCAGTTGGAAATCCTACTTGACGACAGACAACAGCAGCATCATCATCATCCCATCCTGAATCACAGATTGTACCCCATTCTCCATCATGAAAGATCTCTACACGACCTTCGCTACGTACTGACCCATCCATGAGACGAACATCTCCCTCCTTTGGGACTGTAATGAAGAATAGATCAATGAAACATGAATAACCAAGTACTTTTGGAATAATATTTAACAATAACCAGTTATAGAAACTGGCGTAGACAGGGGGCACAGGGGGTCATGGCCTGCCCTATCATGCCTATTCAGCAACTGAAAAAAAGCGAGAGCGAAAAAGCGGGGGAGGTTAGAGGAAAAGGCATCAAAAAGGCGCAACAAGCCCGTTATCTTTCTCTCAAAATTTGCTAAAACGTCAAAGTTTTCGCGCTTCGTGCGGGAAGGGGGAAATAACTCTTATCTCCCTGCACCCACCCCTGTTACATACAGTGCAGTATTGCGTCCAAATAACTGAAAAGCAATCAGGGCGTCGAACTCTAACTTTCCGCCTAAAGAAATTGTTTGCTACGAACCGTTATCTTTCCCTCAAATTTGCTAAAAGGTCAGAGCTTTCGCGCTTCGCGCGGGAGTCCCCTCCCTGCACCCACCCCTGTTACATTGCAGTGCAGTATTGCGTCCAAAATAACTGAAAAGCAATCAGGGCGTCGAACTAACATTCCGCCTGAAAATAAGGTGCTAAAACTCCAGAGCTTTTCGCGCTTCGCGCAGGTGGGAAACTCCCCCTCCCTGCACCCACTCTGTTACATACAGTGCACTACTGCGTCCAAATAACAGAGAAGCAGTCAGGGCGTCGAACTCTAACTTTCCGCCTAAAAAAAGGGTGCTACGAGCCGTTATCTTTCTCTCAAATTTGCTATAAAACGTCAGAGCTTCTCCCTGCACCCACCCCCTGGGGAGCACTTTTAGCGTTCTCACAACTGCCCCCTAAAATGAAATCATGGCTATGCGGTTGGATCCTTCACGTTTGCTACAAGCCATTTATCTTTCTCTTAAATTTGCTAAAACTTAAGAGCTTTCGCGCTTTGGGCGGGATCGAGGAAACTCCCCCCTCCCTGCACCCAATCTCTGTTACGGTGCAGTATTACGTACAAATAACTAAAAAACCCAGACGTCGAAATAACTTTCCGCCTTTCTCTCAAATTTGCTATAAAACGTCAGAGCTTCTCCCTTCACCCACCCCCTGGGGAGCACTCTTAGCGTTCTCACGTCTGCCCCTCACCCCCCCCCCCCTATTGAAAAATCCTGGCTACGCCTGTGGTGATAAATATACGTGTATGGCTATCTCCTAAGCAAAAAGGGGCATTTCTACCTGAATAGATCGTCTGCGTATACAACATTCAAGAATGCATTCTGCAGTCAGGACTTTAAACTGATATATTTCTAGTTTAGACCAAACATGCCAAAGTGACCTTCATTCATTTTTCTCACTCTCATACTGTAAATGCAAATTATTTTGGATTACGATGATCCTTGAAAGCACTGGTTATCATTGTGGTAAATTAGACGATTTCTTTTAAATTACAAGATCAAGTTTATGATAACCCTGCGGTAATGATAAACCCATGGTTATAAGAATAGCATAAATTTGATTTGGTAATATGAAAGTTTGTTCTGATTATGATTTATAGTTGTCACGTGACACATAGGCTCCGCAATCAATATCCTGCAACATCCAAATACCTAACTTCAAACCTGGACAAACACTACATCAGAAATTAATTTTAACCCTGATTGGTTATCATGCATATAGTCCCAAAATCCATGTTTGACAAAATAATGCCTGGAGCAAAAGCCAGGTCACCTTGCTGTATCGTCAGGGGCGGACTGGCTACTTGGAGTTTGGTCAGTTGCCGTTCTTAACTTAGGGGCCGCTCACACACAAAAATGGCCGGTTAACAACAAAAAGGGGTGATCATTCCGAAATTCCCCATCCTCGTATTTAAGTCCCAGTCCGCCCCTGTTTATCGTCAATCGGCTGCACCACATTTCAACAAAAAAAAAATTCTTTATATGCTTATAACTTTCTGACATGTGCGCCTGGCACATGGGCCATGTGTAATATAGGGAGTTACGAGTGATCCAACTCGCAAGTCACTCAATCGCACATAATATACAACATATGGGGTGTTGCAAGAAAGTTGCGATTGATTGCAAGTTGCAACTGATTGGAACTGACCAATCAAAATCATTGCTGCAAGCGCATCTTCTTGAATGGGCAGACCCTGAACCATTCAGAATGGATGTTCTAATTTGCTTTACAATTTGCAATCGATCGCAACTTTCTTGCAACACCCCAATAGTCTTCTATATAATAATGCAGGCGTATATTGTTTCGAATGATATCAATCTAAATTTAAGAGAAAGTCAGTTTGGATAATCGCATTATAGAAGACCTAACCGAGATAATGTTGCTTACCACATTCAACTCCTGCATCTTCAATATGTCTACAATTGTTTGGCTTTGATGAACTTGGACAACTTTTCAATTTTGTTTCATGACCGTAGCATTTGACATTGTCAAGGGAAATATATCCAGTGCCCTTGCCGTAGTAGGCTGAATATCGTGCTGTAGCACCTTCCGTTTCATAGCCAAGCTGCCGGCAAACGACCATGGCGTCTACATTGTCCCAGTCATCGTCACAGACCGTTGTCCATCCTACGCCATCATAAACCTCCACTCGACCTCGTGATGACTGACCACCATTTATCAACCTGACGTCGCCCTCTCGCTCTGTGTTGAGTTAAAATCGACAATAAGAAATTCAGAATAAATTTACCCTCAAGGTATCCATAAGCCCTCTATAGTCTGTGTGAATCGACGTTTTCACTTACCCACTGTTCAGATTACCTAAATTTATCGTATGGGAATAGGAGAATCGTATAGCTATACGATAAGTAACTACAGTTTCATCGTCTAAACACCGTATAAAGAAACGTCATGTAACGAAACGTCGTATAGCGAAATGCATGTTTGAGCATCGTTTCGAACGAAGACTCGATAAAGAATCAGCATCCCCCTTGTAGTCTGAACATCCTACCATACTGTATGTTCTTATCGTGTTTGCGTACTGATGTGACCAATCCATACGACCTATCAGATGTTATATGCTTCATCGCTGTCATTGACGTAACATGATACAAAACATAATGATGTAAGCTGATTTACCCAACACCTGGGGGTGTTTCATAAAGCTGTTCGTAAGTTACGATTGACTTTACGCACGACTGGTGATCAGTTCTTGTGCTAAATGATTGAGAATCTGACATAGAGATACATGGAATCTGATCAGTATAGCACCTAAGAACATGTCCCAGTCGTTCGTAAAGTCATGCGTAACTTTACGAACAGCTTTCTGAAACACCACCCTGTTTCTTTATCCCATCTTGTAGTCTGTACTCTCCTTTCACTATACAATGATTCTTCATACGATGTTTCATTTTACGAGTCTCGTATAACTTTAATGTAAAGTCTGAACAGGCTATAATTGATCACTCATTTTCCTATACTGATTTTTAAGTGTGGGCAGAACTACGTTATACCTATAGAACGAAATACTTTGGCGACCTTCAGATTTTCAGGAATGGAAGGAAGCGGGAATTTTTCAAGTCAAGCATGTTATTTACAAAGATAAATGGAAAGGTTCTTCTTTTAATGACAGTTGTTCTCTTTTCAACTTTTCGGAAAAATACGGTTTTTAAAAAATTACGCTATTCATAGAAAACCGCCATTCATTTTACACGCGTTATAAATAGCGGTCCATATGAATAGTTATGAATAGTGGTCCTTATGAATGGAAGTCATTATGAATATCGAAGTAATTTGTCTATGATTTGCTCGCTATTTAGGAGGACCATTATATATACAAAACCGCTATTTATTTAGTCACGCGTTATAGATAACGGTCCTTATGAATAAGTGATCCTTATGAATAGCGGTCGCCATTTTAATGACCCGGAAGAAACTGAAACTTCACTTGGAGAAAGTACGAAAGCTAAGAATTACCATTTATTTTTGTTAGAAAAATAAAAGAAGGAAATATAAATTGTTGTAAGATTTACGTTTGGAATGATGTCCTGTAGTTTTAAAAGGTTAAAGACAACAGGATTAAACAGTTTAACTTCAAATCTGTATAAATGGAAGATCGTAAAATCGAAGCAATGTGAAACATGTAACGAAACAGAAAATACTGTTCATTTCTTGTTTTATTGAGGGGAAAAAAGGGGCAGGTATAGTAGAAAATTAATTCTCGGATGATCCATTTTTAATGTTCAAAAAAGAAATTGAAATAAATATGATGTTATTAGTTGGTTATAAAGTAAAAGGCCCAATGTTTAATTTCATCAATGTTATGATAAATCTTGCCCAGTTTATCCTCTATAATCATTACGTAAAATATAGCTTATAATAAGGAATTTATATCATAATCACAAAAGGCTGATCAGTGAATTTATATCATCATTCAAGTTTTATTTCAAGTACAAAGGAATCAAACAATTCAACGTCAAAGAGATCAACGAAATAATTGACATCTTGTAGGTTTTTTAACAATTCATGATTATTATAGTTATGAAAGCATTGCCTGTATCCTTTATATTTTTGTAAATATGCATGATATGTAAATGAAATAGAATAATAAATCATCTTGAAAGAGGAAAACAATAATCACTCATTACGCATCACGCTACCCATGTTATAATCATAGGCGTATTGGCACAATTTCTCCGGGGTGGGGGCTGACGTCTCTTGCCCGAATATCAACTTTCTGATTTATATTATGCAAAACAGCGCAATGAACGAACGGGAGGGGATAGGGAAAAGTATATAGTGACAAGTACATTAGATAGCACATAAAAATGACAATCAGAGGACTTCGCTGCGGAAATTTAATACATGTATGAGGTGATGGTTGTAATTTCAAATTCTCGGGGGATGATTGTGATGTGTAAGACTTAGTTGCCTCCAGAATTTTCAATTTGTATATGGTTATTCCATTGTCGAGATAATTTAGATCTAACATTTTATAGACCAAATTCAAATACAATAGTAATAAGCAGGCATCGAGTCAAAATTTACATGTATTCAAAGTGTGACCTTAGAATTGGGTAGAATTTGCACTGGTTTTTGAGTTGCCTAGTTTTATTTAGCAGGGCTCGGGGCAGCCAGGTTTGAAACGCAGAAGACAACATTAGACCTTTACCAAATCTGATACAGATATCAACTCGTCTATCTTCAAAAGTTTGGGATTCTGTGATATCCAGGGCATTGTTGTATGTTTTGGTATACTGAGACCCTAAAATCAGTCTAAGAGCCCGCTTTTGGATCCTTTCTTTGTCTTAGGTTCTTTGTCTTAGGGTGAGGCCCGAATGCCAGACAGGTACGACATATTTTACCAATAGGCGTATGTACCCTCTATAAATCAAAAGAGGTCATCAGCAGGAAGTCTGAATGGGATAAGGGAACGAAGGATGAACATTCTTTTGTTTGCCTTTTGAGCATGTAATCGACTTGTTTGTCCCATTTGAAGTTAGATTGGATGTGGACACCAAAAATCGTCATTACTTTAACCTCAGACAGGGTATGGCTGTTCAATGTCAAATTCAAGAGGATGGGTCCATCCCTACCAAAATCTACACACATTGAGTTACATTTACTTGCATTTAGTAGCATTTGATTATTTACACACCAATCGTTTAGAGAGTCAAGAATACTCTGCACCTGACTGGTCGCACCCCGCGATCTCGATTCCACGATGGTCATGTCATCAACGTATTTCCAGTACCTAATTCCAGAGGTACTAAGTATTAAGAACATAATTGGCCCCAGCTTTGTACCCTGCGGTACACCTGCCATCAACGATGATTTCTCTGACAGACTACCTTGGTACCTGACCCGCTGGGTGCGACGGGTCAGGAAGTTGAAGATACATTTTACTATAAAACCTTGGGGTTGAGCTCTATCAGTTTCCCAAGTACAACAGTATGATCAACCCTACCAAAGGCTTTCGAGAAATATGTTGTAATAACAGGTGATGTCGTCCGTAACCTATCAGCATTTGTACACATATAGTTTACTAAGTCCACTAGACATTGAGTCGTTGATCTCCCAGCACGGCTGCCATATTGATTATGATCAAGATATTGGTTTATGTGCAAGATCAGCCATTTGGTAATGAATTGTTCGGTGACCTTAGAGAAATGGTCAGAGCAATAGGACGGAGGTGTTCGAGTCTCGGTGGCATCTTCTTTGGAACTGGAACACTATGGCTTCTTTCCATTGTTGTGGTACTATTCCATCATGGAATGATGCATTTAGTATGTCACAAAGTGGGGTGCTCAACTCACAAGCAAACAGCCGAACAAGCTTAGCTGGAACTCCGTCAGGTTCCGCAGATTTCCCCGGTTTCACTTTGGAAAGTTCACGGAAAACATCCCATGGTTGAATCTTTGGATGTTTTCTTGCTGGTAGGAATGCAGGCAACTTATAATGATCTAAAGAAAACATGTCGCCGGCAATATCACTGAAGTATTTATTGATAATGTCAGCTGCCGATGATGGATTGGACTGATCTCCATTGGGGACACACTGATGACCTGAGACGTCTGAGAAGATGATGTGATCAGTTTGATGTGCTAATACCAGGGGCGGATCCAGGATTTAGTAAAAGAGGGAGCACAAAAATGAAAGTTTGTGAAAAGGTAGACCCGTATTTTTTGGGTCTCGCCAGCTTATCGAAAAGTCGCTCAGTGGGGGTGGGGGAGGGGGGGGGGGGTAGGGGTTATGGGGTCCAGTTTCCCTCCATAATTCCCTGACAAGCAAAAAGAAAAAAAAAAGTTTTTCACTCTAAAAGGGGGGGGGGGGGCACAATCGACATAATGGCGGATCGTCTATGGTAAAAACTCATACTTCTCTTCCAAAAAGGGGGGCACGGCCGGCTGTGCCCCCCCCCCCCCCGGATCCGCCAATGGATACCATGATGAAGCATCTTCCTTCTTTAGTTGCATCACACGATCACGATAAAAGCGAACTTTGGCATCAACAATGGCTCATTGCACCATGTTGCGATACCTTTTCCATTCGCCGGAAGATTTGGAATGAAAATGGAGTTGACGTTCTTAATGAGAGACTTGATGCACGGGGTGATCCAAGGCTTGTCTCTCTGATGTACAAGCACAGTTTTACATGGAGAAATATTTATTAATCGCAGAGTACAAAGTTGAGTAGACAGCGTCACATATCACACTGGCGTTGGGCGGAGTGGATACTTCATACCAGGAGTAGGAAGATATCCAACGACCGAATGCTCTAGTGTCTGAGTCCCTAACTGGTCTTACGATGCGTCTCGTTGTTTTGTTAGAGCGGTGTTCCATTGTTGATTGGGGTGACCATCTGATAGTGTTGTGTGGTCACTTCTGCCAATAGGGGGCATGATCTCAATATCTTTGTAGTAATTATGTAAGTTCGTCAGGAATCTTATCTAAAATAGCATTGTCCCTCGTGGGCCTGTCAACTATCTGTTTAAGAGAGGTGCTCCTACATATGAGTTCTGTGTTCAATTTGTTAAAGTTAAACTGCAGCAACATAGAGACCCGATACCTCCCTGGGTAAACGTTTAGTACATAGGTACATCCAAACTAAATCCAAATCGTCAGGAAGTATTACATTATCTGGAGGTTTTGGATTCAGTTCTTGTCTAGCATAAATCAGTACTTCCCCGCCTTTGCGGGAAGAGCGGCACTTAGAAAAATAAAGAACTCCATCCATCGAGAAATAATCAACATTGTCGTTGCTTAGCCAAGTTCCACTTAAAGCACATAATGTCTATACTGTATTCATGAATCAGTGTAGAAAGTTCATCAAATTTGTTTTTTATTGATCTCATATTTCCCATGTAGAAAAAACGATAGTCCATGTTGCTCGTTATAAACAGACTCACTGGCAAGACATCTGCCAAGAAGAGATGCCCCATATCGCCAAACGACATCGCAAAACAGGTGGTAAAGAACGGCACCTATTCAGGCACAGACAGACACCATACGAAAGTGTCCTCAAAGAATCAAACCGGCTTAGGGAGAGACTCACCCTTCCTGAACACGAGGTTTTGGAGGAGGAATTCTCCCTTGAAGAAGTGACTACTGCCATAAAGCTCCTCAAGAAAGGCAAGGCTCCAGGCCAAGATGGAATCCATAATGAATTCCTTGGTTATAATGAATCACATGGCTATCAACTGAAAGTAAAGCTAGACTCTGCTCTTCTCAAATTCGACACAACTCCTACTTACCTTGGAGTTAAACTGGACCGTAGCCTCACCTTCAAAAACCACCTCTCAAACATGAAATGCAAAGTTTCCTCCAGAGTGGCCCTAATCAGGCGTATTGCTGGCGTGAACTGGGGTGCTTCCTTTAACACACTCAGGACCTCTGTCATGGCCTTGGTACAGTCATAGAGTTCGCTTTTATCGTGACCGTGTGATGCAACTAAAGAAGGAAGATGCTTCACCCATAGAATTGATGTTCCTATTCATGAGGCTATGAGGCTTATTTCGTGTTCTGTTAGATCCACTCCTCTGAGTCATCTGCCATTCTTGTCTGGGATCCAATCCCCACAAGTCCGCTGAGACATCACCTGCAGACGATTTCTTGTAAAGTCGTCTGAGGTGAAGTCCGCCGAGACATCACCTGCAGACGACTTTACAAGAAATCCGCTAAGGAAAATCACCTCCTGCACCACATCCTCTACGAAAAGGAGGCTCCACACAGGCTGCGGTCAAGGAAGCCCCTCTGCACATTCCTTGAAAATCTGGAAGAAGCAGAACCTCCAACTTCAGAAATACCAGAGCGGCTCCGGCCTTTATTTCATATGGAAAACTGTGTTGCATTTGACCCGGAGCGGCCTACGGATGCCTTATAATACGTGAAAATTCGAGTATATATACCCCCTTCCAGCAAACAACCGCGTGCCAAAAGAAAACACAATGATCTTTAACAAACCCTCGCCCTGCAAATCAAAGTTTAAACCTTTAACTTTTCAATGAATATATTCTTGAAGCAATTTTAATTCGGGAAATTAAGGCGTTTTTTGAGTAAAGTTGGTCCTAAAATCATCCAAAATTGGAGAGACTATGGCGCTTGGCACAAATTACGTTATTTCTGCTGACATTGCTCAATGAAAATGAGCCTCAATCACTTGTCCTTTGTTCTATCGATTACCCTCGCACGCGAAAAGATAGAGTGACCATGCTTTTGAATGATATGAAACTTATTTTGATTGGTTGAAAGGAACTTAGGGCGTTTTTTCAAATCAGAGCAAGTTTCTCATTTGTGATCAAGAGCCGTATTTTTCAATGACGTGCGCGCGCTGTCCATTGTACAGCAATTCAATAGGCTTACGGAAAACGCATGCACAATGCACGCATTTGAGGACTGGCTGTCGGCGAGTGCACACACACCGAACCGCTCCGCCAAATGCAACATTTATGGCTAAAGTTTTCCATATGTGATGCCTGGACATCTCACCCCCAGGTTGCAATTTATCAAAAAAGCCCTGGGTACAACTGAACAGATTGCGGTCTGGTTTTGGCCGATATGCAGCAACCATGAAAAGATGGGGAATCACAGACCTCTGCCCATGTGGATAAGTACAAACCCATGTACATGTTATCAATGAGTGTCCTGTGATATGAGACCCCCATGCCCACTCACAGAGGTAGACAACCCAGACCTGGTCACTTACCTCAGTAACTGCCAATTTTGACTGATGTGGATGACATACGAGAGAAGAAGATTGCAGCATCGAACGGAGACTATCACTCGTATAGGATGCACATTCAGTCCTTTTCCACCTCTTTTACCTCGCTTTCTCCATCTATTTCTCTCTCCACTCCTCCAAGATCTAGACAGATCATCTTTATTTTCGAGGTGTGTTGGACAAGGTCTTTGTAGTAGGTGAAGGGAGTTTAATGTCAAACAAAATTCCTTGTCCAGTTGGCATTCATTGCTGTAGTACAAGCAAAGACCATGCAGGTATACGGCTGAGTATTGAATGAGATTCAAGGCCAAAGACATACTCACACAAACGACTGATGAACAGTGGTCAATTGTATTGGGTCTTTGAAGTCCAAATGGCTCATTCTTCTCTGGTCCATCCAAGTGAAGGGCTGGGTGAACACTTTGAAAAGGGTTCAATAGATGTACTGCTGATGTAGGGGTGCCTGGATAAGCTCAGCATAAGGATGAAACAAACTGGTAGAGAATCACCAATAAAATAGGTACAAAATCCTCCGAAATTCTGCGTTTCCGCTCAAAATGAGTGCCATTATTGAAGTCTATGGAACATGATCTGTCACCTGATGTAAAAATTGTAGTGATATCAAGATGCGATCAGGCAGACTTATGACGAAACTGGAGAGCATGTGACAGCGACCGCCAGGCGCTGCACAATGCCCAAATGTAATCCACGCAATTAATTGAAATTTTTTGAAAATGAATCATAAATAAACAAGTACATGTACATGTAACGATCTTTTTTCAAAATACAAACACGAAATGATAAATTGTCAAATTATTGTAATTCTTCGAATATAAAATCATTTGCGGAAGAAGGACTGCCATTGTAAGCAATTTGCTTGAGAATATGGCAGCCCCAAAAAAATATTATGAAATAGCTACAAATGTTTAATAAGCAGAATGGATAGATAATTGAAATCCTAAGTTAAAAGCATATATGATGTTGATGATGAAATGGTGATGGTGATGATGATGATGATATCGGTAATGATTAAAATGATAGAAAGGAAGTCATCGTGAAAAAGACTTAAGAGTTAACACAGAAATTTTACCTTGTATATTCTGATAGTAACATCCTTTTAACTTTGGCTTTAAATGATTAAATGGAACAACAGGATTTAATGAATTCTGGGAGAGAATTCCATAGGTCTGGACCATGGTGTCTTATAGATCTATGGGCAATAAGTAGCTTTGGGTTGACTAGATGAAAATTGGAGGAATAAAGAGTAGACTACGAGTGAATAGTGTTATTTAAAGTATAAAGGTTATGAAATGAAAGGGGGAGCATGTCATTTAGATCCTTAAATATAAACAGTAAACTTTGTAGTGAATTGACGTCGAATACTGTTAGAGTTTCCAGTTGGTAAAATATTGGTCTGGTGTGAGATAAATTTGATGAACTGGTACATATGCGAAGGGTTTTCTTTTGCAATAAGTAAATTAATAGAGCTGATTTTTGTTTAATTGTTGGTGGCCCATACTAAACTGCAATATGTCGGCTTTATTTGAAATTTGATTTTCGCCTTTGCGCTTGAGTTAGCAAAGGGCTTAAAAGGTCTAAATTAAAAGAGTGAGATAACGATATAGTCCAAATTAATGCACAGAAAATATTTGGAATTGGAATGAAAGCTGACAAATAGTTTAGATCATGGATCAAAAGTATATCAAACTTATGTCTATGCAACAAATCGGATCAACTCCTTTTTAAAATGTCTAATTGTTGTGCCTTGAATGAATGACGATAATTTTATTCTTAACACTCTTTCGAAATCACAAAAATTGAGCCCTATAACATTGACAATATGCATGGTTTAAGCACTAGAAAGTCTATTACTCTATGTCAGTTACCCTAATGCAGACCGGTGTAAAACTAATTAGGCCTACTCCTTGTGGACCTTGTGGCAGATTAGCCTCGTGCTAAACAAGTTATCCATAAAGTATATACTACTGATACTCCATACTATAATGATAAAGTAGGTATAGGCTTATACAGTTACACTGTAAAAATTGCTGTAGGAATTTACAGTAAATTACTGGCAACCCGCTGCACAGTAAATTACTGTATTTTTCACGGTATATTGTACTGTTTATTCTACAGTTAAACTGTAAAAAGCAGTATATAACTGTAAAAAAAATTATTTAACTGTAAATGATACAGTATTTTACTGTGCAGCCGGGTAGCCAATAATTTACTGTACTTCCTACAGTAATTTTTTTACAGTGTATGCGCCCAGTGAACGATAGAAACTTCATTATCAAAGTGAAATTTTATTTGGTGTTCTAAAAGTAAACAAATATAAAATAATAGTAAGTATGTCTTGTTGTGATTAGAACATCAGATTAAATCATTACAGATAAGAATATCATACTCACGCATAAGAACATATCGAGGCCATATACATGTCATACCAAATAACAAAATGCACCAAATAGTACAGCTACACGTACTCGCCATGTTTGGTTAGAATTTCCAGTTGAGTGATCTGAACGTGGCTATTGTTGTGCTTATAGCGAGCTGTCGGTTCCTGGCACAAGAAAAGCCTTTGAGCATGTTGAATAGAAATGTATCTATTTAAAATGAGTACACAGGAGGCTTGATTATAGTCTACGTTATAGTCCTCATCTTAAAGCAGGTAAATAATTTCACGCTATAAGATAATAATACATCACAATTCACGTAATAATCAATAACCACCATTCAAGGAGAATATACAAAAGTTCACAAACATCTACAATTGTGATATTCATATTCATGATAATAATAATAATATTGGGTATTTATATAGCGCTCGTATCCACCAATGGTGCTCAAGGCGCTCCAATATTACCCTGGCTGTAGCCGAGCTGCCCTATAAGGCGCTCAAAGCATTTCAAGGAATAAATTCCTACCAGGTACCCATTTACTACACCTGGGTGAAGAGTGGCAAATGTAGATTAATGTCTTGCCAAATTCTATCGATGTCACAATCTCAATGATCCAGACATGACATTTTTCATCCACTTATTTCTTCATTTTATAATATCTTTGTCTTGATGCAGATATATAAAATCATAGTGAATTATAAGCTCGTTAATCTTCATAAACCATCGGCAGTATAATAGTTAATAAACATTACTCATAAGAGGCCGGGATAAAATAGCTCTTGCGCCAATACTTTAACAAGAGAAATGGCGCTATATTGGAACATTATTTATGACCATTGTTTTTGGTATTATTATTATCATTATTATCATTACCATCGTTACATTATTATTATTATTATCATCATCGTTATAATTATCATTATTGTTGTTATCATTATTGATATTACTTGAAGGTATCATTAGTAGTAGTAGTAGTAGTAGTAGTTGTTGTTGTAGTAGAGGTGTCGTAGTCGAGTGGTTTGAACACTTGACTGGAGATGGGAAGGTCGTGGGTTCGAACCCCGGCGCGGCACTACTGTTCTTTGGCAAGATATTAATCTACATTTGCCACTCTCCACCCAGGTGTTAAATCGGTACCGGCAGGAATTAATTCCTTGAATGCTGTGAGCACCGAAATCGGTAGCCTAGCTAGAGCCGGGGTAATATTGGAGCGCCTTGAGCACCATCCATGGTGGATATGAGCGCTATATAAATATCCAATATTATTATAGGTTTTCCCGGCCAATTTCGTATTGTTGTCAGTCCATTTGATAGAGCATTCATTCGATTTAGCCAAATTTAGCCAAGAGGACACGCTCGGTATTTTAATTTCATCATTTATTCGTTCAAATTAATTTTTGGAGCATTCAGATTACATTTAACCTCAGGCTATGGTCAAGGAAGTTCTAATTAATACTTTTTCAACTGAAATTCATTAATAATGAAGCGCCAGGAGCGTCACAACGTGACGGACATGAGCGCTATACAAGAAGCCACCATTATTATTATTATTAAACAAGCGTGAATTCGCAAATCGTTCATTCAATTTAGAATTATGTAGTCACGTGATCACAAATATAGTGCGCTCGTTCATTCGAATTCATTTCTAGCATGTCTAGGCATCCAATTTAACACGTTTAGCAGACGTCTTTAAGCGTTTATTCTTCTACTTTTTTTTCAATTCTTTCATCATTGATTTGTATGAGCATCAGAATATTTCATATTTTCGGATTATTCTTTATTCCTGTATCATCTTGGCAACTTTTCTTTCAATGGTGTATTGTGTGTGGAGGTTTCAATTTTCATATGTCTTTCATTATTTGCATTGGGTGGGTGTTACATTAATGCTAACCATCATTAGGAATAAAGAATACAGTTCTTAGATCAGTTCTAGCCATCAATTTGTTGGCGGGCCAGGCATCTTGGGAGGTATGTCTGGGTGTGGTTAAACCACCGGATGGCTTTCTCTTGCGTTATTGCGTCCGTATTTCGTCGAGCTGCCTGCTGAACAAGGTTGATTCTCCACTCCTGCATGTTGACCCCAGCTTCTTGTGCTGCTTCTCTGTCGCCTACCCTCTGCTGCAACTCCGGGCGGGCCAGATCTCGTTTGATGGCTGCCTTAAACGCAGAATGGGCCATCTCCACGCAGTTGAGAAATGGAGAAATGGAGGTACACGTCCTCATCCGAATGGAAGACATTCTCGCATTCATGAGCGGTGGTAGCCAGGAAAGCCTCGAAAGTTTCCCTCGTCACCGTTTCCACTGTAATAGTGTGGTGGACGAGCCCAATCTCACTTGAAACTGCAAAAGTGACATTGCACTGCCGACCGCGTTGGCCATGTACGACCCGACGTGCAGGGACCCCGCGTGGGGCTCTTCCAAAAGAGCGTCTGGTCCAGAAGTTGTAGCCGGTCTCATCAATGTAGACACAGTGTGCAACGACACCCTCGGCCATAAACCACTGTGCGCACTCCATGCGCGTGTCTAGGATTATCGGTGAATTTCTAGCATCTGGGATATCCTCGGCCAGTTTCGTCGTGATGAGCATTCCGTCAAGTGCTCTAGCAATAGTAGAGACGGATACCGGGGGCTTCTGCGGAAGAGCTGCCCATAGATCTATCTTCAGTTGCTCAAGGGTAACTAAGGGGTTACTGCTTACAGTGGCTTGGAGACGAGCTCTCATTTCGTCATCCATCTTCACGTTTCGCTCGCCTCCCCTTGGCAGCTTGTTGCGTCTCCCGGTCCGGAGATATGTGGCCACAGTTGATCTGTCCGTTGAGCGCTTTAATCCGAGCGTGTCGGCCAGTTCTAGGTAGTCAAGTTTATGTCCCTCAAATGCTTCTATAAGTCTTTCTCTATCTTGTTGAGATATGCGCCTGTATCTAACTTGTTCTGCCATGACTGTACCTAAGAAGATGAAGTGGTATATATATGCCTTATGGCATGTATGAAAGAAGAGGGGCGTTACAGAACAACAAATTCGAGTTATTTACTGCTTAATAGTGTGTGGCCGAAACAAAAATCACATTCAAATACATATGTTCTCACCTTTTAAAATGGAAATAAAAACTATGAGGTAATTTGACTGAAAATGTTGGGAATTTGGATGCCCATCCACGAAATTGAATGACTGAAATAACCCCTTCGACCGGTGTTGGCGAATTCGACTGAATATAGAGCACGTGTCAATTTGAAGACCCCTTTTATGAATTCGAAAGGCACATTTCATTCGTAACGAGGATTTTTGCTAAATTGAATGAACTTTCTATCAAACACACTGACAAACGTGCGAAATTGGCCGGGAAAACCTATATAATATTAGTAGTAGTAATACTATTATCATCACTAATATCATCTTCACAGGCGTCATCATTATATTGCCATAACTAAGAAAACTGAAATAGTCTTGTCGTGTTATACTAATAATTGGATTAACCGGCTGTACATATTTATTAGAAGTACATTAGAAGTAATTAAAAGTAGAACACACTATACTTTTGACATCAGTCTTGCAGCTGAAATAATGAGCTATTAATATTTCCTTAGTTTAATGTACATTTGTGATTGAATCGATTCGAGTCTCACATTAAAGTGTAAAATAGTGAATTAGTGAGGACATAATTTAATAATTTAAAGATGGAAGGCGCTTGTTAGCGACATTGATAGAGACTATAGCTTACTCTGTACCCTTCGGTAAGCATC
The DNA here is from genome assembly GCA_025617745.1 of Heliocidaris erythrogramma. Taxonomy (NCBI): domain Eukaryota; kingdom Metazoa; phylum Echinodermata; class Echinoidea; order Camarodonta; family Echinometridae; genus Heliocidaris; species Heliocidaris erythrogramma. The sequence continues at coordinate 6,131,427 of CM046860.1, read as the reverse complement.
ATGGGTATGAATACATTCATGTGTCAACTATTTTGAAAAGAAGTCAAACTTATTCAGTTCTTTGTAAATACAAAAAATACAATCAGATCATAGTGAAACGTTTCTTGCCAAATATTCACATTCTCATCCAACAGAACTGTGTAGCAAATGTTTCGCAAGAAAGAATTGACAGAATTAATGTCAAGTAGTAGTATGACTAGTATATCATTGAATCTTAATGGCGAATTTGGGGAAAACGTGCACATTTTGGGGAAGCTACTGCATGTATAGTGAGTAAAGTATCATGCCTTGATCGTGTTTCCAAAATTGGATCTTCTGTTTGAAAATTGTTTAGAAAAAAAATAGAGATAATAAAACTGACATTTTGGGGGTGTTTATGTATGTATACATGTCAGTAACAATGAAACCCAGATTGAAATCTAAATATCCTTGCAATCATTACACAGATTTAAAAAAATACGTTGCAGTCTATTATGTTTCCTTTAATTTGACACCTTGATCAATAAAATGTGAGAATGGACAGCTGAACAGTTGCATATTTCTTGACTCGTGTCAAATTTACTTCTGCCCAAGTTTTGAATGAAATGGAGGATGGACATCCCCACGGTTTGTTGATTGGTCTCCATTCCAGTTGAACGCACTCACAATAATGAAAGTAAATCCTGAACACCACTCATAGTCCGTTGTCAAGTGATCAAATTGGCTTCTTTGGAAATTTTGTGAGGACTTTTGGAAACATACATTTTTAGAAAGATGATGTCATGACTAAAACTATAAACGTTGTTTCCAAACTTTAAAATGGGTCTAAAGTTACTTTTCAGGTATTTTTCGAATGCTGATATTGGTCAAATTTATGATTTTTTTAATACTCTTAACTGAACTATAGAATTTCCACTTTTTGTATACCAAAATTGGCTTTTTGGGAGATTTTGTGCGGACTTTTAGAAACATACATCTTTAGAAAGATAATGTCATGACTAAAAGTACAAACGTTGTTTCCAAATTTTAAAATGGGTCTAAAATTACTTTTAAGGTATTTTATAATGCTGATTTTGGTCAGTTATGATTTTTTTAATACTCTTAACTGAAATAGGGATAGGAATTTCCACTGTTTGTATAGAAGTGATATTGGAGATTATAATAATTCATAATAAACGTGGAGGGCCTATAAACTAATATATGCATAAAAGCATATAATAATGCTATACTTATATATTTTCCGCTTTTTTTCATGAAAGTCGTCTCCAATATCATTTCTATACAAATATTGGGAATTCCTATTTCTGTTGCAATTAAGAGTATTTTTAACAATTCAAAAATCATGATTTTACCAAATCAACATTATAAAAATACCCTAAAAGTGACTGAAGACCCACTTCAAATTCAGAAACAACGCTTGTTTTTTTACTCATGATATCATCTTTCTAAAAATGTATGTTTCCAAAAGTCCTCACAAAATTTCAATTTTTGACCATGTGGTCAAATGGTCCAAAATTGGCTTCTTTTGGAAATTTTGTGAGGACTTTTCGAAACATACATTTTTAGAAAGATAATGTCATGACTTAAACTACAAACGTTGTTTGCAAATTTGAAAAGTGGTCTAAAGTTGTTTTTGAGGTATTTTTAGAATGCTGATTTTGGTCAAATGTACGGTTTTTTATTTTATTTTATATTTTTTAATGCTCTGATGTGCAATAGGGAAAGGAATTCCCAATGTTTGCATATAAATTATATTAGACATGACCTTCATGAAAAAAAAATTAGGCAGAAAATATGTAATTATAGCAAATGATTAAAGGCTATTATTCATATCTTATTTTATACGCCCTGTACGATAATTATGAACATTGTATTCTGCTGCGACAGTGTTGAACATTAAATCGTATATTAGTGACTAATAATCGATCAATGGCATATTATTATATACATGTACTTTGAAAATGTGTGGCGCATGGAATTACAGTCAAAATCAACAGTGGTATAAAAAAGTATCAACAGATTAGAATTAGAATAGTGATAAGCAACATGATCAACACTGATTGTACGACAAACACTTTTCTTCTTGATAGCTGCCTCTCTTTTAGTATTGTTTTCCTTTTTTCTCGGTAATCTTTCTATGAATAAATTGTTTCCAAAATTACGATTCATCACAATGTTATCTGGCGTTATGCTTATAAATAAAACATGCCCTTTCCGTGAACATAAAATGTCCACCTTCGGCATGCGACAACAAAAACATAAACTTCCATTCATTCAAGAAATCAGGAGGAGATATATCAGTTTGTCTTACTTTAAACTAAAAATCAAGGTAAATCATAATAATTATGTAACATCAGCTCCTCCATTCTTGGTTCTCATATTCAACTTTTGATAGAAATTTGTGAAATTTACCATTCCTAAGTGATTGTATTCAATTGTGCATATTGTGTAAAACAAATTGAGATATCATGCTGATAAGCTATTATTTGAATTCCCCCTCCCAATCTTGCTAAACGATCTCTATCTATCGCTCTTCCTTTCTTCCTCTTCTCCTTCATCTTCTGTTTCTTCTTCTTCATATTCATCTTTTCTTTCTCTTAACAATTCCTCTTGTTTTTTTAATTCAAGGTATGTAATTTTCAGAACGAATTGAATATCTGTCAGTTTACATGCACTTGCCAATGTTTTCTACCGGCTATACATGTACATGTATTTGAACCAAATAAAAACACCGCTTCAAAACAAGTTTTCGTATGACGTTCCGCAATTTTGGTCGGACAACCCTCCCCCCCCCCCCCCCCCCCTCAGTTCATATGATCTTCTACCATTATCTTATATTAAGAGTTAAGTTAGGTTTAGGTATGGAAAAAGTTTAGTTTATTTATTTTGTCTTTCAGAAAAAACACATGTAACAAAGCATAGAGTGTAATCATAACAGTACAAGAATTATCTTCTACTACACAATTTATTTATTTAGTAAGTATTTATTTATTTATTTATTTCTGATATTTATTCAGGGTGACTCATTATCACCAATATTGGTGGTCTTCCATGAGGCCCTTATAGCAATAGTAAGTAACAATAATAGCCAACAAAATCATGAAAATAAACTCATAACAAAAATAGAACATACATAAATATATATATATATATATATATATATATATATATAAAACATGTAAATACAAAGAATATGGTATCCTCGTAATCAACATTGGTTTTACGAAAATGTTGAAATTGTTGCACATTCCTATCATCTTAAAGTAGATATTCAAAGAAAATCACAAATATGGCAATTAATGTATCACTAGAAACTGGGAAGCTTACAGATGGCAATCGTATAAGTTTTATGTCAACTGCGTATCTGATGATTATAAAAACTAAATAAAAGCTCTTCTCAGCATCTGGAATATCCGAGGATTCGCCAGAAATATAGCGATGTTTTGATGTCGTCACACTCGGGATCGATCCTGCTTAAGCAGACGACGTCCTATAATGAATGAACGTAATTGCAATGCAATTATTTATCAAATTATAAAGAGTTTGGTGTATTTAAACATGACCTTATTTCACACCATTATAAAGGGAAAGTGAAACTGATTCTGATAGCTAAAACCGTTTGATTGTAAATGCACAGGAGAAGGGTCAATGATCAATGAAATAAACCCCACTTTCAAATTGAAAAGCCCTCCAAATAATAGCAGGATGGTATTCGTTCCCTCTTGAAACGCCGAACATGCCCTGGTGCAAGCAGCTGAAAATACAATGGCGTCTTATTTTGTTTACAAGTGACTGATTCCTTTATTTTTTTAACGCTGCATTTTTCATCAAAATAATACCATACACGAAGTTAAGAGTGAGGCAACAGACTAACATTAAGACTGACGCTAGTGAAGGAAGAGAAATAAGTGAAGAGGAGATGACAAAATAGGCTCTGAAAATGTGTAAGATGTTATGGGACATCGTCTGCTTAGACAGGACTGGTCCATGGTGTGTCGTCACATATCTCAGCAGCGTTCGAGGAGCTCTTCAGCTGCTATATCGGGGGCTGTATTTTACCGTTTTATAATTGATAATAATCATTACTTCAAATGTTTCCAAGCGTTGAATTTGGATAACCTTGTTTAATTTATGCCATCTATGCAATAATAAGTATTAAGCCAATCATTAAAGTTCTACTTTAAGAGTGAGGCAACAGACTAACATTAAGACTGACGCTAGTGAAGGAAGAGAAATAAGTGAAGAGGAGATGACAAAATAGGCTCTGAAAAATGTGTAAGATGTTATGGGACATCGTCTGCTTAGACAGGACTGGTCCATGGTGTGTCGTCACATATCTCAGTAGCGTTCGAGGAGCTCTTCAGCTGCTATATCGGGGGCTGTATTTTACCGTTTTATAATTGATAATAATCATTAATTCAAATGTTTCCAAGCGTTGAATTTGGATTACCTTGTTTAATTTATGCCATCTATGCAATAATAAGTATTAAGCCAATATTTAAAATCATTAAAGTTCTACTTTAATTCCTAATGTATAGACGGTGATATTTTCTAAAATCTGTTGAAAAATAACCATTTATATATGAGTTTGTAGAGTAACTGAAAATATTGAGTTTCTTCTACTTACAATTAATGATGAAGGTCCTGGCTGAAGCGATGGTGGAGATTCCACGGAGCAGTGACTGATTCCGAAGGCTATTCACAAGTTATTTATGTTCACAAATTATAAATCCAAATGAAATGATCCCAGCGAAAATGAAAGTAATGAAGAATCGCTAACGAAGAAAATAACGATGTCACAATACAATATCCTGAATATAAATCCAAGTGAATGGGTACTGTAGGTATGTGTGTAAAATTGACTATCTCCTATAAAACGCGACACGGTCTTATCACAACTGTGTCCTAGAAGAAAGTGATGATAAAATGATCTCGAAGAGCTCGTGAAAGTTGGTAATCACGCCCACAATAAATCTCATTGGCTGAGCGAGTGCGCGTGGTGTAATAACACGGAAATCCGATTGGTTAAACGAAAAGATGAGCTCTGATTGGAGCAGCGTGAAGAATGTGGGTAGCGATGTAAATGTTATACTTTGATGCGCGTGGAAGATAAAAAATAGGTCAAGAAAGTACACACACGCGTAAACAAAGGAAAGTACATGTAGGTCGTCTGCTAACCTTGTAAATGGCAGACCGATGAAAATACACAAAACTATGACGAAATATTCATCAAAATATGTTTGGCTACTACATCTACCCCCTCCCTAGAGGGTTGCGAAATGGAACGTAGCAACAATCGATGAACAATAACAGTGTCAATTATATACAGCATCCAAAAGTTAATGTAGAAGAAAACAGCTCAAAACACAATGAAGATAAATCCTGACAAGGGATTGGAAATATAAATGAAGATCCAAAACGTAGAATGTGAGTCCCGTCATCCAATATCATAATAGTCCACGTATTTGGCCGGCCACCTAACATGGCGACCCGATCGAGTCCGTTGAACCTCGGGGCGGTCGTTAGCGGGTGACGACGGCGCGATCGTGGCTTTCGATGATGATGATGATGGCTCAGTACGATTTAGGTGATCCTCCAAAAATGCAGGCTTGATGCGATCCACACTGACATTCTCATGCTTACCATTAACGTCAATGGTGAAAAACTTGTCATTGCGGCGTATCACTGCAAAAGGGCCTCGGTAGGGCGGTTGCAAAGGTCTGCTCACGGCGTCATGACGGAGAAACACATGGCTAGATGCATGCAATTCCGGGTGTATCCGTGAGGCAGGTTGCTGTTTACGGGTGGGGGTGGGGCTCAAATCCTGCATGAGTTGCTTCAAACGGTGAACATAGTTCGCAGGATCGATGAAGTCGTCGGGCTTTGTTGGTGCAACAAATTGGGCTGGCAACTTCAGTGCCATACCAAAAACCAACTCAGCACAGGAACATCGGATATCCGTCTTGATTGCTGTGCGGATGCCAAGTAAGACCAGCGGTAACACTTCTGTCCATCGAGTGTTGTTATGAGTCTTGATGGCGGCCTTAAGTTGACGGTGCAGGCGTTCAACTAAGCCGTTTGAAGCAGGGTGGTACGAAGTCGTGCGTATGCGATTCGTCCCCAGCAAGTTTGTGAGTTCATTGAAAAGTGATGACTCAAACTGTCGTCCTCGATCGGTGGTGATCGTGGTTGGCGCACCAAATATCGCCACCCATCTGGCCACAAAAGTCCTTGCAACCGTCTCGGCAGTAATATCCGGGATCGGTATTGCTTCTGGCCATCTCGAATAGCGATCAACACATGTCAAAAGATAGCTGTTACCTTCAGAAGGAGGAAGGGGCCCAACAATGTCAATGTGGACGTGCGAAAATCGTGCGTCTGGTAGTGTGAACGTTCCCATTGGTGCTTTGTTGTGTCTGTGCACTTTACACTTCTGGCACTCGAGGCAAGTGCGAGTCCAACCTCTGACATCACGATTGATCCCAGGCCAAATGAATCTGTCAGTGATGAGTTTCTGTGTGGCCCTTATACCAGGGTGAGACATGTCGTGCAGTGCACGAAATATCATGCGACGATGTTTCCGTGGGACGAAAGGGCGTTGATGTCCAGTAGAGTCATCGCACCAAATATAGCCGTCATCCGCTGGCAACGGAACACGCTTGAACGAGAGAGAGGGCGATTGGCGAACGTCGTCCCAGTCCTCGTCATCCTCTTGATCGATGCCGAGTTGATGGAAATCGACAGTGGAGGGAGTAAGCCGATCCAGTGCATCTACATGTAGGCGAGAGAGAGCATCGGCTACAGTGTTGTCCACTCCTTTTACATGTTGAATATCAGAAGTGAACTGTGAAATGTAGTCCAGATGTCTTATCTCGCGAGGGGAGTGCTTGTCTGGCTTGGAACAGAGAGCATACGTTAAAGGTTTGTGGTCAGTGTAGAGTGTGAACGCACGTCCTTCCAACAAATAGCGAAAATGGCGTATTCCTAGGTAAGCTGCAAGTAGCTCCCTACCAAACGTGCTGTACCGCGTCTCTGGCGGTTTCAAGCGTTGCGAGAAAAAGGCTATGGGCCTCCAAATCCCGTCTGACTGTTGTTGAAGGACGCCCCCTACTGCCGAGTCTGAAGCATCCACCATGAGGCTAGTGGGAAGATGGGAGGAAGGGTGAACTAACATGGCTGCATCAGCAAGGCTTTGCTTAACGCTAGTAAAAGCTGCAGCTCGTTCATCCGTCCAGGCAATGGGTTTCGCGGACCGTTGTGGTAGATCCCTTAACGCATCAGTCAATGGAGTGAGAATATCGGCGGCCTTAGGGATGAAACGTCGGTAGAAGTTAACCAGTCCCAGAAACCTGCGAAGCTGTCTGGCTGAAGTAGGGCGAGGAAATTCACGAATTTCCTTGACTTTGTCGTCGAGAGGGCGAATACCGTGCTCATCAACATGGTGGCCGAGAAAATCGAGGCCGCTCACACCAAAGACGCACTTCCTGGGATTGATGACAACCCCGTACTCCGAGAGGCGTGTGAACAGGGCGCGAAGATGATGCTCATGCTCCTCAGGCGTTTCACTAGCAACCAGCAGATCGTCAATATAAGTATAGACGAAAGGAAGACCTCTGGTAACCTCGTCCATGAAACGCTGGAAAGTCTGGGCAGCGTTCCGTAGGCCGAACGGCATCCGAACAAACTCAAACAGTCCGAAAGGGGTAGTGATGGCCGTTTTGTGCACGTCATCTGGGTGGACAGGTATCTGGTGATAAGCCCTAACCAAATCTATTTTGCTGAAAACGTGCTTACCTTCCAGTCGAGAAGTGAAGTCATGCAGATGAGGAATGGGGTAACGATCAGGCACAGTCCGTGCATTGAGAGCTCTATAGTCCCCACAAGGCCGCCAGTCACCCGGCGTCTTCTTAGGCACCATGTGAAGAGGTGAAGACCAATTGCTGCTGGACTGCCTTATGATGCCTAAATCCAACATGTGTTCAAATTCCTGCTTGGCAATGTTGAAACGTTCCTCAGCGAGACGGCGAGGGCGAGCTGCGACTGGCGGACCACGCGTGGTGATGTGATGTGTAACAGAATGCTTCACTGCTGCGTGGTTGTGATCTGGACGCGTTATCTCAGGAAACTGTAGGAGAATAGCATCATATGGCGAACTGCTATCCAAACGTGAAATCACTGGAGTGGTGGGGGGTGAATCTGAACGCACACAAATTCCATGGACACTCAAACTCGTGGTAGCATCAAGAAGCTTGCGATGCTTAACGTCCACTAGCAGGTGAAAGTGATCCAAAAAATCTGCACCAATGATGGGCTTACTGATATTAGCAATAATGAAAACCCACCGAAATGTCCGGCGTAACCCTAAGTCCAGAGTGATAGAACGCTCCCCATAAGTAGTGATGGGTGATTGATTCACAGCTTGCAATGTGACAGAAGCCCTGGAACCACTATATTTGTCCGAAGTTGTGGGTGGTATAATGCTAACTTCTGCACCTGAATCGACGAGAAAACGACTACCGGAAAGTTTGTCAGTGACATAAAACAAGCGACTAATTGGCTGCCCGCCGGCTGTACTCGTCGCTGCTAGTTGCCGGCTGGCTGGTTTCCCGACGAGGAAGGGTGATTGCCACGCCAGGAACAAGGAGAGGTGCACCTCTGAGCTTTATCGCCGAAACTCCAGTGGTACCAGCACTCGCTGTTTGCATGCCGCTGGCGACTCGGGCTACGGCTGGGCTTACGGGAACGCGATGAACTGCGACCGCGGCCCCGTTGGCGTTGACCGTCATCCGTCCTGGCAGTGAGAGCCTGAACCTGCGCCGTGAGCTGGGCGACCTGTGCGGTGAGGCGCTGCATCGCATCGGTGGCGTCCGCCGCACACACGTGCGAGGCCCGCGGCTGTGTGTGCTGGTGTGTGTGCTGGGGTGGATGCGGTTGCTGCGTTTCCACGGCAGCGACGGAGGGTGGCGACGCTACCTCCACGATGCGGTCGGCGAGGGCAGCCACATCATTGATGTCCATCGTCTGGCTGTTCGATGCAAGGATGAGTTGCACGTTCATGGGGAGCCGCTGCATGAAAAGATGTTTCAGCATGCTCGACTCCAGCTCCTTATCCCCGAGGTGTTGCTGCATCCTACGGAGGAGCTGTGAAGGCGTGCGATCCCCGAGTTCCTCACCGATTAGTAGCTTGTCCAGCCGCTTCTGCTCCGAAACCGACATGCGGCGAATGAGCTCAGTTTTCAGCCTGGAATAGGGGTTATCCGCCGGGGGAGTGACAATAAGGTCCCTGATCTCCATCGCCACCTCAGGCTGAAGGGATGAGATAACATAAGAGAACCTAGTCTTCTCCCTGTAAATCCTCTTGGTGTCAAAGATGGCTTCAACTTGAGCGAACCAGATGGCGGGATCGCTAGCCCAAAAGGGGGGCAACTTGAGAAGCCCACCGACCGCTGCTCCGCCCGTGTCGACGGCGGGGTCAGCAGCCGCCGTCGGCGACGGCTCACCGGCTCCTTCCTTCATGTCCGATTTATCGTTCATGATGAAATCGAAGGTGCGCGAAAATCGTGGGTCACCAATGTAGAGTAACTGAAAATATTGAGTTTCTTCTACTTACAATTAATGATGAAGGTCCTGGCTGAAGCGATGGTGGAGATTCCACGGAGCAGTGACTGATTCCGAAGGCTATTCACAAGTTATTTATGTTCACAAATTATAAATCCAAATGAAATGATCCCAGCGAAAATGAAAGTAATGAAGAATCGCTAACGAAGAAAATAACGATGTCACAATACAATATCCTGAATATAAATCCAAGTGAATGGGTACTGTAGGTATGTGTGTAAAATTGACTATCTCCTATAAAACGCGACACGGTCTTATCACAACTGTGTCCTAGAAGAAAGTGATGATAAGATCAACGAACGTAGAGGGCGGCAACACTTTGCAGTCTTGCTATGAGGAAGGTTCACTTCTTACGCGCATGCAGTTGAAGTGCGCGCACATTTTGGTAGGCATGCCAACAAAACCATAAATCGAAGTAATACAATGACGAATTGATAGCGACATGAAGACAAAAGCAGATACTATGAATAGATGCAGATTTTAAAAAAAATATGTAATGCAAGAATACATTATTTGAAACATTATTCCATTCATGATACCGTGTAAATTTTATTTCTATAATCTATAATCTTATCGTAAATCGGCACCTTTGTGATCAGTGATTGTACCAGTGTGCTAAATTCATGACGTTTTCGGCAAGCTGATTTTGTGACCACTCGCAATGCATTTCGGGATAGGGGTAACCTCTCTCCCGCTGCGGGCGTACTGCTGAAATTAAATAAAATCCATTCGCTGATCCATCAAAATGCGGTATGAATGAATGCGTCGTCTGCTGAGCTTGTTAACGGTATACAGTCTAGCTAGCGTCAGCGTAGGCGGCTGGGCAAGGCGAGGGAAAGGTACCGAGCGTCATACCATCTCGCTGCCCTGGACGTGCCCGAAGACGTAGCTGTGCTGTCAGGGTATGAATATTTCATAATTTATGATAACGGCTAAACACATCCATAAAAAATACCAGCGACAACAACAATGTTAAAGCAAACCAGAGATTCTTGTTGCATGGAATTTAATTGCAAATTGGAAATTTCGACATGAATTAATTCAATTCATATTATCTTTTATTAAAAAGTTTTTCTATTAATTAATTTTTGGTTATTCATGATTTATTTTTTGTATTATTTTTTATTCATTTATTGAAATATTTTTTTTTTTTTAATTAATTAATAATCAATATTATTAATATTAGGTGTGTATTTATGTATGTATATATTCATTTATTAACCTATTTCATTGTTATTATTTTTGGAGGAGGGGTTAAGCTAAATTTAATTGGACATCGCCACGACTTCTATTCAGACCTCACCCAGGGGCGGATCCAGGATTGAGTATAAGACATGTAAGAGGGGGCACACAAATGAATGTTTGTCAAGGTAGACCCGTATTTTGTTGGTCTCGCCAGCTTCTCGAAAAGTCGCTCGGGGGGGGGGGGGGGGGCGTTTGTCAACAACAAAAAGACCTTCAAAATTTGCTCAGTGGGGGGGGGGGCGTTATGGGGGTCCAGTTTCCCCTCCATAATTTGCTTACAAGCAAAAAAAAAAGAAAAAGAAAAAAGGTCTTCATTCTAAAAGGGGGCACAAAATGCATACTTTTCTTCCAAGGGGGGGGGGGGGCAGGGGCCGGAAGTGCCCCCTGGATCCGCCCCTTCTCTCTTTCCTTTTCACCATATCTTCTCAGTTTCGCCTTTTCTCATCTTTTTTGTCTTCCCTCTCTATCTCATACATACACCTTGATCACACGGCCTGGTTCATTCACCCCTCCCCTCTATGGTTCATTTCATTGATATAATGTGAAAGGACCTTTATCATGTTCACAGAATAATTTTCAATTACATGTATATCTTTCTCACAATCAAGATTTAAGGTACAATAGTTTATACACGTCGATTCAGAAATACGTTTATATTTTTTTACTTTTTAATGAATATTTTCTTGCATGCAGAAATGAGGACAGTTTTCAGAGAAGTGTAGACATTGTCTTACTTCTTAAATACACGTTTACTTCTTCTCCTTTAAAAAATCCAACATAATTTATATAATTCATCTGCAGTCATACACTTTTTTCATATACTAAAATACAATATAGTTCCATCACAGCAGACTTGTCAAGGTCAAATAATATTCTGTACAAATTATGTACATGTACATGCATTTAAAAAAAAAAGAATTTCAAATTATTTGAATTACAATTTAAAGATTATTTACCCACTACACCCCTACAAAGAAGAAATGACATAAGAAATAAATGACCATCTAATTTCTGTTCAACACACACCAATGACAACAATTTTACTCCTAAAAAACAAAGATAATTTTGACAGTTGTAAGAACTCCTTAAATAATCCATCTCCTTTTAGGTTGGTACATGTATATTGCATGTTACTATTATTATAAATCTAAGTATAAAAAAGGGGCAGGAGGAACACACATAGAGATCTAATTAGATAGTTTCAAGTCAAATGAAGTGTTGAATAGTATGGATTTTCTCAGTAGATAATGAATAAAATAATTATTTACTTAATAATTTATAAATTCATAGAATCAGATAAGATTATTATTAGTTTGTGATACACTCCGGGCAGATTTAATAAAGGAGTGGCCCTGGCAGTGCTTATCTTAATATCATTTAGGGGCCCTGTAATCTCACTATATAGGCCACACAGAAGAGGAAGACCTCCTCACAATAACGAGCTATTATAACAAAATGGCTGCATGTGACTACAACATTTGAAATGGGGAGGGGGTGGGTAAAATGCTCAAGATATAATTGAAGAACTTTAACTCCTGTTCAGTCATTCTAAGTATAATAATATACATGTATGTCCATTTATATAGCGCAACTACTATACAAATATACTCTCTGCTCTCTAAATACTGCAGCTTTAGCCGAGCCGCCATGAAAGGCGCAAAGGCATTTAAGCAATTTCTTCCAACCGGTACCCATTTACTTCACCTGGGTGGAGAGTGACAAATGTAGATGACTGTTAATTTTGCCATTAGCGCTGCGGCAGGATTCGAACCGTGAACCATATTGATCCACAGTCTGGTGACGTATACACTAGACCACGACACCTCAACATGCATATTATACTTGAATCCAGATATGATTTTAATATGACGACATGGGGTAACCTCGCTATTCATAAGGACCGCTTATTCATAATGCGTGACTAAATGAATAGCGGTCCTTCTAAATAGACAAATTACCATTATTCATAACTATTCATAAGAACTGCTATTCATAACGTCTGTTAAATGAATATAGTGGTTTTCTATGAATAGCTGTGCTTTTGAATAGCGAGCGGACCCAGAAGAGATACATGTTGATCAAAGCAGGGGGCTATTTCACAGTAGAGCTGAAGTAGAAATCCATATCTGTTGAAAGAAAAGAGGAAAGAAAAGAGGAAAGATTTTAGAAAATAGCATCCATTGTGTATTTGATAATTAAACAAGCAACAATTAGAATTAAAATAAAACCCTGAAACTTTGAACTTCCTATTAACACAGTTAGCATCAACTCTTTATATGAAATGGAATAATAAGTGTGAATTCTCGAAAGTACTTAAAGAGGAAAAAAGTTGGACACATAAAATTTTCAAGGCTATTCAAAAGCAACCAAATTAGTAAAGTCTCAAGAAAATTCAGTTGGGATGTTTATGTGATAAAAAAATATGTGTACCTAGATTGTATTGAGCTACTAATAACAACCAGGGGTGTCGATTATGCAATGGCAGTTGCCCCCCCCCCCCCCGATAATATTGAGAGGGCAAATAAATCATTCCCCCCCCCCCCCCGTAACCGTGGATAAGCTGGAGCAGCTAAGTATTTATCTGTAAAATAGATGAAGGAGAGTCGTGTAGAGAAGCATTATTATGTATTAAGAAAAAAAATGAGATACGCTCATCCTGATCCCCACCCTCGTGATCTTTTCAAAGAGGATAAATACTAACTGCATGTAAAATCCATCCTGAAATATTTGTGGATTTTTAATAAAAGTGTAATGTATTCACACATCTTATTTTGTTTTGTTTCTGTTTGCATTAATTAATGAAATGTTTAATATAATAATTAAGGGGGACAAAAAATTCTATTTATACTGACATCACTCTGAACATTCCCTAAAGATCTCATAATTGATTTTTTTAAAGAAACTAAAACAGCTAATTTAATATTACACTGAAGAAAACAGATCTCAGTGGTGTATAGAGGAAAAGGACAAATGAAATGTCCATTCTCTCAGAATTCTTTTGTTGTTGTTGCTGTTTTGGTTGGACAATGTAAACTAAAATCTCCCCCCCCCCCCCCCCCCCCCTCCAAGTAAACCGATTCTGGATCCACTACCATTACCAGACCTATAATTTTTGGCTGTAATACTCTGTGGTAACTCCTTGGTATTATTAAGTCCAACTAGTTAGGTCTAGACCTACCTGTTATTTCTCACGTCTCATCAAAGTCTTTTATAGTAGGACTTTCCGCTTCATCCGGCACCTCCAACAGTTGTAGTGAGTTATGTCTTCAAGTAGATCAGCCACAAGTTAGTTCCTTGCCAAGTTTATCTGAGGGCAATCAAAGTCAACATGAGACTAATGAATGTGATTACTGAAAGTCACTGAGTGAAACAACAAAGGCCATCCATATGATATATTACTCTGTGGAGATGTATTATTACCTCTCATTAAAAGTGCTTCGATTCTGGTCTACAAATAGGCCTAGTAGAACCAAGACTAAATATGAACCCCTCTCCCTCTCTATCTTGAAATTTAAAAAAAATAAAAACATGATGCTTGCCTTTGAGTTTGACCTTGTCTCAAGTTTGTGAAAAGTTACAAGTTACAAATACAATTATCATTATGGTTAACGTTAACTTTGTTAATGTTAGGCCTAAGTTAGACCTATTTTGATCTAACTTACACGATATTAGGCAAACCCGGAGAATAGGGGCCGGTCTGCGCGTGCTGTATTCATTTGTGTGCAAGCAAATGTAGCCCAGCGGCGGCGACGATCTTGTACCAGTTTCAGCGATGGAACATTTGCGAGTTTGACTCCATTTCTGGCCAAAATCGTTATGATTTTCATCAAACAACTACAAATCTGAAAGCCAAGAGGACAATATGATTATCACAGCATTAATTACTTGATTTAAAATATATTTGGAAGTTATTTTGAACTTGATTATGAACTTGTTACATGTGTTCATTTTTGCCTCTGCCGCCTCTCCGCACTGTAATTGTAAAACATGGCACGCGCACGCCGACCTGCCCCTATTTTGTGGGTTTGCCCGATATTATTTATAGAAAAATATATCAATGTCCGATGATGATTATCACGGCAAGAATTCCTTATGTCCCAGCCACCTTATTTTTTCATTTTTGTTAAACGTGTCCGGTCATCCGAATCTGATCCCCCATCCATCATCATAAATGATCATCAGGGGATCATCATCGCTCCATCCATCCAGCATCCGAACAATTTAACAAATTAACGTTACATGCATGCTAACACTAGTAACAGCTCTCCCTATTTTGGAATGCCAAATTTGTTTCATCATCATTTCAAATAAGTTAATCTAAATTTATAACTAAAATCAAACCTTGATTGATCATCGTCGAGCTCTGACTCTGAGTCTACTTAGAGTTAGACTTAGTACATTACACACGGTACAGTATACGGACATGGATCGAAATCGAAATACAGTGCAGTCTAGTAGCAGCGAAATATAGCAGGAAAACGTTAGCAACCTCACAAATACATATTATTGTATCGTAAAGTAAAATGATAAATTTATAACCATTTTAATCTTTTTTCTCTTGAAAATTATAAAAGTCATTTAAAAATATTATTGAACATAACATCTGATTTTAACATTTTAATTCAAAAGTTTTTGAAAGTATAAATTGAAAAAAAATCAAATCTACAATCTACCTAAAAACCTCTCTGAGAGAAAACGATGGTCACAGAAATTTAGCGAAGTGAACCTTCCTCATAGCAAGACTGCAAAGTGTTGCCGCCCTCTACGTTCGGTGGATAAAATGATCTCGAAGAGCTCGTGAAAGTTGGTAATCACGCCCACAATAAATCTCATTGGCTGAGCGAGTGCGCGTGGTGTAATAACACGGAAATCCGATTGGTTAAACGAAAAGATGAGCTCTGATTGGAGCAGCGTGAAGAATGTGGGTAGCGATGTAAATGTTATACTTTGATGCGCGTGGAAGATAAAAAATAGGTCAAGAAAGTACACACACGCGTAAACAAAGGAAAGTACATGTAGGTCGTCTGCTAACCTTGTAAATGGCAGACCGATGAAAATACACAAAACTATGACGAAATATTCATCAAAATATGTTTGGCTACTACAAGTTATTTTGAAATGGCATTGTATAGTTTTGAAAGTACATACAAGAAGTATAAAGACTAGGCCTACTTTATCTCAGTATAGAAACAGAATTGTTATATACATATTTACAAAACATATTATAGGGTAGTATACTTATTCAAAGATTACACAATGATTGCATGTAATATAGTATAGCAATCGAATGTACAGTGTCTCTTATGAAACAATAAAATACACATTATCTATTATTGATTATAAATGATATGAAATCATTCATACATTTTGAAAAGCATTATGTCATCGTACATTTTTGGGCAAAGAAACAAACCATCAAACATAATTATAAAATAGCATCAAGTGACTCATTTACCATGCTGTTATGTAAACGATTGAAACCAATCCTTTGTTTTCACGAGAGAATGCGTAGAAATGCGATAAGGAATGAGAGTAAAACTTCAGGTAGAAACTGAATAAAATTCCGCTTGCCATTCCTATTGCGAACAGATATTGCAAGATCTTTTGAACATATATTTAAATGTGTTCACAGAGCTTGCCATTTTTAGTGATCTGTTCAACTGATTCAATGCTATAATTGAAGATACGAGGGGGCTATGTTTAAAGGTATACGTTTATAGCTGGATTACAGGCGCCCGCATAGAGATACACAGTATCATGAAACGCCTCCTTCTAGTCTCATCCCCTGACACTTTTATATTAAAAGGGATATATTCGTATGTTTTTGGATTGTCATATCAAAGTGAATTATCCCTGAATTCAAGATTGTAGTTTTTAAATTTGTATTTCTACTTTTTTATTTTTTATCAATCAAGCTCGATTATAATATTATAGGCCGGTATCCAGTTGAGGCTGTACTTTAAAATTAGAGAGGCTGCGCTTGATAAAGAATATCTTCAGTTTT
Source organism: Heliocidaris erythrogramma (assembly GCA_025617745.1). Classification (NCBI taxonomy): domain Eukaryota; kingdom Metazoa; phylum Echinodermata; class Echinoidea; order Camarodonta; family Echinometridae; genus Heliocidaris; species Heliocidaris erythrogramma. The sequence continues at coordinate 6,114,581 of CM046860.1, read as the reverse complement.
CGTCAAACCAACCAAGTCAGTATTGTTTGTTACCTCTTTGCCAAATTAAAGTCAGAGTCTGTCAGACAGTGAATTATCCGTGAGTAACAATTTAGTTGGTGAAGTAATTACGTCGAAATGGCTCCTAGTCCTACACCAGGTAGTGGTAATTTATCTGCTGTCTTGCGTTCTACAGGAAATCTTGTGTTGGTAAGTTGCAACTAAGTACTACTACTAGTTTAAGTAGTAAGTTGTGCATTTACGCCTTTGCATTTACGCCGGGAGTTTCCCGGGCGCTACCGCTGGCGTCCCGCCCGCTTACATTCGAACGTCCGTGCGCATTGACTCGCCATTTCATCCCAGGAAAGGCAGGAGCTTCCTGTGTGAGCTGCCAAAACAAAGGATTACCCCATCACGCATCAAGTGTCAAGGGTGGTAAAACAACCAGTGCGCTTGATATTGTAATCATTCTATAAAAACTTGTTAGTTTGTTAGTTAATTTGTTTTATTTTTTAAATTAACCTTTTGAAACATGCACATTCACAATGCATACATTTCAATTGTACTCATTTTTATTGTATTTTTTTTGCAAATATGTTCATTTGTATAATCATATGATATATTCATTATTGTAAATATGTTTATTTGTATAATCATATTCATTTCTGTAAAGATGTTCATTTGTACAGTGTTACAATCATATCTGCATATTCATTGTAAATATGTTCGTTGTATAATCATATTCATTATTGTAATTGAATGTCATGAATGTGTTCTTGTTGTCTTGTTGAGACTCTCATACTCCCGATTGGGGTTCGATAGAGTTTAATAAAAATTAAAATCTAATCGAATCTAGTAATCTAAATATCAGTCCACCACGTCCACCATGTCCACGCTTAGACCGAAAATGCTGTCTCTCGTTCGTTAGCTCTTGAGAACTTGAGTAACTTGGTCTTCGAGTTAGACTTAGACTAGAGAAAGAAACAGTTGTAAAGTTAAACGTGTTGTATTAGTAGTAGTACTCTGCTGTGCAAACCGAGTACACATTGACTTACAGTCATACTATACAATAATACAGTTTGAATACGGCCATGACGGCTGCAAGTGCAAGATTTTCAAACGAAGAAAACCTTGGACCCTGAATTACCTGACAAATAAGCGTTAAACGGATTATTCAGTCCAATTGGTAAGATGAACCGATTCGTTAAATAGTAGAGCCTGCTACGTCCTAGGCCTAACCAGTATGTAGATCTAGTAGATACATGTATAAAGAAAAATCAAATTATTGCGATTTTTCGAACTACATGTCGGCGTGTAGTCAGTTTGCACAGCAGAGTGATACGACGGTTTCTGTCTCTAACTAGTGAAGAGCTACATGTAACAAACTTTTTCGGTCTAGTCCGCGGCTAGCCCCAGAACGCTGCCACTTCGTCCTGAGTGAAATTACTACTAATTTTCCGTGGGGCTCACAATTTCGGTCAAATGACCATGTAAAGTTGTATCGTAGACCTGTACATATTTTCTTAATTAAAATATCATATATGAAAGCAAATCGGCACTTTCCTCATAAATATATAGCATCAATCAAATATTACTTTTTTTCGCTCAATTATAATCTTCCCTCCTCGTCTCTCGCAAGCGAAATCGAGAACTTAAAGTTACGTAAAAGCATTGGAGCTGCTACTGACGCTCCTGCGTATTGCAAACTATACACCGGCCTACGAAAGTTTTTAATATATATCTACAGGAGCTGGGAAATTAATACACATGTAGGTCTGTCGGACCGTTTGACTGCCGATACTCCATCTACGGCAAGTCAGTGCCAGTCTGAAGAAGCCTGCAGAAACTAGTAGGCGAAAGCTAATAAGGTAGTTGATTGTGAAATGATACAAATTCACTTTAATACATGTATATTTAATATACAATAAAAATGTTACTGTTAATTGCTCAGACACATTAAGCAAGAGCATTATGAATACCTGTATTTATTTTTTTATTTATTTCTTATATTTAGACAGGGTGACTCATTATCACCAATATTGGTGGTCTTCCATGATGCCCTGATTATAGCCATAATAAGTAACAATAATAGCCAACAAATCATGAAAATAAACTCATAACAAAAAATAAATAAGAACATACATAAATATATATGTAAAGAGTATATGGTATCCTCATAATTAACATTTGTTTTTTACAAACATGTTGAAATATCTATCATCTTAATAAGTCATCAAATGTATAGATGGTGATACTTTCTAAAATACGTTGAAAAATAACCATGTATATATTAGTTATTTTTTAATGGCATAATATAGTTTTGAAAGTATACACAAAGTATAAAGACTACTTTAGCTCAGTATAGAAACCAATTTGTTATAGGCCTATACATATTTACAAAACATATTATAGAATAGTCAAATATTACACAATGATTGCATGTAATATAGCTAGGCCGAGGCTATAGCAATCGATTGTACAGTGCCTCTTATAATTTTGAGTAAAATACAAATATATTTATCGTTGATAATGATTGATAAAGAACAAATGTCGTACTTAGTACAACGCGCGTGTGTGGTATGTGCATGCACGCAGTATTTGATTTGTAACTACAGGTAGAGATCGATGGGCGCGACTCAACAGCAGCCACCTATTGAGTCGCCATCCCAGAAGTACGTATATAGTGACGTCATTCTCTTTAAAATGGAGCATTTTATGTTTTTAATTTTTATATATTACATCAAGATTTTTGGCAAGAATATAGTTTGTTTTAGCAGTATAGAAAGTTTAAGGCCTCAGGTGGTGACTCAATGTGCATGGACGTTTAACGTACATCTACATGTACTTGCATGTTTATTTGCCAGCCAAAATCATTTTTATGCCTCCGCCCACCGAAGGTGGGTGCCGGAGGCATTATGTTTTCGGGTTGTCCGTCCGTCCATCCGTCCCACTTCTCGTTACCGCGATATCTGAAGAATCATTTGAGGTAGGAACCTCAAACTTAGTACTAGTATGTATCCCCATACTAAGATGAACTGATTAGATTTTGGGGTAAGGAGGTCAAAGGTCAGAGGTCACAGAGGTCAATTTACATGAATTTACATCTTGGTTTTTAGCACTGTTACCGTGATATCTCAAGAACTGTTTGAGGTAAGAACTTCAAACTTGGTACTACATGTAGTATGTATCCCTATACGAAGATGAACTGATTAGATTTTGGGGTAAAGAGGTCAGAGGTCAAATTACATGAAATTCTTGGTTTTTAGCACCGTTACCGCGATTTTTGAAGAACTGTTTGAGGTAAGAACTTCAAACTTGGTACCAGTATTTATCCCCATAGAAAGAGGAACTGATTGGATTTTGGGGTAGGTAGGTCAAAGTTCAGAGGTCACAGATGTCAGTTTACATGAAATTACATGGAATTACATCGAATTACTGGTTTTTAGCACCGTTACCGCGATATCTCAATAACTTAATAAGGCCTGGCACATTTGGTTAGCTTTCTGGATGGATGTAGAAACATGTTGATGAAATGTGAGTCCACTATCTATTAGAATACCAAGATCCCTTTCACAAGACATCCTCCAGTGTATCGTGCTCCATGAAGTACATGTAGGAATGGTGCATATTGTTATTTCCTATGTGAAGAGTTTTGCATTTATGTGAGTTCAGAGGAAGTTGCCATATGAAAGACCAATTCTCTATGTTAGTCAAATCATTTGACAAGAGTTAATATCAGGTTACAGGTACTGTAGCATAAATCTTGGCGTCGTCAGCGTACAACTGTGTAAAACTCGAGGTAACATCTGGCAGATCATGAGTGTGGGCTCGAGCACGCTTCCTTGTGGTATGCCGCTCAGTACACAAGTCCAGTCACAATTTGAGTCATCAACAACACACTGTACACTGTCAGAGAGAAAGGCCTTGACCCATGATAAAAGCGGATCATGTATGCCAAAGGATTCAACCTTTATCAAAAGTCTGGTATGTGGGACTGAGTCAAAGGCCTTAGTCCAAGTATATTACATCAACAGGGTCACCATTGTCGATACTTTTTGTCCAATCTTCTAGCTGACAAAGCAACTGAGTTGTACACGAACGTCCTGGTACGAATCCGTGCTGACCTTCACAAAGCAGTTGTCGACTCAAATGTTTGACAATGGCATCGCTAAGTATGGACTCCATGACCTTCACCACGACAGATGTAAGGCTTATAGGGCGGTAGTTACTGGCATCCTTCCTGCTACCTTTCTTGTAGATAGTGCTCAGTAATATTTGCTGCCTTCCACTCTAAAGGAAGAACACCCTGTGCAAGTGACATGTTGAAAATCATGGCAAGCGGCTGACTAATCTGGTTAACTATTTCCTTTAAGACACGCGGATGTAGATTGTCTGGACCAGCAGATTTACAATTCTTCAACAGTAGTAGCTTCTTTTTAACAGTTTCAGCTGTGAAAGCCACTGTGTCAAGTACAATGTCGTACAAGTATCCAGAAGGCTTCGGTATATTGGAGAGATCCTCAGTAGTAAAAACACTACTAAATTGTAGACTCAACTCATCAGCCTTCTCCTGACTAGCAGTAGCTATTGTCCCATTGCGTCTAGAAAGGTTACATATTCTGCTTCTGCTCTTCGTTTTACTATTGACATATCTCCAGAAAGACTTTGGATTGGATTTAACTTCAGGTGCTACCCTCAGTTCAAAATCATTGCACAGACCCCGAGTCATATCTCGCAAAGAGTTTCGTACACAGGCATAGACAGCATAATCTACAGAACTCCTCCACAATCTTTGCTGTCTCTTGGAGAGAGTCAAAGCTTCACGAGTAATATAAACGTTTCTTTTCCTACCATTACTTTTGGCACGTTTTGGAACATTACATGTAGCTTCCATACATTGATGAAGTTTGGCAGAGAATTTTTCCCACGATTCAGTGCAATTTAGATCAGCAAAATATTCATTCCAATTGATATCACTAAATGCTTCCCTCATTTCCGTAAAGTTGCCCTTATTGAAATCATAAACAGAGTCCTTTCTCTCATGTCGTTGTTCACATCCTAGTGTGGTGTTAATTAGGAGGCAATAGTGATCGCTCTTCTCCAAAGGAGGTAAAGTATCATAGATAAGTTCCTGATCATCAGTGAGAACAAGGTCAAGAACATTAGCTTGTTGCCCTTTTCTGAACCTTGTTGGTTTTGATATGTGTTGAAAAAGGAAACTGTCTTGCATTGCACTTAAAATTTGATATGCTGGCTGACCTTCTCTGCATTGTGGGTGCCAGTTAATCCAGTCAATATCTGGGAAATTAAAGTCTCCAACGACAATTACATGTTGCTCTGTTTTTTGAGTCATATCACAAAGTAATTTACACAAGAATTCATTGTTTACTACACTTGAGGATGGACTGCGATAAACACATCCCAACAACAGAGTAATATTTCCTAACAAGGTTACAGAAGACCATAGAGACTCAGAAAAATCAGTATTTAATAATCTGGTCATCAATGACAGATAAAGTTTGCTTCAAGTACATGTACATAATAACACCTCGCACTTTAGTTTTGTCAAAGTTATTAAAGTTGACATATCCTTGCAAGTTAACTGATGCTGGTTGAAGCGGAAATGTTGAACTTTTCGGATTAGCTTCAGTAACCATTACACAATCGGGATCATGTACACGAACTAGTTGTTTGCAGCTCAATGAATTTATTTACATATGAGTGAGCATTAGTGTAAAGTAAATTCCCATGACTTTTTGAAATGGTAACTCCACTCGGTGGCAGTCAATGAGGAAGAGGTACATGTAGAGGTACTCCTCCTACTGCCCCTTCGGATCTTGAAACGTCATTACTCACCATATTCTTGACAACTTCTGGATAAGTTGCTGTAGTTGTTTCATAATCTCGTTTGTGACTCTTCCTGGCAACAATCTTCCCATTATGTATGAAGATGTCAGATTCACCCTCACTTCTCCTTCGAATCTTGAGTTCTATCCACAACGCTCTCCTTTCTTTACGTTGTGTAGGAGTTAGGTCTGGCAAGATATATGTGTTGGCACATCTGTCTGTGTTCTTCAGCTTACGAGCAGAAGAGGGGATGTCATTTTTGTGACCATCATCTTCAAGCTTAACTAACTCTTGGTTTTTCGTTACTCTCGCGGACCCCACCAAGCCGGTTGACGCCCTTTATTTTGACCCCAGTGATCGTCATACCACTGGTGATAAGACTCTTCACAGCATTAAAGTCCTCTCTCTCTCTCTCGACTTGAGGCCACATCTGCCTAAGATTCAGGCAAGTTATAAATGACCACATTATTTTTACGCCTCTCCCTATCCATGATTTCTTCCATCGTGGCAACATTGACACATTCAGTGGGTAAAGCTGATAACCCTGAGGGAGTAGTCCTGATGATGTAGAAGAAGGAGAAGGGCCAGAGGTATCGGTAGCATTGCCATTACCAACAACATGGGCATAGCTAGCCTTGTTAAGAGTTTTCAAGTTCTTGATTTCTTCCTTCACTTTAACAATTTCCTTCTTAACATCAGAGATAATTTGCTCAACTGTTAGTGTTGGCCTTAGTTCAATGCCTGGTGTTGATGAAGCACAGGCATGTCTAGCAGCCACTATAGCTCCAGTCTCACACTCCTTGCAAAACCAATGAAGGTTTGCATGATTGGTGAGAAAATCATACATCTCAACCGATACATCCTGGCATTGAAGACATGCCCAACGCAGACATGACTCACACTCTATCATGAGATCAACTGCACAGTTTTTACAGTTTTACATGTGTTTTTACATGTGTAATTTCCATTCTTCCTGCCTTGTGAATGTGAATCAGATGTCCCAGACCCAGCCCCAGCTTTACCTTTACCAGATGAAGCTTTCCTGTGGCTCTGACCTTTCTTAGAGCTTTCTTTGGATTTTTCAAGCGATCTCGTAGCTTTCTGGATTGAACCACTGCGACTGCGTGTGATGACTGGTTTTTCAACAGCCTCTTTTTCAGATGCACTTTCCAAACTTGGGAGGATGGCATGAGTGCACTCTGCAGGCCACATTTCCTAATGGATTTCTTTCAAATTTTGTATGGAGATGTATCTTGGTATAATCTACATATCTTTACTTTGTGGTGATGCTGCCCTCATTGTTCGGTCAGTTACATGTACAGTGTCAAAGGTCATCTGTCTTGTGCACTCTAACTTCCACATTTCTTGATGGATTTCTTTCAAATTATTTATGGAGGTGTGTCTTAGTGAAATCTACACATCTTTAGTGTTTGCTGATGCTGTCCCCAGTGTTCCACTTTCTATAGGGTCAGATGTCGCATTTTGGTTGCATGCATTCTGGAGGACACATTTGTTGACTGATTTCTTTCAGATTTTGTATGGAGGTCCATCATAGATTACTCTAGACCTCTACAGTTTATGGTGATGCTGCCTCCAGTGTTCCGTCTTTCATAGGGTCAAAGGTCATATTTTAGTGGATATCTTGTGCGCTCTGAGGTCACATTTCTTAACAGATTTCTTTTGAATTTTCTATAGAGATGCCTTATACTCTAATCTACACACATTGTAGATTAGGGGAGGTTCTTTGTCCCTAGCTCCTTCGAATAGCTGCCAGTGTCGGAGGATACACTCGCATTGCGCGGCAATGGACATTTCTAGTTTTGTATTTGTGCTTCATCAATATCATACCATGACAAATTATGTTTCTTTTATTCCTTTTTTAGGAGGAAACGTCAATCCCTCAACCAAAAGAAAATGGTAAGTACAATGTATGCGCAAGGCACACCAAGTAATAGTGGTCATCATATTGACCACTAAGCGGGACGAATGCAAAAATACTACCGGTACTCATTTTCTATGTATTAAAGGTATGGGGGGAAAATAAGATAAATATTTCAAATACTTCCTTTCCAATTCAGCTCTTAAAAATCTCACTCCTTCCTCAAATGGATGTTAGGAAGAACTGATGATATTTCCAGCAAAAGCCAAAGTCAAAATCATGTTCAAAACCGAAGAAATCCCCGCCGATTTTTTTTCGCGATCGCATGTTGTTTGCATTCCGCCAATGTTTTAGATAAAATTTCGATCTCTACGATCGCGCACACAGAAAATTGGGACTCAATTTTTCGTGTGCGAGATAGGGGACCAAATTGTTTTTATATGTCTTTTGTGCACTCTAACTGCCATATTTCTTGACGGATTTCTTTCAAATTTTATATGGAAGTGTGTCTTAGTGAAATCTACACATCTATAGTGTTTGCTGATGCTGCCCCCAGTGTTCTGCTTTTTATAGGGTCAAATGCCATATTTTGGTTGCTGTCTTGCATGCCTTCTGGAGGACACGTTTGTTGACTGATTTCTTTCAGATTTTGTATGGAGGTCCATAATAGATTACTCTAGACCTGTACAGTGTTTGGTGATGCTGCCCCCTGTGTTCTGTCTTTCATAGGGTCAAAGGTCATATTTTAATGGGTATCTCATGTGCGCTCTGCAGGTCACATTTCTTGACATATTTATTTCAAATTTTCTATAGAGATGCATTATACTCTAGTCTACACACATTGTTTTGGTGATGCTGCTGCTAGTGTTGACAATAGTCCGGGCCACTGGCAGCAATCTCTACGCCATCCTTTTGTTTGAGGGAGAGGGAGGGGCTGGGGGAGGTTCTTTCTCCCTCCTTCGATTCGCTGCCAGTGCCGGGGGATATATTCACATTGCGCAGCAATGGACATTTCTAGTTGAAGTTGGGACAATTATTTTTTTTTTACATTACTCCTTGAAGCTTAACACTAATAATAATAATGATAACTAGAACTTTAATTCGTCACTGAAGATGAATTAGGTGGTCTGTCTGTCCATTTGGCAAATTGCTTTGTATTGTGATCTTATTTGTGCAAGATAATAATCGTGATAATGTTGACAATGGACAGAGACTTGAACCATTGAAAATCAGCGATTTGATATTGCAGGATACATGGGAGATTAATCCCATAGCTTTAATACACGAGAGGGAATCAGATTTGCGGACGGTTGTACACAAACTACTGCACACTACTTTCCAATAGACATAACACGCAAAATAAGGCAGTTTATTACATTGTTTGTGATTGTATATGTTATAATATTCAAAGAAAATGGTAACATGCAAGGCAAAAGGAAGAAGAAGGAAAAAACAGAGAAAAAAATGGATGCACCGGAGATCGAACCTGGGTTACTGGAATGGGAGGCAAGTGCTTTACCAATATACCAAAATATTTTCCATAGAGATAACACGTAAACAAAAAACGGGATTCTCAAATCACATAAATAATGGGCATGATCCGGACATCTTATCAAAAATTGGAGGGCACACTTATAAAAGCCCATAGTCTCAGCTATAACATACTAAAATTTGGAAGAAATTAGACCAAAAACCACTGAGATACTGCTCAAAGAAGGCTGGAATATAGAATCAAGATTTTTTTCAAAGTCATCTCCCATAGAGAATGCACGCAAATAAGGAAAATTCTGACATGTCGGCTTTAATTGAAAGTATCGCTATGATGACGTCATCAAAATTAAAAATAGTGGAACTAATCTTGTAGAGAATTGTCTCAGCTACACCATATCGAAATCTGGAAAAAAATCCACCACTTATTAGTGAAATATTGTCAAATGAATACAAAATTTATGACATCATTTTTTAAAAATAGTATAGTAGTATAGTAGTTTAGTATAGGCAAATTTAATGATTTCACAACGTGCAATTGGCTAAAATTATGCATTAATTCAAATATACAACTGACAAGCTTTCAGAATATGTAAAACAACTTGGGGGTATCTGTTCATTCTGACGAGCTATGGCGGCATGTTTTTACCACTTTTAACATTATATTGCCCATTGACGCACGCACAAATTTGAAAGTTTGACGTGCCTGTGGCATTATGGAATGTCGAGAATGACTGTAAATAGTTGGAAATTGTCAAGAATAGTGTCAGGAAGACAAACCATGCGAAAAAACAGCATTTTTTTTACGTTCTGTATGCGCTGCGCACAGAAAATATTGAAATGCTTAAAATGTCCTGAAACGTAGTCTTATTTGATTAAAAAGTGATTTTGACCATTTTTAAATTTTGACGCGCGCGTACATGTGCGTCATGTGCGCGAGGATTTTGTTGACATGTTATGTTGACCCTTGACGTGAAGTTTATGTGTGTCAAATATAATTCATTTTTGATGACTCGTTGTGAAGATATGATCGATAATGTGATTTCACAAAATGGCACAAGATGACGTCACAATGACTTGATGACTTCGAAAAACATCCGGGAACTCGATCTCATACGGCCTGATGACTGACGAAAATTTGAAGAAAATTGACAGAGCCGATTTTGAAGAATCATTGTAACAAGAAAGTGGGAGAAAAAATAAATAATAAAAATAATAATAATAATAAAGAAAAGTGTGACGAAATAAAGAGGTGATCTGTCTATGACAGATCTCCTAATAATAAACCATTCTTGTATAGTGCATATCACATTACATACAGTAGTACACTGTATGTCTCCAAACTCGCTATGCGCTGAGTGATATGAAAGGTATTAGTGCGAACTCTTAATAGTTTTAATCTCTCATAATGATTACTTTGAACGTTGAAAGCATGAATGACTGTGTAGGATTTAAACATATATTTTATGCAAGAGGGGGGGAAAAAGGCCATGCTATACTAAGCATGAATAATCTAGTTTACATATGATGTTGCACAGTTTATTTTGTTTTTGTTTTATGGTATACATTTGCAATGGCGGATCCAGGATTTTATAAAAGATGGGGCACAGAGCCGGAAAAGTACACAATTAAGGGGGCATTTTTTTTTCATTGTGTACTTAAGGTATGCCAGTTGGGTTTCAAAAGAGGGGGCACGGGCCGGTTTTCCCCCTATGTAGATCCGCCACTGTACATTTGATTTCTCTTCTTATCATTTGTAGAGGTGCAGATACAAATGCATGCTGTTGGAATCTGTGGATCAGACGTTCATTACTGGACTCATGGACGTATTGGAGACTTTGTTGTGAAAGCACCAATGATCCTTGGGCATGAAGCAAGTGGAATTGTGTCAGCTGTTGGAGACAAAGTAACTTCATTGAAAGTGGGTAAGTCACAGTGATCAGATTTAGTTTGGTAAAGGAGATACTAAAGATCTGTAAAATTGAAACCTTAGAGAGAGAGAGTCTGGTGTAAGGTTTGATGGTTGTGCGACATTCACATGTATTAACCATTTATATTTCACTAATCTCTGAATTATTATAATGTAGTCATTTCCAAAAGGTAATTTTAGGCCTTGTAATGAAAAAAAGGATTTTTTTTTTTTTCATTAGGTGATCGTGTAGCCATTGAACCAGGTGTGCCTTGCAGGTTATGTGAGTTCTGTAAAGGAGGGAGATATAACCTGTGTGCTGATATGGCTTTCTGTGCTACGCCTCCATATGATGGGAATCTAAGACGGTACTACTGCCATGCGGCAGATTTCTGTTACAAGTAAGTTTATTCTTGTACATACATTAGTAATAGGGTCTCTATGGTTATGTGATTAAACTGAACCCTAATGTTATCTGTAACTTATGGGATTTAAGACTAATGGGAATAGAATGGTGGCAATAGAAAGGACTACAACTTATTTCTTTGATAGGACAGGACAAATGAAGTGTAAGACTATAGAGATGTCCCTATATGGTCCTGTGTCATATCCCTCTTGTAATCATTAAATTACAGTTAAGAAATACTCATCATTTCAAATTTCCATACATTTTTCTTTTTACTTTATAGCACCTTACAGTATCTTGTTGAGAAAGAACAAGCTCAGCAAAACTAAAGATTTGTTTTATCTTTATGTGGATCATTGTCCCTGGACAAATCAAACAACCTGTGTTGACTGAATGTAGCACTTGTCTTTATGTTGACTCAAAGTTTCCCTTTTTCTTCCTTTCATTCTGTATTACATTGGAAATTTATTTGATTTTCTTTGCACTTTGGACAGAGAAATATCCTTGGTTATTTACAGTAATATTGTGAGGACCAGCAGGGCAGAACAAATTGGACCAGTCTGATAATACTTGTATAAAGCAAAATTGAAACATGTTCATCGACTTTGAAGACTTGACAAGAATGTTAAATACAAAATATAAGATTTTAAAAGAAAGAAAGAAACAATTATTTTCATACTATACATATTCTTTTGAAGTTTATCAAAGCTTGCCATACCTACATGTACATGTACTACCACAACAGATGAGTAGGTGAATTTATTGTAAGTATTGTGAATAGTAGTAATGAATTACTTAATACCATGATAGTATCAACCTAATGCAAGCTATCATCAGTTAGGGTGGAAATTGTTCTTAGACATTGGGGTCGTACTGCTACCTTCTCGTGGTGACTATGTTAAGTGTTTGGCACAACTAAAGCAGCATTCTGGAAGCCAACTCCAACCAAGTCAGTGCATATACTTTGAAACAGTACACCTTTACTCCTGCATCCTTCAGACCAAGGGACATTGCGCCCTTTTCCGTGCGAGCTACCAACTATGGCTACTACTGTGGTCTGCATTTTGCAGCTGAACGCTGAAGGTCTAACTCCAGCAAAATGTGACATAATCCAACACAGCTAAAGAGCATGGAGTCAACACTTTCCTACTACAAGAGACTCATTGCAAGTCTGAAGTAAAGCTCTTCATTAAAGGCTTTGACCTTGTAAGCTTCATCCCCCACAAGAAGCATGGCATTGCCACCTACACCAAGCAGGGAATCCAAACACCGGAAGCAAAAGCCCACACCTACCAAGTGAATGTCAAAATTAAGGTTCTAACTTTTTCCCTCCCTTCAACTAGTGACCTCTCCCTTCCTTTTTCCTCAAGTGGAAGAAATTACATCAGCCATCAAGGTCCTGAAGAATGGCAAAACACCTGGAAACAACAACATCCACACTGAGTTCTTGAAATACTTACATGTAGGTATTGAAGCAATACAGTGGCTCCACACCTTCCTCTCGAACTGTCTCATGACACGTGTCATTCCATCCCGATGGAAGGAGGACAAAGTTATTGCAATCTTAAAACCTAAGAAACCGGCCAATGACCCCAAGAGCTATAGACCGATTTCGCTCTTGTCCCATATCTACAAGCTGCTGGAAAGACTGATTGTTACAAGAATCACTGACATAGTGGAAGGCAATCTCCCGCATGCTCAGGCCAGGCTCCTGAAAAGACGTTCAACAACTGACCAAGTCGTGCGCCTTGTCAGTGATATCGAATCTGCTTTCCAGAGAAAGGAAAAGTTTGGTGCTCTCTTCATTGACCTAACTGCCACCTATGACACTGTTTGGCACCACGGACTCTATCTCAAGCTTCTCAAAACCCTTCCTGACATCAGCCTTATGAAGTTCATCATGCTACTCATCCAGGACCATTCCTTCACCCTAACAACATCCAATGGGGTTTGTAGCAGGAAGCACAAACTACAAAACTGTCTCCCACAAGGCTCAGTTCTCGCTCCTGTGCTGTTCAATATTTATACAGCCAACATGCCGTCTGGTGACAGTTCACAGTAAACATATGCAAATGACTCGGCTCTAGGCACTGCCGACAAGTCTTTCCAGGTCATTGAATCCATTCTGCAGAAAGATCTTTCTACCAACTCAGCCTGCCCAAGTCTGTTTGCTCCCTCTTCCATCTGGCGAACAAGTGTGCCAGTACGACACTGAACATCTCCCTGAATGGCGAGAGGCTTAAGTTCGACCGAACCCATAAGTATCTTGGTGTCATCCTAGACCGTAGTCTTACCTTCTCTCATCACACGAAGTCTGTCGCATCCAAGACAGAGGCCCGTGTCAACTAGTCCACTGCCTGGACTGTCTCCATATCGCGCGATCCGACACCCCCTCAACGCTGAAACAAGAACAGTCCTTACAATTCCACCCTCGTTTTTTTTTGACAGGTGAAATTTGGGGGTTCGCGTGATGAGTGGAGAGTCGCGCTTTGTGTGGGCCTGGGATATATGCGTGTAGAGAAAGAGCAGCGTAGGGGAATAAACCAAATAAAATGTGGGCCTGGGATATATGCGTGTAGAGAAAGAGCAGCGTAGGGGAATAAACCAAATAAAAACGGATAGAATCAAGACTACGTGTCAACCTGCTAAAGAAATTCGCTGGCACCAGATGGGGCGCTTCCTATAACACCCTGTGCACCTCGACCTTAGCTCTGGCTTACTCCATGGCAGAATATGCTGCACCAGCCTTGAGTCACAGCCCACATACCAAGAACATGGATGTTGTCCTCAACTCTGCCATGAGACTTGTCAGCGGCATACTAACAGCCACCCCTCTTGACAACATACTGTCAGGGATAGTACCTACTGACCTACGATGTGATTTTGTGAAGTTGAAGCTGTCCTGTAAAGCCGGGGACCATAGCCTGATCCCGCCTCCTTCAAACGCACTTGAATTCGATGGGCTGAACTGTGAGACTCTTCCACATCAGCACTACGACTGTTGACAATATATCAATAGTCCTTCAAACCAACCACCTGGCTGTGATCTCCCCCGCAAGCCTTGGGTTAACCTGAACAGACTCAGATCGGGTGTTGACCGCACATACATGTAGCACTACCTCCACAAAATAGGAGCTGAGCCATCCGACATCCCCCAGGCTCCCGAAGATTCGAAAGGCTTAAAAGAACTTGATGATGATACTGTAGACTGGCTCTAAACCAGCACTCCCAAATGACCGATCTTGACAGAAGTTGGCAACCACACCACAGGTTGACTGTCCGTCATCAGGAGTCCGTCATCACTCCTGATGACGGACAGTCAACCTGTCCGAAACGTCGAGTCTTCTCCACTCTCAACCTTCTCATCTGGTTTACAGTCCTTTTCAGGACTTCACACTTTCAAGAAGGATTACTTCTACACTCTCTGAATTTCTATCTCGCCTTTCCTTTTCTTCTCCTCTCAACTTTTCTCCACTTTCTTCTTCTTACGCAATAGTCCTTTTCAGGACTAACCACATGGTGAACCTTAAACCTTCTCCATGTATATCATATCTATTCTTCATTCTGAATGAAGTGACTGGGCGTTCATATTTTTCTGTAGCGAGCAAATCATAAAACTGCTTACTCTTTCTAGAATTAAACTGTGGGGTTGACTCAATTCTTCAGTAGTCAAGACACAATATTTAAAGCCTAGGTCACAACCCGCCGTGCATTTTTTTAGCCCGTACGTGTTCTGCGGAGGCCACGTCCGCCACGTTTTTCTGAAAACGTGGGGAGGGAGTAGCAAGAGCAGGGAGGAGTACGTCAACGCACTTCAAACGCACTACAACGCAAGGTGTAAGTACGTGGCCCGCACGCCACGCCTGGACGTGAGTGGTTGCGTGCATCGTACGTTGCGCACCTGGTAAGTGAGTCGTACGTACTTACAACGTACGATCACCGTGCGGTTGCGTTGTTATCGTACGGAGGCCGTACTTTCACGTACGGTGTCCTTACTGACTTGCAGGGAATAAGTGCGTGCAAGTGCTATAAACTTGAGTTTTTCCCGCCCTATGTCGTTGGTCACATTATAAGATCTTTCGACGTTCACTAGAACTCAAAGCTGCTGCTGCTAGACATCATCTACGGCCCGTTTCTGTTGGGCCTCTCTGGCCCTATTAGCTGTCTTTTGAGCTGACCCCTTTTTGTTAAAGGACAATTAACCCCACGTGATATTCTAGATGCACCTATTGTCTGCTACGTCTTTCCATGGAGGCTGCCATTTTGTGCATGACACGGATCATTAGGTACCATATGCATTGATAATAGCCTACCTTTACAACAGATACGTCGCTTTGTTCTGATTGTATTACGATTGTTATTGGCCATGGGCCTAGATAATTGACGACCCATGAGTTCTAATAGCCATCCTGTAAAGCAGATTCCTCGCTTTGTTTTGGTATTGTTACGATTGTCTCCGTCCTTGACGTATATTTTTTATGAAGTATATTTTTTATGAACAAATTAAGACCTTTTAAAAAATATATAAAACTAAACTTACATTTCAGAATATGTGACTTTATCTAATATATATTTGTCCTCTAAAAATCAATTACAAGTTAACGATGAAGGAAATTTTACTTGGGATGAAAAATATGTTCGTGTACACATAAAGTAATGGCAGCCCCCTTATTATTGCTAGCAGACGATAACTTGGCTGGAAAATAGTGATTTATATCTATATCCTGTGTTTTTACATGAAATTGCATGTATCAAATAAGAGGCATATACTACACCATTCAAAATAAGCTAATTCATACGCTGAGGTTAATTTCCCTTTAAGCTTCTTGGGCATCTTGGAGACGAAATGATGATACTCGACAGTCTGCTCTGCTTTTATATATCCTGCAGAAATCAGCGCGCACAACGTGCGTTGTAAGTGCATAGCACGTACTTCCTCGGTGTGGTTTACGTGAGTTCTACGTGCTCAATTGAACTGGAGAAGCGCCGAATAAGCACGGATCCGCACTTATCACGTGCTAGGTGCGTTGTGCGCTCGTTAGCAGCAGAGGGCACGCACGTCACCCGTACTGGGGGTGAATCCGTAGACCGCCCGAAGCCTGAACGCAGCGAAAGTTCCTCCTGCAATAAAAATTCTATGTCTTGTCTGCGTGCCCCAAATCCGTACGGATCCACAAATTTTGCCCACGTTTTTGCACGCAAACAGCACGCTCTTGCAAGTACGGCGGGTTGTGACCTAGGCTTAAGGCAAGGCAGTTTTGACCAAACAGCAGGATAACATGTCTCCACATGAAGGCGATAGACAAACTTCCAATTATCATTGTGTTTTATGCCTCAGATTTCATTCTGGGAATTCCCTCCACCAGCTATATAGTCTTCTTTCCAAACAGTGTACATTCAGGATTTCTTCTCAATCATCAGTCTGCGGATCTCCACCAATTTTGGATCTGTGGTATTCTTTTTGGCAGTGTATGAGTGTTTTGTTTTTTTCCTTTCAAAATATGATGGGAAACCATAAAGGAGTTGTCATTTTATGGTATGGTACATTTATAATGACTACTTGTTTTTGTGCTACTTTCTTAATAAGCTCTACCAAGAGATATATCTATGCAACTTTTCAGCTGTCTTCTTTATTCATTCAGTCTGGAGAAATATTCCCTCTCTCATTGTATTCTTTCATTTTGTAGATTACCTGATCATGTAAGCATGGAAGAGGGTGCTCTATTGGAGCCTCTGTCTGTTGGAGTCCATGCATGCAAACGAGCTGGTGTGACTATTGGGAGTAAGGTGCTCATATGTGGAGCAGGTAGGTGTATGTCTTTACATCAGGTTTTATATTATTTGATGGAGACAGGCAAGAAGGTATATGCTTGGGTGATAATTTCTCCAAGAATTTCCTTACTTCGACCCTTTTATTAAAGTTACATATACTGTACCCTAAACCAAGCATTAACCCTACATATTATTTGATGCCTTAGAGCAAATGTAAGATGACTATTGTCTGTAGTACACAGTATTTTATGCACTTCCACTTTATACCTAGGTCTATATACAGGAGTGCAGTTGGATTGAAATGTCATTATAGTCTGACCTTAAATGTGCTCTTCTGTTAAATGACAAATGGCTGGAATGCTCCCAAGGGAGTGGAGATTGTGCCCCTTCAGAATATACATGTAACTGAATTCAATGACCAAAGTATTAATACACTTTTAAAATGCCAGTCATTATTCTTGAGCGGAACATATCAAATTATTTCATACTGTGGAGATAACAACAATGACCAAAAAAACCAACACTATGTTTTCAGACAAACCCAGAAAGCATTTGAAGGTTTGCAAGACTTTACATAGTTTTATGGCAGGAATGAAACACTGACTGAAAGGTGTGGAGGTGTAATGAAGTAATAAGTGAGATACGCATGAATTGTTGACCCTCTACAGTAACAAGTAATATTTTGTACATGATACACAGCCATTGAATACCAATTAGAAGAGGGGTAACCAAAACAAAATTTGGGCCAACTGTTTTTCATAAAGGATTGAAGAGAGCGATGATTTTTTAAAGAGCATCTGTCTATCTAATCTTTATAACGTTTACTTGTTATCCTTTGTCTTTAAACCAGGACCTATAGGATTGGTGAATCTAATGACAGCCAAAGCCATGGGAGCTTCTTCAGTCATCATTACAGGTACCAAATAAAGTTATTATATTCAACCAAATAGGCATTCATTGTTTTAACTGTTACTGTGCTACATCCCATGGTCATCTCTTTTTACACCAAGTGCTACACAGCCAACAAGTATATTTGATTCTAGAAAGGAATCTAGAAAGAAGCTGTCTTGTTGCTACATCCAGAATATTTCTTCTGAATATATCTTATCCCAAATTTTTGTTTAGGATCCATCCAATTTCAGTGATTATTTGTCCAGACTGCTATTCATGTTCTTTACAGATCTTAATCATAACCGCTTATGCTACAGTCACAAGGCCATGTTACGGACCTGCGGATGCCTGCGTATATTTGGATAATGAAAATGCGTAATTTTTACCCCCAAATAACGCAAATTTGAGCAAAAGTTACCTATATTCTGCGGACGATACGGATTAGTTACGGATGTTACGTATGAATTACGGATGTTACGGGTAAAACCTGTTGATGAGCCCATCCGCTGCCAACCCGCTGACACATGTCACGGACGACTTACGGATGACTTACGGACGATACGTATGAGTTACGTAGTTTATGTATGGATAACGTATATTTTGCGGATGCTTACGTATATTTCATCCGCAGCAGAATTTTGAGATTTTCAAAATTCACGCTGCGGATCTGCGTATGTCTGCGGATCCTGCGGATTAGGTTACGGATGGATACGGACGTTTTACGCAAAAATACGCAAAGATACGGATCAATACGCATGATACGGAACAATACGCAAATTCTACCTAAATTCTGCGCAAAAGACCTTGCGCGGGAAATTTAAAATAATTTTGAGATTTTCAAAACTTTTTCGCGGAAGACCTCGATTCCTGCGCACTCCCACGGATTTTTACGGATGCACTTACGGATGATACGCATGATACGGATTGCTGCGGATTTCTACGGATTTTTACGGATGCACATCGCGCGTATCTGTCCGTCTGACCATAGCATTAGAACTAGGATCCAAGCTTGGTGCTGATCACATCTTTCACATGAACACTATGGCCCGAATTCACAAAGGATGTTTGGTTTAAAACGTGGTTTAAACCCCTTCCTGGGTCTTTTAAGCTACATGCGCACTGAATCCAATCTAATCATTTATTTTCTTTGAGTGCGCCCATGGGCAATGTGCGCTTATTTTAGTACACTTACGGAGGTTTAAACCTTACCCGTCAACCTCATTTGTGAATTTGGGCCAAAGTATTACCATTTATTACCATATTCTTTACAGATCTTGATCAGAACCGTTTAGACGTAGCATCCAAGCTTGGTGCTGATCATATCATTCGTGTGGACACTAGGGATGTACAAGAGATGGTCAAACGTATACATTCTGCTCTAGGAGAAGAACCAAGTATTACCATAGAGTGCACCGGAGCACCGCCAGCCATTCAAACAGGCATCTATGTAAGATAATTTTTTTTTTTGATCATTCAATTATAAATAAAAAGAAAATGACATAGAATTCACTGGAGCACCACCATACTTGATTTTTTGTGAAAGGACATTATTTTATTCATAGCTTTCTAAGTATGTTGTTGAATAAGTTTTTTTTTCTATTTGCAGCCTTTAATTTTATTTTTTTTGTAAAATACAGGATGGCCCGAATAAATCGGACTAGCATACTTCCAGGTGACACGACATTTGCTCCCGCGACATTTCCTCCTCCGTCCATATCTCGAAAGGTCAAAGGTTTAAGGTCAAGGTCATGCTTTTTTTTTTTTTTAAAGGACAATGTGAAGATTATGATAAGGGTTAGGTTTAGGATCAACATGGCAAAGTTAGACCGGAGCAATTGTCACAGGAAATGTCATGGAACCTACTTCCAAGAATGCGGGGCAAATTTCATCGCTACTAGTAGTTGGGGAATCTTTTTCAAAGGAAATAAAAATTTGCCCAAACTGGTTGAGCAGCATATTTTTTTTTATTCTAGCTGCATTTTTGGGGAAACAGATTTGAAGACATCCACTGGCATGCTCCTTGCAGAAAAATAACATGTCATTGTGTAGTTTCAGAAATGGTATTAGGCTTAAGCTATGGGCAAGCTGTAATAAATTTTAGATTGAACACACACTTCCCATACCCATTCCCATACCTATTATTATGAGTAGCCTTCATATTTATGTGAATATATTTGTAGAAGTGCATAATGTATATTGAGGAAGTGCCAATTACTATGACAAGGCAAGACAAATTGTTTTAAACACATTTTCATTGATACTGGACAAATTTGAACTCCTACCTTGCGTTACAAAATGCTACCTAAAACAAAAACCCTCTACCAAAATTGTCAATCTTAGTATCATTTTTCATGTGAAAAGACTCCCCTTCCGCTGGTACCAGTAAGTTTGACCCCGCATTATTAGAAGTATGCTAGTCTGTTTTTTATGGGCCACCCTGTATGGTGACAATCTTTCTTTCTTTTATTGAAATTCTGTTTGATTTGTTATATTATCTGAATAATACACTTCAAAGTGTTTTTCAAAATTCTTCATCTGACATTCTTTCTAAACTTTCTGAAAAAAAGTTTTGAAAGAGGATGAATAAACAAATATATTGCATATACATGTATGTATGTAATTTGTGCCTTAAGTTCATGAAGTATATTCAAATGTCATATATTCCTTTTCATCTCTGCTAACTTTAAGCAGTCTTAAAAATTGACACTTACTCAAACCTTTGATTTTCAAAGGCAGCACATCATGCCTAGCATTTCTAACTGATTGACATTTTGTTTTAAAATGTCATAAGAATTTTTATCTGAAATGTTGAAATCTACATTCATTGTGGAGTTTGTGCTAATTCATTTATTTCTTGGGTAAAGACACGACAGTGAATAAGAATTCATCAATACAAATTTGTAGTTATTCATAAAGCTTGCCTGTTATCTTATACCTGTGTCTGGTATTGTTTCTTTCTGTCTCTTGTAGGCAACTAAATCTGGAGGTGTACTTGTCTTGGTAGGACTTGGACCTGCTGAAATCAACTTACCAGTGGTCAATGCAGCAGTCAGAGAAGTTGATATCAGAGGAATATTCAGATATGTCAATTGGTAAGTTTACTAGAAGCCAATAGTAGCTATGAGAAGGGTAACTATTCTAGACATTTTAATTTTCATGTGTATTTGAGATGTAATTGGGTTGACCACATCATTGTCATTACCATGTCAAAGTAATAAACAAGAGTCCAATCAATAAGAAAAATCTGTGTGATTGTGTTCATCTTGTGGATTATGACAAATTCTCAAAATGCGGTTTCTTGAAATCCACTGCTTTAACAATTGACAAGGTATACAAAGCTGAAGAAATAATAGAGGTGAAATAGAAAATTATTGGAGATGTAATGACCATGTATTTGCTTGTTAATATGCCTTAAATGTTAAACCATGCAGCATCTTAGAACCTGAATTGTCATGCTATACAGTGTGCTATTTCAATATGGCATGAAAAAGAGACATAACGAAGCCCTGGAGGGGTAAGGTATCTGACAAATACGGCAGTCTGATCAAACACGCAGTGTCATGTTGCTATTACGCTTTTTCGACACGCATTGTGTTTCCTATAAACAGGATACTATCGTCAACTAGCAAGGATGTACTAACCACCCCCCACTTGAGTAATGTTATTTACCAATTTCAGTGCCGGTGCGATGCCAGGTACGTGGGCCGTACTTCTCAGCGGTTGGCTGATCGCATTAAACAACACGTCCCCTCGACTATTCGGAACCGTACAACCAATCAGCGCACGCAGCCTGTCCATTCATGCAAATCAGAAATGCACGCTAACAGACCAAAGATAGCCAAATGCGATTCAGCGATTGGTCTCCATTTGCTGAACAATCCAGCTTGCGCACAAAGCTATGCCGACGATCAATTCTCAATTATGTCCGAGGCCAGAAGCGCAGCGCATTTACGCTTTCTGGAAGCCGCCTACATTCAATTGCACGAACCCCTTCTGTGCAGACAAAAGGAGTTCGTCCAAGTTTTGCGATTGTTCTGAAATTACGGTGTCTGGGTTACGTCCGGGTTCATCAAGTATAAGATAGTTGATTTTTAGTAATTTGTTATATACCTGCGTGATAACCTGATGAGTGCAGGTCGAAAAGCTTCGTTATCATGTTTCTTTTTCGTGCCATATTGAAATTTTGTAGTACCAAGAAATTATTAGTGTGCTATTTGGTTTTAAAGTGTGTTCAATTACAGGTTTTACAGATTGGGCACCCTTGATATGTTTATAATGTTTGTTTGATATATATTTCTAAACTCTCTTTTATATTTCCCCTCCTCCATAGCTACCCAACAGCATTGGAAATGATAGCGAGTGGGAAGGTTGATGCAAAGCCTCTTATCACTCATCACTTCAAGCTATCAGAATCCCTCCAAGCCTTTGAGACTGCAAAGACTGGTGAGGGTGGAGCCATCAAAGTCGTGATACATTGTGACCAGTAACTGCACAACTGTATTGTCAAGGTTGTCATCAAGGTTATGATCAAGGTTGTTATCCTGGTCATTCAAGATCGCTGTCAAGATCGCTGTCAAGGTTGTTATCATCAAAGCAGTTAGCAAATATATTATCAAGGTTGTCATCTACTTTTCCATCAAGGTTAATTACAAGTTGATCATTTAAGACACCATCACATTGATGATCCACTATGATTATTAGCTGCCTATTATAAGTATTGCATCTTACCATGATTCTGTGAAGATTGTCAACAGAGTTACCATCAGGATCATCGACATTGTCATCACATTGATGATCCACTATGATTATTAGCTGCCTATTACATGTATAAGTATTGCATCTCACCATGATTCTGTGAAGATTGTCAACAGAGTTACCATCAGGATCATCGACATTGTCATCACATTGATGATCCACTATGATTATTAGCTGCCTATTACATGAATAAGTATTGCATCTCACCATGATTCTGTGAAGATTATCAACAGAGTTACCATCAGGACCAAGGTTGTCTGTCTGTAAGCAATAATACACCATGTTCAGTAGCTGTGTTGAAGAATTAAAGTTACAATCAAGGTAATATTTAAGGTTATGCTTTAAGGCAATTTTTTTGGAGACTATGTTGGGTAAAGAATCTCTGAATTGTAAAAAAGTAATATTGAGATTGGGTTTTAAACTTTAAAAACAATTGATACCGAACTGGGATCATCATCCCACAATATTGGCAGAGATTTGATGCATATCATACTTTTTTTACTGGGATAAACTTGGTTATTTGTTACTCTACTTTACAGAGAATATTTTAAGTACTCTTTGGATCTCAGTTGAACAAGAGAGTGAGGAGCATTTACAAAACACATGTGGTGTTTGTATTTGTAACCATGTGTCTCATTACAATAAAATCTGCAATCTCCAGACAAATGTCTGCCTCGAGGATATAAGGCACAAATTGATGGGGAGCACAGTCATTCATTGATGCAGCCAAGAATTGGAATGTTCTTTCACATTGTGTCTGTGCAGCTCACACAACTGATACTGTCCAACCAGCCCTCACTCCATATCTCTATAATGTGAAGAACTCAATGGGATTCTCTTTGAGATGTAAAGTGACTATTTACTAATTAAAAAAAAAATGATAGTTGTTCATCTAGTGAATGTTGTATTTATTGTTGATATCATAAGCAGTGTGGATTCAGTGAGCATAAGTGATAAAAGTGACTATGCACCTGACTGAGTTAGCAGATACTGGTGCTACAAATTACATTGTTAACTATTATAATTTGAATCTGCAGCCAAGTTCAGTCATGTTTACTAAACACATGACAAGTAAGTCATCATGCAAAGTAAACAGTTTGAGTCATGTATTTTGGGATGTATTATTTCATACTGCACATTAGTATTTTAAGCCTCTGATTTGTCACAACTGCGTGCATGAAATGGACTTAAAGGGATAGTTCACCCTGACAATAAGTTGGTTTTAATAAAAGCAGAAAAATAAGAGAAAAATATTGGTGAAGGTTTGACAAAATCCATCAAGGAATAAGAGAGTTATGGGTGTTTTAAGGTTTAAATTTGTGACGTCATATGCGAGTAGCTACCCCATACGTCATGTAATTCCCATAAATTCCCATTTTTCAATGGTTCATGATGACTGAAGATAATTTTCTTAGAAGAGCTGTTTAAGAGATGTTTAAGATGTTATATTGAATGCACAAGTAACACCATTTCCATTTTTCTGAGAAAATGTCATTTTGCTGGAATTTATATCACATGACACATGGGGAAGCTGCTCGCATGTGACGTCACAAAATCAAAACTTTAAAAATCCTTAACTCCATAATTCTTTAACAGATTTTCGCCAAACCTTCACTGATATGTTTCTTTTGTTTCTCTTGTTTCTCTGCATTTATTAAAACCAACTTATTATCAGGGTGAACTATCCCTTTAACTACCCTGTCACTACAGGGTAATAATTAAAAATGATGTTTGGACAATCATTGTTTGTATTGTGAAAACAAAAGCACAGTGAATGCACATCATGTTAACAGTTACTCTCCTTTTTTTAGGATCCATATGCAGGAAGCAGTATTTATGAACAAATATTTCCCACATATATCTTCATCAATATTAAAACTGTAGACCTTAGTGATCTTTAGACTTAAATTTTGAGATCATCAAAGGACATTAGCTTTTATCCTCAAATCAGTCAGTATGAATGTATTATTGTGTTTTATGATTTCTTCTGTTAAAAGGTTTGGGAATATCACAATGATGAATAAAGACAAGCGCTTTGTGACATTTTTCTTTCAGAGACATTTGTGGGATAACACCAAATGGCTATAGTAATTGCCCTCAGAAAGCAAAGGAATATAAAAGGGCCAAAAATTATCTTCTAACAATTCAAAGATATCTTAAGTTGAATCTTTCCAGTATGTTTCAAAGCAGTTTCAGGGAGATTTACTACGGATAATTCTGTTTTTTTAGGATCATAATTTTTGCTTTTCATTCAAAACATTAAAATATTAGGTCCAACTTTTATTCATGAATATAGTAATCGTTATCGGTTAGATGGGAGTTGGCGTAAGGCTGTCGTGTGTCAAATGGATGGATTTTGTGAAAATTGTTATTTTAAGTCTATTTGTCTACAGATCCATCATAATTCATGTACAGAAAGTGTATCTTTATGTGAAAATTGATTTTATTTAGTTTGTCAGAATTGTATGGCCATTTTTACGATCAGTGGTGTAACTTTTGTACTCAGAGGGTCAAAATTTCAAACAAGATATTTTTTCATTATTTCATTTGATTCCTGTTTGAAATTGTTCAAATTGTTGAAAAAATAAAATTTCAGACCTTGAAGATGAAGGGTTATTGGTGTGATTTAACGAAAACCCTGGCACCTGAAGTAAATTCAAGTGAAATTTTAGTTTCATGAATTGCACCATATTGACAAAATTTTGTTGTCAAACTTTCTCATGCAAAGTTTTTATGGTGAATAACAATATATGATTTATGAATCAAAATGATTTGGGGTTGAATATCAAGTGAATTTAAAAATAATTTGATGAGACTGACTAATTTTCAGTAAAAATCCAAATTGACATGTTATTTTTTAGGATTTTTACTATTTCCCAGAGGACAGGCCAGGCCAGGTTAAACTCTTACCACAAGAACTCTTCAAGAAGGGCTACCTTCCTATGTAGTTTAAACGAAATTCCAATCATTTCTTAAGAACTCAGAATTTTTAACACATGCATGTTTCGGAGGTGACAGTTAACATATTCAGATGTTTCGGAGGTGACAACAATGTTAACACTCACTTCTGTTGTAAATAAGTGACAATAAGACAAAACATCTTCATTTTTATCAATGTTTTTAATAACTACAATTCAAGAACAAGAAATTAACTCCATTTCAAGTAGAAAAATCACACAGAACCAGTATTTTTGACACTTTGATAATTCGCATGAGCAGTTTGCCTATCGTATGGGTGAAGGATATGAGCTAAATATTGTCATCTGAAGAAACATGCCCACTCCACATTCTAACTTAAATTGAGATGAGGGTGTAAGATCATTTTAATCATGTTTCTTTGCTCTCAGTACATTTCATCCCACAGCACCAGGAAAGAATTGCTTTGTTTCGTAGGTGACATTCAATTGTTAACATGGTGTTGAAATATTCATATATGAATAACAAAAGCAAAATTTTAATTTGAGGATATTATTTTTTTGCACTTGGTCAAATGTATAAATTGATTTTAGTATGTTGAGGAATTCTTTATCATACTTGATAGCCACTATACAAATGTTTCAATACTGCTGCAAGGAATTTGGTTCAGAGTAAATTTTCTACACAAGATTCATTTAAACTATTGACATTAATAAGATACATGTACATTTTGATTATCTTTCTAAATTGCTTGAAAATTACCTGCCATTAATGTGTGTTAGTCATTTTTGAGAGTAATCAGTATAAGATTAGAAAGACCCAATTGTTTCGGAGGTGACATTTAATGTTAACAACACACAGGTAACACAGCTACTGGGATGTAAACTATTTGCGAACATTATGTGTTTCCCCAAGGCTATAACTTTAAAATGTGAGCTTTTTCTTTCAGTTCTTTCTTTTCATTTCATTTAGTTATTCGCTTTCACCATAATGGATGATTCATAGTTTGCTTTACATTGTAATTTGTTCTAATCACAACAGTTATTTACAGTTTTGTTG
Source organism: Heliocidaris erythrogramma (assembly GCA_025617745.1). Lineage (NCBI taxonomy): Eukaryota > Metazoa > Echinodermata > Echinoidea > Camarodonta > Echinometridae > Heliocidaris > Heliocidaris erythrogramma. The sequence goes on along the minus strand of CM046860.1, from coordinate 6,087,680 downwards.
AGACGAAGCAGTTTGTGTTTCCGAGCTGAAGAGAGCTGAAGAGAGCGTCATGCTTGTCTGTGAAATTGAGGGGAAAATTTTGATTACTTATGTTTGTTTTTTGTTTCAATGGGCAATACCATGATTAAGTGGACATCAGGCCAAACTTTATTTTTGCTCTTTCTCAAATTCAGGTCGATTTTTGGCGTTTAAATAAATACAGGAATTGTTTTTACAAAGGGGTTTCATACTCGCTAAAAACAATTTATTTAATATTGCCCCTTCTAGAAGAATCTGAACCATACTCAAATTTAGACAGATGGGACTTCACACAGTTTTTTAGTCATGGACAGAAATATACTGCATATTTTGTGAATTTTTCAATTAGATACATGTAATTTATAGGGCATTTAGTCTCACCAATTTAAAAGAAAGTAGGCAATAATAAGTTGTTGAAAATGTATAAAAATCTCAAATATGTAGTACTGGACTAACTGTAACGTGACTAACCGTAATGTTACTAACCAAGGTTTTCGGCTCTACTTAAACAAATTGAGTGATACAATCTCTAAGCAATTCGGGGCAACATTTGTCATCATTTAAGAAGTAATACATACTGATATGGCTCCAAGTTTGAGGTACAATACAATAAGGAGGAATATTTTTTCAAAAACTTTGGTTTGTTTCTCATGTCCTTTTTTTGTAATGTTACTGTCATCAAACGTTCTCATTACAGCTCTTATTTTATTTATTTACTTTTGGTTTCTTTATGTACTGTAGACCTTTGTTAGGTGAATATATATTTGCAAGAGTAAGACTTCAGATGAAAAAGCTATTGAATTATCTGTATCAAAAATATTAAAATTTGATAAAGTGTAAAGTTACTAATCATGAAATTGCCCCAATAATTTTCCCCATAAATTTCACAGACGGTCCGGACACAAACTGGTCTCAAATATCTTTAATATAAGGGACTGAAACTGGGAAAGGGAAATTAAGGAAGCATATTATTTCCTTGAAATTTGAGTGCTGATAACCAAATTATGTGATTAAACATTGTAATAACGAAACACCTCACCAAAATTATACTGAGATAGAAAGTCTAGAAATCTTGTTGTGGACCTCTCCCTTTCCAGTACTGGGGACTTTGTTCCTCTGTTTACTTAAGTTGTTATTGTTACATAACCACAACAATTTAAAAAATACAATGTCATAAACAGTCCATCTTTTATGTGAATAAATAAACAAATGAACAAATAAAAATTCAAGAAGAAGTTTATCATGTTATTGTTTTCCAATAACATTACATGGTTATAACAGGCTTATCTCGAAAGGGTGCGGCGGGGTGGGGAGCGTTCAACGCACCCTTTCGAGAAAAGGCCCCCCCCCCCGCTTGTCTCGAAAGGGTGCGTTGAGAACTGAGTGGCGCGTTAACCATAGACAAATTAACGCACCCTTTCGAGAGAAGCGGGGGGGGGGCTTTTCTCGAAAGGGTGCGTTAACTAGTCTTCCACATCAGTCGTTTATAATCGAATTTAAGGAATAGAAATTCCTACACCATTGACGTAAACTAGTCTTACACATCAGTCTTTTAAATTGAAATAATCAAAATTGAAGGTACAGAAGGCGTTGAAAGAAGTCACCGGCCACTGACAAAATAAACACTCGAACTGCAGCCTGGCTGCTAGCTGGTATTAGGGGTGGACAATGTCAATGCCGACAATTTGAAAAGAATAATTATACAATAATATTTTGCAAACGTTCTACTTACCAAATACGATCATCCAACAATTCTAATGAGTAATGCCATGTAATGTCTGATGTACTTGTACTATTGTAGGCGAAATTTCGCGCGGGCGGGCCGCGAAATTTTTTTTCCTGTACCTTTGGGGCTATCCAATATGAATATTCATGACTTGGGTCTTAGAGATGAGAGTACGCATGCGCATGACGAGTAATACGGTTTATTCCGTCAAGACTAGTCGGCATGAATATTCATGAAAACGAACTGTAGGGATATGATAAAACGAGCAAGGCCATTGAGCAGCTGTTCTGTGTGGCGCAATCGGATAATCTGGTGCGCTATCGATGAAAGGACCGCAAGTTCGAATCTCGGCAGAGGAATATATTACGAAATTTTCTTTTGCTGATTTAAAAATAAGGTGAAACTGAGTAAGAAAATACAAGTCCGATACTTGTAGTCTCTTTCATGAATATTCATATTGGATAGCCCCAAAGGTACAGAGAAAAAAATTTCGCGGGCCGGCCAGCTAGCTGGCTACTTCCGTCTTGAGAGTTGAGATATCACGTGACGAACCAATTCGTCTATAAAAACCCAAAATGAACTCTCTCAGTGGTCTAACTCCTTCAATGATCTCTGGGAAATATTGAATGCTAATTATGAAGACTTTTCAAAAAAATATTTTTTTGATTATATCCTTTTAAACACATGCAAGCTAAATTCCACGTTCAGTAAGAAAATAGATGATATTTCGTTATTTTAATTTTATTATTAGCGACTGATGTGGAAGACTAGTTAACGCACCCTTTCGAGACAAGCCCCCCCCCCCCCCCCCCATTCCGTTCTCAACGCACCCTTTCGAGACAAGCAGTGCGGAGCGGCGCGTCCAACGCACCCTTTCGAGATAAGCCGTTATAACATGTGTATAATGTATAACAAATGGCATTCAAGTGAATACATTTTGCCAAGTTTTGTGCAAAATGGACCTTTGATAAGATGTTGCACCAAATATTGTCAATATCAAACTCCTTCCAAGAGAATGCTAATGCCCAACCAATGGATTACTCAGTTCAGTCATTATATTGACTGATATCAACATTAAAGGGAGTGGCAAGTCGTAATCCATGGGCCTGACCAGTTGGCCTGACTCGGGGAAATTCGGATACAATCAGGTCCAATCGTGCGCTACCGATCCGAAGGAATGTTATTGCCGGATTCCTCGCGCGATCGTTAACTCGAATCCCTCCATACGCAACCGACCAATGAGATTCAAATACTGGAATAAAGAACGCGCGATCTTGTTTACTCAAATTTGGGTCAATGTGCGAACTTTTATTAGCTGCGCACGATAAATTGAAGTCGCTTTGAACTTTGATCCAGAGAAAGGAGCAGCCAACTGTAAAAGCGCCCATAGATTGCGACTGGTCGCTCCCTTTAAAACTCATTTAAAATTAAAATTCCAAGTGAATGCCAATACCGAGTTGATTGATTAGTCATTTCAATCTTAAACATGAACAGTTGTCAACAATAAACTCATTTAATATTCAACTTCCAATTGAATGTTAATTTCCCTCTGAATGATTTCTTTCCCTTCAGTCATGTTCTTCATTTCAAAGGGACTTACAAAACAACAAGTTCAATGGACTAATTATTTCTACTTTCAAAACAGAAACTATCCCATAAATCATTAAAAAGGTTGCAGACATAGCTGGTCTCAAAAACCCTTTAAAGAGACCAAAATGGATCAGGAAATAAAGATATTGTATTAAAATAAAATATTGTTATCATATTTGGGTATCAAAGTAAAAAATCATAATGAACCAGAGCAGTTACACGAGCCATCTTTGATTTGAAATGTCAATTTAAAACATTGATTATACTAGTTTGCCTGAAGTTTATGCCTCTAAATGGATGACCTCGATGGACCACTGGGTGTTGCAGGCATGCCACTGAATAGCTTCACTTGCATTGATTAATAAGAAGGAATTGTAGTCGCCAGCTCATAAGATTTAGGCCTGGATATTTTCCATGTGCTGGTAAGGTACACTTGTAGGAGCTTTTTTTTTGTTACATCATAAGATTGTAGAATAGACATAAACCGTCACATGTATTACCATGGTATCCAGATAATTCTGGTGAGCTAGGACTACAAAAAGCACTTCTGTTCTATTGATTTAGTAGATATTGAATGTGTTAGAAAATGTTACCTAAATAATGAAAAGGAATTGAAGTCTTGCCTTTCACTTCCATGTAACAATATGGTGTTAACAAACAATGTCACCTCCGAAACACAAGGAAAGGCAATCTACGTGGAAAGCTCTTGTGCTAAAATCTTCACAACTAAATTGTTAGTTGGAAATCATGTATTTGAGGTTAAAGCATTTAGATGTTTACTGAACTGGTACAAGAGAATTGATCTTGATTACAGTATCATGTATACAACAGATAGATGCATTTTGTGCATGCTCTTTGTTCAAAAAGAGGAAAAAATATAAATTTGCCCTAAAACATGCAGTGAATTAATCAAAAAGAAAGAGTGTGTTAGTTAATATCTCCACTTTGAGACGTAAGTTACCAAAATAAATGAAACTATTTGTGAACATAATATGGTTTCCTTTTAATAGAGATGAGCAAAAAGTCTTGTTAACAGTATTTTGTCACCTCCGAGACAGTAATTTTTCGTTTTTATTATATCCTACATTAATCTATTAGAAATTCTCACTTTCTGTTGTCATATTAGGATTCTCATCCAAAGGGATTTCTGTCAATTGGACGATATTTAACAAAAGTGTTTTGTCTGTAAGAAATTATCAGATATTATACACTTGTTGTTTCGGAGGTGACAAGTGTTAACGGAAATGTGTAAATTGCCCCAAAATGAAAACAGCAGGCTCTCTTTCTATTTCTTTCCTTCGTAGATAGTGTTAGGGAATATGTTACATTTTTTATAAATGTAAGGTATAATTGATGTCAAGAATATAAAATCAAATGTATAAAACTGTTGTTTCGGAGGTGACATAAAAGTTAACGGAAAGTTAAAGTTTTGACCAAAGTAAAGTTAGATCGATTACTTTTCTGTTTTGATAGTAATTAACAAAGTTCACTGTTATTAATTATGAACAACAGCTTACTCAAAAGAGGGGTTAATTGTTAACGGAAAATGTCACCTCCGAAACGTAAAGTTTGAACAATTTCAGTCTTGAAAGAAGACAAAGCAGAACCTGGAAAACATAATGGCATTTAATATTGGATACTTGTCTATCACAACAACAACAAAAATAATGGAAAGGAATAAACAATTTAAAATGCTGGCTCTGACAAAAAACTATGTCAGAGCGAGTACACCAAAAGTGTCTGATTTCAAGCACGCAAGTGTCCGTCACATCTGAAAGAAAAACTAAGAGAAGTCTCTTAAGGTACCCAAGGTAGACACTACGGAGGGTAAGTTTATGGGGGAAAATGATGCACATCTTTCAATGTATATGAAAGTTCTACACCAATTAGTGCCAATACTGTGTTTTACACCACTGATTGTAAAATTGGCCGTATGTATTATTTCATTAAGTGGACAGCCTGTAAGCACATCATTCCTTTAAATATTATGATCCATAATGTTATGAAATTAGTTTTTTATAATGGTAAATTGTTAATCGTTTATGTACTTCTCAGAGTTTTGTGCATAAAGTACTTCTTCATTACAAGATATTATCTTGGAATATGTATGAGGAGATAAATCATGTTCTCTGTACATTGAAAATGTGTTTCAAATTTCGAAGGAAAAGTTTTATTGAATTTTATTGTGCTTTGATTTTAGCACTTATACCCTATTAATAGCTAATACATTCTTGAATTGAAACAAACTAATTTGAAATACATGTATTTTCTGTTTCTAATATTATTATGAAATCTTGCCGAGGTCAATGCCTGTAAATGTTTATACCAGTATTGAGTGTTTGAAAATTAATTTATTAATTTATACAATTATTGTGACTAGTTCTTCGTTCCTTTATCATTTTTGTATAAACCATTATATTGATAAAAAGATTAAATAATTAAATGTCTTTTTTTATAACTGTCAGTTTACCAGTCTCTGCTTACAGTTGCATTTAGAAATGATTGCAGAATGATTTACTTCTGGATAAATCATTGACCCTATGTGTAAACACCATTAACAGACATGTCATTATGTTTGAGATGGGGAATTACTCAGCTTTAAAATAATTACTGGGTTTTGTTGTTTTTTTTTCAAAACAAGATTCTGGATATTTTTTTCTTTTGATGAGATATTTCACCATACTGTTTAAATGTATTATGTGTCATAATGCAAATCACAGCACACCACATACATTGTCATTTCAATTTGCTACTAAGTTAAGACTCTGCTGTGGCACTACATATGATACCTCAAACTCATTCTCGCTGGCTATCCCTGCTCTATCTATACCTCTCTCTTCATGTCTTCCTCTACCCCCTTCTCTCTCTCTCTCTCTCACACACACACACACACACATATCTATCTCTTTATCTGACCACCTCTCTCTGGCTTCCTCTCTCGCTCTCTCTCTCTCCCCTCTCTGCTCTGCTCTGCCTCTGCTTATTCACCCCTCCCTCTTTTTTTTCTTTTTTCATGTCCTTTATCTGCAGGTTGAAAGCAGTTAAAACATGGAAGATTCGTTTGGTATGTGCTTGTACAACTGCATGTACCCCTACAAATAAGTAGTACCCTGCTTGTAAATTCTACCTTCTTCAGATCACATGTGCGATTGACCAATCCCTTTAGAACAAGATTAATACTTACTTGAATGAGACAGTGATTGACAATATAAACGCCCTAATATTCGATACTCTTCTACAGCGTCCAATCGTCCACTCTTCATTTGGTCTAATTTCCACTTGGTCTAATAACCAGAAGGTCTAATGACCATTTGGGCTAATTATCACTTGGTCTAATTACCATTTGGTCTAATTATCATTTCGTCTACTTTATTTTGTTGTCACTCGGTCTACTACCAGTTCGTCTAATGTCAGTTTGTCTAATTCCCAGTCGGTCTAAAACTAGTTGGTCTACATGCATTTCGTCTAAAATCCACGAGAAGCAAAGTGAGCAGTCTTTGACACTTAAAGATAGCTTAATTTTTCTTCTATTATAATATGAAGCACTTAACAGACATAGTGAGGTTTTGATTGTGCATAGACCTATAATAGATGAATTTGAATCGCACTCTCGCTTCACTTGCTCGCATTTCATATCCAACAATGAATCGCACTCTCGCTTCACTCGCTCGCATTGCATAACCAACAATGAATCGCACTCTCGCTTCACTCGCTCGCATTTCATAACCAACAATGAATCGCACTCTCGCTTCACTCGCTCACATTTCATAACCAACAATGAATCGCACTCTCGCTTCACTCGCTCGCATTTCATAACCAACAATGAATCGCACTCTCGCTTCATTCGCTCGAATTTCATAACCAACAATGAATCGCACTCTCGCTTCACTCGCTCGCATTTCATATCCAACAATGAATCGCACTCTCGCTTCACTCGCTCGCATCTTATATGGTAGAGTACAGGATGATACCACTATTATCTTTGTTTCATGGATAACAAAAGTAGACAAACCAATTTTTAATCATCGTCTGACACACATGGATGTGTGTGAAATTACGTGATTTATAGTACGATATGAGCTGGATTTCTGTCGGTAAATGCATGAGGATTGGTTGCCGCCCCTTCCCCCTAGATATACAGACCTGAACAAAATTATCAGACCAAGCTCCTGTAATAAGGGTACCGTAATTTGCATACAAATTTATAAAAATGATTTGTCTTTGTATTTCATTAAATGAATACCAAATTCCAGCAATTATACCTTGCTCTTATGTAATTTTATTTTCTTCTTACCACACAAATAACACTATCAGTAAACATTCTTGGTCTAATAATTTTTTCCATGGTTGTGCATTAAAACTACATTAAACGCTATACTAATCATACTCACATTACAAAGGAAACTGCATAATAAACTTTTAAATAAAAGAAGAAGTAGAAAAAAAAACAAAGATGATTAGCAGAATAATGTAGGGTACTTGGCATATTATAGTTCTTATTGCCGGTTAGTAGGTTTCTATGTACGATTGCGAGGCAATTTATAGAATACAGTCATACAGCTCATTGCTTTGATCGATACTGAAAGTGAACATGCAATTATCATCATTTTGATATGAATAGAAAAGCTGTATACCAGTGGCTCATTCCGCTATTAAATATGTATAGGGTATCTGAGCAGTCACCCCATCTGTTTAATGACATATCCATATTTATCGTGATCATCCTTTCAAATTATTTTACTGCACAAACGTGTGTAAAGTAGTATCATAAACATTATGTTATTTATGTTAATGTTTGTTTCCTATATACTGTAAAAAAATAATTGTAAAACTACTTCTTTTTTGGCCCTTGAAATTACAAGTTATTGTCGTTATTTCAATTGTACACTCTTTTTCCTGTAAAACAACAGCAAGTCTGTTGGTTTACCGGAAATCGGCATAATGCAATCGCCCGACATAAAACACTGTTAAAAAAGACATTTTCTCATATTTAAACCGTGGTCTATGTACTGTGGAAAAACGGGCATTTTTTACAGTGTAGGATACAGGGAAGAAATATCAAATAGATTGGTTTCAGCATCTATTTTTATGCCTCCGCCCACCGAAGGTGGGTGCCGGAGGCATTATGTTTTCGGGTTGTCCGTCCGTCCGTCCCACTTCTCGTTACCGCGATATCTGAAGAATCATTTGAGGTAGGAACCTCAAACTTGGTACTAGTATGTATCCCCATACGAAGATGAACTGATTAGATTTTGGGGTAAGTAGGTCAAAGGTCAGAGGTCACAGAGGTCAATTTACATGAAATTATATGAAATTACTGGTTTTTAGCACCGTTACCTTGATATCTCAAGAACTGTTTGAGGTAAGAACTTCAAACTTGGTACTAGTATGTATTCCCATACGAAGATGAACTGATTAGATTTTGGGGTAAGTAGGTCAAAGGTCAGAGGTCACAGAGGTCAATTTACATGAAATTATATGAAATTACTGGTCTTTAGCACCGTTACCTTGATATCTCAAGAACTGTTTGAGGTAAGAACTTCAAACTTGGTACTAGTATGTATCCCTATACGAAGATGAACTGATTAGATTTTGGGGTAAGGAGGTCAAAGGTCAGAGGTCAATTTACATGAAATTACATGAAATTCTTGGTTTTTAGCACCGTTACCGCGATTTTTGAAGAACTATTTGAGGTAAGAACTTCAAACTTGGTACCAGTATGTATCCCCATAGAAAGATGAACTGATTAGATTTTGGGGTAAGTAGGTCAAAGGTCAGAGGTCACAGAGGTCAATTTACATGAAATTACATGAAATTACTGGTTTTTAGCCTCGTTACTGCGATATCTCAAGAACCGTTTGAGGTAAGAACTTCAAACTTGGTACTAGTATGTATCCCTATACGAAGATGAACTGATTAGATTTTGGGGTAAGGAGGTCAGAGGTCACAGGTCAATTTACATGAAATTACATGAAATTCGTGGTTTTTAGCACCGTTACCGCGATATCTCAAGAACTATCTGAGGTGAGAACTTCAAACTTGGTACCAGTATGTATCCCCATAGAAAGATGAACTGATTAGATTTTGGGGTAAGTAGGTCAAAGGTCAGAGGTCACAGAGGTCAATTTACATGAAATTACATGAAATAACTGGTTTTTAGCCTCGTTACTGCGATATCTCAAGAACTGTTTGAGGTAAGAACTTCAAACTTGGTACTAGTATGTATCCCCATACGAAGATGAACTGATTAGATTTTGGGATAAGGAGGTCACAGAGGTCAATTTACATGAAATTACATAATTCTTGGTTTTTAGCACCGTTACCGCGATTTCTGAAGAACTGTTTGAGGTAAGAACTTCAAACTTGGTACCAGTATGTATCCCCATAGAAAGAGGAACTGATTAGATTTTGGGGTAGTTTTACATTGTTATCACCATATCTCAACTAATTTGTATTCATGACTAGGAGGAGGTAAGATGGGTTATAAGGTGTAAGGTCAAATGTCAAAGAGGTCAGTTAACATGTAATTAGAGGCTTTTATTCTGGTTATCATAATATTTCAAGAGCAGTTTGAGCCATCAACTGAATTTAGGCGGAGGCATATAGGAGACGCAGTCGCATTCATCTTGTTATATTCTGTTAAACTTTATTGTTATAATTTGCAGCAATTATAAACACAAATACTTATTTATTCAAACAATATCATTATGGCATAAAACATATTTAGTTTCAGAAGAAAAAAAGACAGACAGATGATGATGATTTGTGAAATTTGAGATCACTAATGATGTGGTGAATTTGAATTGGCACTGAGGTCATGATGTTTTAGAAGTTCATAACTTTGTTTTTCATTATCCGATTTACCAGCTTACAGTATTTATTTCTCTCTCCTTATTTCTATTGCTCCTAATGCCATGCAGGTTGAAAGATTAAAAACCCTGCAATCATAAGACATACCTGTTATGCTCTCCAATTGAAACGGTGAATTATCCGTGACGAACAAAATTTCTCGTTATCTTCACATTATCTACCAACACTAATGGAAATCTACATGTGAATAAATGTACGCATATCAATAACTGGGAAAATCAGATGTAAACACTAACACATTGTATCGGTGACGAATACACCCTAAACATGCATTACCACATCTTTCGAAATTGCAGGCATTTAAGAGAGAACATAATTATGTAGATAATTGTCAGCCTATAACAAATATCTTGAAATTACTCCTATTTTATTATTTAAGAAGGAGAACAGTGTCTCCAAAAGTTGCAGTTTCCTTGCTTGATATTATCCCATGGGGGCTGCCATTTTCTTTACAAAGTAATGTCAGTACAGTTCTATTTGTGAGATACCCACTGACCTATACCGTGACACTCATGAGCAGCAGCTGTGGAATGCATGACACTGGATTTTCTTATAATAAACCATTTTTGTAGTCATGTACATTCAAATAAAGGTACTTTTATCCTGTCATATAACCTATTTGTGTCAAGATATTTGGTTCAGGTGTTTCTTTTGTTAAGCAGGATTTGGCACGCACTTGTAAGTTGCTTGGTCTGACAAAGGTTTGTCAATTCTTCAAAGAAGTGACAAAGATCTGGAACTGCTCTTAGATTTCACCTGTGCGAGACAGTGGGGGTACAAAGATGGCTGCCATTTTGCATGGGTGGCTTTAGTTGTATAATAGCTATTCATTACGCAACATCCTATCCATTGTGTCCAGGTAAATGGACATGTACCGCAATGACATCACAGTTTCTTCAAAATGGCAGCCCCCATGGGACAATATCTAGCAAGAAATCTGCAAACTTTAGAGAGACTGTTCTCCTAACTGAGTAATCAAATCAGAGTATTTTCAAGATATTTTGAACAGGCTGACAATTTTCCACATGATTATCAGCTAATGTATGTTGAGTTTCATTCTCCTTTAACCTAACTTTATCATGTCTAAGCACCGAGCGTCACAGCAGTGGCCATTATACACACTAAGAAATAGGGGTTCAAATTTGAACCCCTAGGGGTTGGTACAATAGCAGCACCCCAAGGGTGCAGATATGTACCGTTACTTAAGGGTGCAGACTTGAACCTTTTATTGGGAGCAGATTGGGAGCAGATGTGCACCCCTAGGGGTGCAGACTACTGGTACAATAGCAGCACCCCTGTATGGGGTTCAAAATTGCACCCCAATATAAGGTGCATTTTTACCCTCTGGGTTCATAACTGCACCCTAATGGGTGCAACGTCGATGACAATCGATCACCATTCTCGCCTCTTCACAGCTTGGCGGCAGACCATTTAAAGTTGCCGTTATTTCATATTTCACGCACATAGAACACAGACGCTACAATACACGCCATGAGGGGATCTCGGTGAAATCCATCAGGCCACGCCCGGGGCTTCTACAGTCTCACATTTAGGATTACTTATTCAACTGTTAAGTTGCAGTGTATAGTCTACTATCTATTCCTATAACAAATCAGTATAGTAACTGTTAGTAAAACTAGCACTTTCCCTTAAAATGATATAATCCCGACTGAATTATCAAATGTAAACACGTATTCTTATTTCAATAACTTTTTTTACAAAGAAACTATCAAAATGAGCCGTGATAAAATCCCCATATAATTTAAAAATGCGAATTATGCAAATTTTCCTGCCTTAAACCCTACGAGTAGCGATACGTTGGTTGCTGTCAACTTGCAAGCCGGTTACTGTTAGTCTTTGCGCGATTACTCTTTTGAAACACGTCACTACGGAGATGTTCAATTTAAGCAAATTTACGACACAAGCTGATCGAAATGGATTTATTATTTCTTCTTCTAATTAATTTCATTTCTATGCTTTTAAATAATACTTCATGATATATTGTGACATAAGTGTCAGCAATGCTAGTGTGGGTATTCATGTAAGACTAATACTTCTGCTCGAAGGGTGCAGAATTCAACCTTACACAATTTTGAACCCCGGTTTTCGCAAAGCGCACCCTAAAGTGAACCCTAATTTCTTAGTGTGTATGATATTATTATTATTAGGTGATCTGTCGTACATCGACAGATCACCTCTTAATTTCGTCAAGATTTTTCTTCTTTATTATTAGGTGATCTGTCGTACATCGACAGATCACCTCTTAATTTCGTCAAGATTTTTCTTCTTTATTTATTTATTTATTTATTAGGTGATCTGTCGTACATCGACAGATCACCTCTTAATTTCGTCAAGATTTTTCTTCTTTATTAGGTGATCTGTCGTACATCGACAGATCACCTCTTAATTTCGTCAAGATTTTTCTTCTTTATTATTATTTATTATTAGGTGATCTGTCGTACATCGACAGATCACCTCTTAATTTCGTCAAGATTTTTCTTCTTTATTTATTATTATTATTTATTTATTTTTATTTTTCGCCCATTTTCTTGTTACCATGATTCCTCAAAAAGTTCATTCTCAATTTTCTTCAAATTTTCGTCACTTATCAGACTGGTCAATGTCAAGATGTGGCATCTCATTCAAGGTCATCAGGTTATCATGACGTCATCAAGACGCCATTTTGTAAATTTACAAGATCGATTATATCTTCATAATCGATCATCAAAAATCAACTATATTTACATCACATAAACTTCACATGACGGGTCATCAGGTCATGTCCTCACAGGTCATCTAGAGGTCAGGACGTACGCGTACGCGCGCGTCAAAATTTTAAAATGCTCAAAATCACGTAGGATCAAGTCTGCACACGTTTCAGGTCAGTTTGAGCATTTCAAAAATGTCCGTGCGTAAGCGTCCGCGCGCGCGTTTTACGCGCGCACAAATCGTAAATAACGTTAGAACGCTGTTTTTTTCATTGATTTGCAATCCTGACACTTTTCTTCATCATTTCCATCAATTTGAATCAATTTCAATCAATAATAAGGTCGTACGGGCGCGTCAAAGTTCGAAATCCGTGCGCGCGTCTATGGCGAAAATAACGTAAAAACGTGCAAAAACATGCCTCTACAAAATTCATTGTAGCTCGTTAGATAGTCCGTTGACCCCCAAATTTTTTGTCATCATCAGGTAGGGTATGAATCATAGATTTCATTTCATGTATCATTTCATCCATATAAACATTATGACGTCATCAAAATGGCACCAGAAGTCAAAATTTCCATTTTTCATGTTTTGACGTCATCACATGTATGCAAATTTGGCTCTAGATTCGTAATTATTGGTCGTTTTTCTCCCAAATTTTGATATGTTATAGCTGCAACAATTCTCTACGAGACATCTTGCCACCATTATTCATTTTGATGACGTCATCACACTGAAATCTTCAATTAAAGACGACATGTCAAATTTTTCCCTATTTGCGTGTTATGTCTATGGAAGATGATTTTTTTTCGAATCATGAATCTACATGACATCGTTCTCTGAGCAGTATCTCAGTTATTTTTGGTCTATTTCCTTCCAGATTTTAATATGTTGTAGCTGAGACTATAAGCTTTTATTAGTAAGGCTTCCAATTTTTGATCAGATGTCGGGATCATGCCCAATTTTTCAGTACCAAATGGGATTTGAGAATCACGTTTTTCGTTTACGTGTTATCTCTATGGGAAATATTTTGGTCTATCGGTAAAGCACATGACTACCATGGTCAAGGTACCTGGTTCGATCCCCGGGGCCGATTTTTTTTTTTTTTTTTTTTTTGCTTCTTTTTACTTGTCATTTTACCATCCTCTACGACTATTATAACATAAACAATCACAAACCAAGTAATAAAATGCCTTATTTTGCATGTTATGTCTATTGCAAAGTGCTGTGCAGTGGTTTATGTATATCCCTATGGAAAATCTGTTTCACTGACGTGTATTAAAGCTATCCTACAATATCATTAGTCCTATTAGATATCACAATTTCTCAAAATTGGCTTAGTCAATTATCTTAATTATCTTATTGTGACGTCATCTAGACGCCATTTTCTACAAATCAACTTATGGTCGTATCTTCATAACGAAATGTGATTTCTCGTTCATATTTGGCATGGTTAACGTCACTGTCATTGCAGTCATGATCCTTACCATTATCCCCATCATTATCATCATTATCATTATCATCATTATATCATCAATCATCTTCAAAATCACCAACACCATAATCATCATGAATATCATTATCATCACCATCATTATATTATCATCTTCATCATCATCACCATTATCATCATCACCGTAATCTTTTTACAATGACCGTTTCACACATTTTGCTACATTCCTGTCCTCAAGAAGCATCTCCATTCATGGCATTCTTGACTTCCTATCTTCAGTTTAGCATTTCCCCATTATTATGATCATCCTGATTACAATCATGATCGTACAAAGTGAAAGACAGATCACCTAATTCGTCCTCATGACGAATTAAACTCTAGTTAGGTGATCTGTCGTACATCGACAGATCACCTCTTAATTTCGTCAAGATTTTTCTTCTTTATTTATTTATTTATTTATTTTTATTTTTCGCCCCTTTTCTTGTTACCATGATTCCTCAAAAAGTTCATTCTCAATTTTCTTCAAATTTTCGTCACTTATCAGACTTGTTAATGTCAAGATGTGGCATCTCATTCAAGGTCATCAGTTTATCATGACGTCATCCAGGCGCCATTTTGTAAAATCACATTATCAATCATATCAACATAACTGATCATCAAAAATCAAAAATATTAAATGCACATAAACTTCAGGTCAAGGGTCAACATAAAATGTCATCAAAATCCGCGCACGCATCATGACGCGCACGTACGCGCGCGTCAAAATTTAAAAATGCTCAAAATCAAGAAAGGTCTCAATTGGAGTACGTTTCAGGTCATTTTAAGCATTTCAAAAATTTCCGCGCATACGCGTCCGCGCGCGCGTTATGCGTGCGCGCAAGTCGTAAATAACGTTAAAACGCTGTTTTTTCGATTGATTTGCAATCCTGATACTTTTCTTCATCATTTCCATCAACTTGGAATCAATTTCAATCAATAATAAGGTCGTACGGGCGAGTCAAAGTTCAAAATCCGTGCGCGCGTCTATGGCGAAAATAACGTAAAAACGTGCAAAAACATGCCTCTACAAAATTCACTCTAGCTCTTTAAATAGTCCGTTGACCCCCAATTTTTTTTTCATCATCAGGTAGAGTATGAATCATAGATTTCATTTCATGCATCATTTGACCCTTATAAACATTATGACGTCATCAAAATGGCGCCAGAAGTCAAAATTTCCATTTTTCATGTTTTGACGTTATCACATTTATGCAAATTTGGATCTAGATTCTTAATTATTGGTCGTTTTTCGCCCAGATTTTGATATGTTATAGCTGAGACAATTCTCTACAAGATCAGTTACCACAGTTTTTCATTTTGATGACGTCATCACACTGAAATCTTCAATTAAAGACGACATGTCAAATTTTTCCCTATTTGCGTGTTATGTCTATGGAAGATGATATTTTTTCGAATCATGAATCTACATGACATCGTTCTCTGAGCAGTATCTCAGTTATTTTTGGTCTATTTCCTTCCAGATTTTAATATGTTGTAGCTGAGACTATAAGCTTTTATTAGTAAGCCCTCCAATTTTTGATCAGATGTCGGGATCATGCCCAATTTTTCAGTACCAAATGGGATTTGAGAATCACGTTTTTCGTTTACGTGTTATCTCTATGGGAAATATTTTGGTCTATCGGTAAAGCACATGACTACCATGGTCAAGGTACCTGGTTCGATCCCCGGGGCCGATTTTTTTTTTTTTTTTTTTTGCTTCTTTTTACTTGTCATTTTACCATCCTCTACGACTATTATAACATAAACAATCACAAACCAAGTAATAAAATGCCTTATTTTGCATGTTATGTCTATTGCAAAGTGCTGTGCAGTGGTTTATGTATATCCCTATGGAAAATCTGTTTCACTGACGTGTATTAAAGCTATCCTACAATATCATTAGTCCTATTAGATATCACAATTTCTCAAAATTGGCTTAGTCAATTATCTTAATTATCTTATTGTGACGTCATCTAGACGCCATTTTCTACAAATCAACTTATGGTCGTATCTTCATAACGAAATGTGATTTCTCGTTCATATTTGGCATGGTTAACGTCACTGTCATTGCAGTCATGATCCTTACCATTATCCCCATCATTATCATCATTATCATTATCATCATTATATCATCAATCATCTTCAAAATCACCAACACCATAATCATCATGAATATCATTATCATCACCATCATTATATTATCATCTTCATCATCATCACCATTATCATCATCACCGTAATCTTTTTACAATGACCGTTTCACACATTTTGCTACATTCCTGTCCTCAAGAAGCATCTCCATTCATGGCATTCTTGACTTCCTATCTTCAGTTTAGCATTTCCCCATTATTATGATCATCCTGATTACAATCATGATCGTACAAAGTGAAAGACAGATCACCTAATTCGTCATGACGAATTAAACTCTAGTTATTTATTAGGTGATCTGTCGTACATCGACAGATCACCTCTTAATTTCGTCAAGATTTTTCTTCTTTATTTATTTATTATTATTATTATTATTTATTTATTTTTATTTTTCGCCCATTTTCTTGTTACCATGATTCCTCAAAAATTTCATTCTCAATTTTCTTCAAATTTTCGTCACTTATCAGACTTGTTAATGTCAAGATGTGACATCTCATTCAAGGTCATCAGTTTATCATGACGTCATCAAGACGCCATTTTGTAAATTTACAAGATCGATTATATCTTCATAATCGATCATCAAAAATCAACTATATTTACATCACATAAACTTCACATGACGGGTCATCAGGTCATGTCCTCACAGGTCATCTAGAGGTCAGGACGTACGCGTACGCGCGCGTCAAAATTTTAAAATGCTCAAAATCACGTAGGATCAAGTCTGCACACGTTTCAGGTCAGTTTGAGCATTTCAAAAATGTCCGTGCGTAAGCGTCCGCGCGCGCGTTTTACGCGCGCACAAATCGTAAATAACGTTAGAACGCTGTTTTTTTTATTGATTTGCAATCCTGACACTTTTCTTCATCATTTCCATCAATTTGAATCAATTTCAATCAATAATAAGGTCGTACGGGCGCGTCAAAGTTCGAAATCCGTGCGCGCGTCTATGGCGAAAATAACGTAAAAACGTGCAAAAACATGCCTCTACAAAATTCATTGTAGCTCGTTAGATAGTCCGTTGACCCCCAAATTTTTTGTCATCATCAGGTAGGGTATGAATCATAGATTTCATTTCATGTATCATTTCATCCATATAAACATTATGACGTCATCAAAATGGCACCAGAAGTCAAAATTTCCATTTTTCATGTTTTGACGTCATCACATTTATGCAAATTTGGCTCTAGATTCGTAATTATTGGTCGTTTTTCTCCCAAATTTTGATATGTTATAGCTGCAACAATTCTCTACGAGACATCTTGCCACCATTATTCATTTTGATGACGTCATCACACTGAAATCTTCAATTAAAGACGACATGTCAAATTTTTCCCTATTTGCGTGTTATGTCTATGGAAGATGATTTTTTTTCGAATCATGAATCTACATGACATCGTTCTCTGAGCAGTATCTCAGTTATTTTTGGTCTATTTCCTTCCAGATTTTAATATGTTGTAGCTGAGACTATAAGCTTTTATTAGTAAGCCCTCCAATTTTTGATCAGATGTCGGGATCATGCCCAATTTTTCAGTACCAAATGGGATTTGACAATCACGTTTTTCGTTTACGTGTTATCTCTATGGGAAATATTTTGGTCTATCGGTAAAGCACATGACTACCATGGTCAAGGTACCTGGTTCGATCCCCGGGGCCGATTTTTTTTTTTTTTTTTTTTGCTTCTTTTTACTTGTCATTTTACCATCCTCTACGACTATTATAACATAAACAATCACAAACCAAGTAATAAAATGCCTTATTTTGCATGTTATGTCTATTGCAAAGTGCTGTGCAGTGGTTTATGTATATCCCTCTGGAAAATCTGTTTCACTGACGTGTATTAAAGCTATCCTACAATATCATTAGTCCTATTAGATATCACAATTTCTCAAAATTGGCTTAGTCAATTATCTTAATTATCTTATTGTGACGTCATCTAGACGCCATTTTCTACAAATCAACTTATGGTCGTATCTTCATAACGAAATGTGATTTCTCGTTCATATTTGGCATGGTTAACGTCACTGTCATTGCAGTCATGATCCTTACCATTATCCCCATCATTATCATCATTATCATTATCATCATTATATCATCAATCATCTTCAAAATCACCAACACCATAATCATCATGAATATCATTATCATCACCATCATTATATTATCATCTTCATCATCATCACCATTATCATCATCACCGTAATCTTTTTACAATGACCGTTTCACACATTTTGCTACATTCCTGTCCTCAAGAAGCATCTCCATTCATGGCATTCTTGACTTCCTATCTTCAGTTTAGCATTTCCCCATTATTATGATCATCCTGATTACAATCATGATCGTACAAAGTGAAAGACAGATCACCTAATTCGTCATGACGAATTAAACTCTAGTTTATTTTTATTTTTCGCCCATTTTCTTGTTACCATGATTTCTCAAAAAGTTCATTCTCAATTTTCTTCAAATTTTCGTCACTGATCAGACATGTTAATGTTAAGATGTGGCATCTCATTCAAGGTCATCAGTTTATCATGACGTCATCAAGACGCCATTTTGTAAATTTACAAGATCGATTATATCTTCATAATCGATCATCAAAAATCAACTATATTTACATCACATAAACTTCACATGACGGGTCATCAGGTCATGTCCTCACAGGTCATCTAGAGGTCAGGACGTACGCGTACGCGCGCGTCAAAATTTTAAAATGCTCAAAATCACGTAGGATCAAGTCTGCACACGTTTCAGGTCATTTTGAGCATTTCAAAAATGTCCGTGCGTAAGCGTCCGCGCGCGCGTTTTACGCGCGCACAAATCGTAAATAACGTTAGAACGCTGTTTTTTTTATTGATTTGCAATCCTGACACTTTTCTTCATCATTTCCATCAATTTGAATCAATTTCAATCAATAATAAGGTCGTACGGGCGCGTCAAAGTTCGAAATCCGTGCGCGCGTCTATGGCGAAAATAACGTAAAAACGTGCAAAAACATGCCTCTACAAAATTCATTGTAGCTCGTTAGATAGTCCGTTGACCCCCAAATTTTTTGTCATCATCAGGTAGGGTATGAATCATAGATTTCATTTCATGTATCATTTTATCCATATAAACATTATGACGTCATCAAAATGGCACCAGAAGTCAAAATTTCCATTTTTCATGTTTTGACGTCATCACATTTATGCAAATTTGGCTCTAGATTCGTAATTATTGGTCGTTTTTCTCCCAAATTTTGATATGTTATAGCTGCAACAATTCTCTACCAGACATCTTGCCACCATTATTCATTTTGATGACGTCATCACACTGAAATCTTCAATTAAAGACGACATGTCAAATTTTTCCCTATTTGCGTGTTATGTCTATGGAAGATGATTTTTTTTCGAATCATGAATCTACATGACATCGTTCTCTGAGCAGTATCTCAGTTATTTTTGGTCTATTTCCTTCCAGATTTTAATATGTTGTAGCTGAGACTATAAGCTTTTATTAGTAAGCCCTCCAATTTTTGATCAGATGTCGGGATCATGCCCAATTTTTCAGTACCAAATGGGATTTGAGAATCACGTTTTTCGTTTACGTGTTATCTCTATGGGAAATATTTTGGTCTATCGGTAAAGCACATGACTACCATGGTCAAGGTACCTGGTTCGATCCCCGGGGCCGATTTTTTTTTTTTTTTTTTTTTTGCTTCTTTTTACTTGTCATTTTACCATCCTCTACGACTATTATAACATAAACAATCACAAACCAAGTAATAAAATGCCTTATTTTGCATGTTATGTCTATTGCAAAGTGCTGTGCAGTGGTTTATGTATATCCCTATGGAAAATCTGTTTCACTGACGTGTATTAAAGCTATCCTACAATATCATTAGTCCTATTAGATATCACAATTTCTCAAAATTGGCTTAGTCAATTATCTTAATTATCTTATTGTGACGTCATCTAGACGCCATTTTCTACAAATCAACTTATGGTCGTATCTTCATAACGAAATGTGATTTCTCGTTCATATTTGGCATGGTTAACGTCACTGTCATTGCAGTCATGATCCTTACCATTATCCCCATCATTATCATCATTATCATTATCATCATTATATCATCAATCATCTTCAAAATCACCAACACCATAATCATCATGAATATCATTATCATCACCATCATTATATTATCATCTTCATCATCATCACCATTATCATCATCACCGTAATCTTTTTACAATGACCGTTTCACACATTTTGCTACATTCCTGTCCTCAAGAAGCATCTCCATTCATGGCATTCTTGACTTCCTATCTTCAGTTTAGCATTTCCCCATTATTATGATCATCCTGATTACAATCATGATCGTACAAAGTGAAAGACAGATCACCTAATTCGTCATGACGAATTAAACTCTAGTTATTTATTTATTCTTTATTAGGTGATCTGTCGTACATCGACAGATCACCTCTTAATTTCGTCAAGATTTTTCTTCTTTATTAGGTGATCTGTCGTACATCGACAGATCACCTCTTAATTTCGTCAAGATTTTTCTTCTTTATTATTTATTAGGTGATCTGTCGTACATCGACAGATCACCTCTTAATTTCGTCAAGATTTTTCTTCTTTATTTATTTATTATTTATTTATTTATTTTTATTTTTCGCCCCTTTTCTTGTTACCATGATTCCTCAAAAAGTTCATTCTCAATTTTCTTCAAATTTTCGTCACTTATCAGACTTGTTAATGTCAAGATGTGGCATCTTATTCAAGGTCATCAGGTTATCATGACGTCATCAAGACGCCATTTTGTAAATTTACAAGATCGATTATATCTTCATAATCGATCATCAAAAATCAACTATATTTACATCACATAAACTTCACATGACGGGTCATCAGGTCCTGTCCTCACAGGTCATCTAGCGGTCAGGACGTACGCGTACGCGCGCGTCAAAATTTTAAAATGCTCAAAATCACGTAGGATCAAGTCTGCACACGTTTCAGGTCAGTTTGAGCATTTCAAAAATGTCCGTGCGTAAGCGTCCGCGCGCGCGTTTTACGCGCGCACAAATCGTAAATAACGTTAGAACGCTGTTTTTTTTATTGATTTGCAATCCTGACACTTTTCTTCATCATTTCCATCAATTTGAATCAATTTCAATCAATAATAAGGTCGTACGGGCGCGTCAAAGTTCGAAATCCGTGCGCGCGTCTATGGCGAAAATAACGTAAAAACGTGCAAAAACATGCCTCTACAAAATTCATTGTAGCTCGTTAGATAGTCCGTTGACCCCCAAATTTTTTGTCATCATCAGGTAGGGTATGAATCATAGATTTCATTTCATGTATCATTTCATCCAAATAAACATTATGACGTCATCAAAATGGCACCAGAAGCCAAAATTTCCATTTTTCATGTTTTGACGTCATCACATTTATGCAAATTTGGCTCTAGATTCGTAATTATTGGTCGTTTTTCTCCCAAATTTTGATATGTTATAGCTGCAACAATTCTCTACGAGACATCTTGCCACCATTATTCATTTTGATGACGTCATCACACTGAAATCTTCAATTAAAGACGACATGTCAAATTTTTCCCTATTTGCGTGTTATGTCTATGGAAGATGATTTTTTTTCGAATCATGAATCTACATGACATCGTTCTCTGAGCAGTATCTCAGTTATTTTTGGTCTATTTCCTTCCAGATTTTAATATGTTGTAGCTGAGACTATAAGCTTTTATTAGTAAGCCCTCCAATTTTTGATCAGATGTCGGGATCATGCCCAATTTTTCAGTACCAAATGGGATTTGAGAATCACGTTTTTCGTTTACGTGTTATCTCTATGGGAAATATTTTGGTCTATCGGTAAAGCACATGACTACCATGGTCAAGGTACCTGGTTCGATCCCCGGGGCCGATTTTTTTTTTTTTTTTTTTTGCTTCTTTTTACTTGTCATTTTACCATCCTCTACGACTATTATAACATAAACAATCACAAACCAAGTAATAAAATGCCTTATTTTGCATGTTATGTCTATTGCAAAGTGCTGTGCAGTGGTTTATGTATATCCCTATGGAAAATCTGTTTCACTGACGTGTATTAAAGCTATCCTACAATATCATTAGTCCTATTAGATATCACAATTTCTCAAAATTGGCTTAGTCAATTATCTTAATTATCTTATTGTGACGTCATCTAGACGCCATTTTCTACAAATCAACTTATGGTCGTATCTTCATAACGAAATGTGATTTCTCGTTCATATTTGGCATGGTTAACGTCACTGTCATTGCAGTCATGATCCTTACCATTATCCCCATCATTATCATCATTATCATTATCATCATTATATCATCAATCATCTTCAAAATCACCAACACCATAATCATCATGAATATCATTATCATCACCATCATTATATTATCATCTTCATCATCATCACCATTATCATCATCACCGTAATCTTTTTACAATGACCGTTTCACACATTTTGCTACATTCCTGTCCTCAAGAAGCATCTCCATTCATGGCATTCTTGACTTCCTATCTTCAGTTTAGCATTTCCCCATTGTTATGATCATCCTGATTACAATCATGATCGTACAAAGTGAAAGACAGATCACCTAATTCGTCATGACGAATTAAACTCTAGTTATTTATTTATTTTTATTTTTCGCCCATTTTCTTGTTACCATGATTTCTCAAAAAGTTCATTCTCAATTTTCTTCAAATTTTCGTCACTGATCAGACATGTTAATGTTAAGATGTGGCATCTCATTCAAGGTCATCAGTTTATCATGACGTCATCAAGACGCCATTTTGTAAATTTACAAGATCGATTATATCTTCATAATCGATCATCAAAAATCAACTATATTTACATCACATAAACTTCACATGACGGGTCATCAGGTCATGTCCTCACAGGTCATCTAGAGGTCAGGACGTACGCGTACGCGCGCGTCAAAATTTTAAAATGCTCAAAATCACGTAGGATCAAGTCTGCACACGTTTCAGGTCATTTTGAGCATTTCAAAAATGTCCGTGCGTAAGCGTCCGCGCGCGCGTTTTACGCGCGCACAAATCGTAAATAACGTTAGAACGCTGTTTTTTTTATTGATTTGCAATCCTGACACTTTTCTTCATCATTTCCATCAATTTGGAATCAATTTCAATCAATAATAAGATCGTACGGGCGCGTTAAAGTTCGAAATCCGTGCGCGCGTCTATGGCGAAAATAACGTAAAAACGTGCAAAAACATGCCTCTACAAAATTCATTGTAGCTCGTTAGATAGTCCGTTGACCCCCAAATTTTTTGTCATCATCAGGTAGGGTATGAATCATAGATTTCATTTCATGTATCATTTCATCCTTATATACATTATGACGTCATCAAAATGGCGCCTGAAGTCAAAATTTCCATTTTTCATGTTTTGACGTCATCACATTTATGCAAATTTGGCTCTAGATTCGTAATTATTGGTCGTTTTTCTCCCAAATTTTGATATGTTATAGCTGCAACAATTCTCTACCAGACATCTTGCCACCATTATTCATTTTGATGACGTCATCACACTGAAATCTTCAATTAAAGACGACATGTCAAATTTTTCCCTATTTGCGTGTTATGTCTATGGAAGATGATTTTTTTCGAATCATGAATCTACATGACATCGTTCTCTGAGCAGTATCTCAGTTATTTTTGGTCTATTTCCTTCCAGATTTTAATATGTTGTAGCTGAGACTATAAGCTTTTATTAGTAAGCCCTCCAATTTTTGATCAGATGTCGGGATCATGCCCAATTTTTCAGTACCAAATGGGATTTGAGAATCACGTTTTTCGTTTACGTGTTATCTCTATGGGAAATATTTTGGTCTATCGGTAAAGCACATGACTACCATGGTCAAGGTACCTGGTTCGATCCCCGGGGCCGATTTTTTTTTTTTTTTTTTTTGCTTCTTTTTACTTGTCATTTTACCATCCTCTACGACTATTATAACATAAACAATCACAAACCAAGTAATAAAATGCCTTATTTTGCATGTTATGTCTATTGCAAAGTGCTGTGCAGTGGTTTATGTATATCCCTATGGAAAATCTGTTTCACTGACGTGTATTAAAGCTATCCTACAATATCATTAGTCCTATTAGATATCACAATTTCTCAAAATTGGCTTAGTCAATTATCTTAATTATCTTATTGTGACGTCATCTAGACGCCATTTTCTACAAATCAACTTATGGTCGTATCTTCATAACGAAATGTGATTTCTCGTTCATATTTGGCATGGTTAACGTCACTGTCATTGCAGTCATGATCATTACCATTATCCCCATCATTATCATCATTATCATTATCATCATTATATCATCAATCATCTTCAAAATCACCAACACCATAATCATCATGAATATCACATCATCAATAATCATCATTATCATCACCATCATTATATCATCATAATCATTATAACCATCATCATTATATTATCATCTTCATCATCATCACCATTATCATCATCACCGTAATCTTTTTACAATGACCGTTTCACACATTTTGCTACATTCCTGTCCTCAAGAACCATCTCCATTCATGGCATTCTTGACTTCCTATCTTCAGTTTAGCATTTCCCCATTATTATGATCATCCTGATTACAATCATGATCGTACAAAGTGAAAGACAGATCACCTAATTCGTCATGACGAATTAAACTCTAGTTTATTAGGTGGTCTGTCGGTATCGACAGATCACCTTTTAATTTTGTCAGAATTTTCTTTATTATTTCTTCTTTTTTCCTACATTTTTTGTACCCTCCAAATTCTCAATCAATCGCCTATCAATATCATCGAGTTTCATGTCAAGTATGAGGTCATCATGGACATGGTCATGAAGCTTTTCAAGGTCATCAGTCATCGTGACGTCATCAAGACGCCATTTTGTAAATTTACAAGATCGATTATATCTTCATAATCGATCATCAAAAATCAACTATATTTACATCACATAAACTTCACATGACGGGTCATCAGGTCATGTCCTCACAGGTCATCTAGAGGTCAGGACGTACGCGTACGCGCGCGTCAAAATTTTAAAATGCTCAAAATCACGTAGGATCAAGTCTGCACACGTTTCAGGTCATTTTGAGCATTTCAAAAATGTCCGTGCGTAAGCGTCCGCGCGCGCGTTTTACGCGCGCACAAATCGTAAATAACGTTAGAACGCTGTTTTTTTTATTGATTTGCAATCCTGACACTTTTCTTCATCATTTCCATCAATTTGAATCAATTTCAATCAATAATAAGGTCGTACGGGCGCGTCAAAGTTCGAAATCCGTGCGCGCGTCTATGGCGAAAATAACGTAAAAACGTGCAAAAACATGCCTCTACAAAATTCATTGTAGCTCGTTAGATAGTCCGTTGACCCCCAAATTTTTTGTCATCATCAGGTAGGGTATGAATCATAGATTTCATTTCATGTATCATTTCATCCATATAAACATTATGACGTCATCAAAATGGCACCAGAAGTCAAAATTTCCATTTTTCATGTTTTGACGTCATCACATTTATGCAAATTTGGCTCTAGATTCGTAATTATTGGTCGTTTTTCTCCCAAATTTTGATATGTTATAGCTGCAACAATTCTCTACGAACATCTTCACCATTATTCATTTTGATGACGTCATCACACTGAAATCTTCAATTAAAGACGACATGTCAGAATTTCCCTATTTGCGTGTTATGTCTATGGAAGATGATTTTTTTTCGAATCATGAATCTACATGACATCGTTCTCTGAGCAGTATCTCAGTTATTTTTGGTCTATTTCCTTCCAGATTTTAATATGTTGTAGCTGAGACTATAAGCTTTTATTAGTAAGCCCTCCAATTTTTGATCAGATGTCGGGATCATGCCCAATTTTTCAGTACCAAATGGGATTTGAGAATCCGTTTTTCGTTTACGTGTTATCTCTATGGGAAATATTTTGGTCTATCGGTAAAGCACATGACTACCATGGTCAAGGTACCTGGTTCGATCCCCGGGGCCGATTTTTTTTTTTTTTTTTTTTGCTTTTTTTACTTGTCATTTTACCATCCTCTACGACTATTATAACATAAACAATCACAAACCATGTAATAAAATGCCTATTTTGCGTATTATGGGTCTATTAGAAAGTATGTTACAGTAGTTTGTGTACAACCCTATGGAATTGTGATTTCCTTCCTGTATTAGAGCTATCATGGTTAATCTCCCAAGTATCCTGTATCACATCATCATTATTATCATCACCATCATTATCATCATCGCTATTATTATATCATCACAACATCATCATATCATTTATAATCATCATAATCACCTTATCATCATCACTAAACCATAATCAATTTACAATGACCGTTACACATTTTGCTACATTCCTGTCCTCAAGAAGCATCTCCATTCATGGCATTCTTGACTTCCTATCTTCAGTTTAGCATTTCCCCATTATTATGATCATCCTGATTACAATCATGATCGTACAAATTGAAAGACAGATCACCTAATTCGTCATGACGAATTAAACTCTAGTTTAAATTATTTATTTTTATTTTTCGCCCATTTTCTTGTTACCATGATTCCTCAAAAAGTTTCATTCTCAATTTTCTTCAAATTTTCGTCACTTATCAGACTGGTAATGTCAAGATGTGGCATCTCATTCAAGGTCATCAGGTTATCATGACGTCATCAAGACGCCATTTTGTAAATTTACAAGATCGATTATATCTTCATAATCGATCATCAAAAATCAACTATATTTACATCACATAAACTTCACATGACGGGTCATCAGGTCATGTCCTCACAGGTCATCTAGAGGTCAGGACGTACGCGTACGCGCGCGTCAAAATTTAAAATGCTCAAAATCACGAGGAAAGTCTCAATTGCACACGTTTCAGGTCATTTTGAGCATTTCAAAAATGTCCGTGCGTAAGCGTCCGCGCGCGCGTTTTACGCGCGCACAAATCGTAAATAACGTTAGAACGCTGTTTTTTTTTATTGATTTGCAATCCTGACACTTTTCTTCATCATTTCCATCAATTTGAATCAATTTCAATCAATAATAAGGTCGTACGGGCGCGTCAAAGTTCGAAATCCGTGCGCGCGTCTATGGCGAAAATAACGTAAAAACGTGCAAAAACATGCCTCTACAAAATTCATTGTAGCTCGTTAGATAGTCCGTTGACCCCCAATTTTTTTTTCATCATCAGGTAGGGTATGAATCATAGATTTCATTTCATGTATCATTTCATCCTTATAAACATTATGACGTCATCAAAATGGCACCAGAAGTCAAAATTTCCATTTTTCATGTTTTGACGTCATCACATTTATGCAAATTTGGCTCTAGATTCGTAATTATTGGTCGTTTTTTTCCCAAATTTTGATATGTTATAGCTGCAACAATTCTCTACGAGACAGTTGCCACCATTATTCATTTTGATGACGTCATCACACTGAAATCTTCAATTAAAGACGACATGTCAAATTTTTCCCTATTTGCGTGTTATGTCTATGGAAGATGATTTTTTTTCGAATCATGAATCTACATGACATCGTTCTCTGAGCAGTATCTCAGTTATTTTTGGTCTATTTCCTTCCAGATTTTAATATGTTGTAGCTGAGACTATAAGCTTTTATTAGTAAGCCCTCCAATTTTTGATCAGATGTCGGGATCATGCCCAATTTTTCAGTACCAAATGGGATTTGAGAATCACGTTTTTCGTTTACGTGTTATCTCTATGGGAAATATTTTGGTCTATCGGTAAAGCACATGACTACCATGGTCAAGGTACCTGGTTCGATCCCCGGGGCCGATTTTTTTTTTTTTTTTTTTGCTTCTTTTTACTTGTCATTTTACCATCCTCTACGACTATTATAACATAAACAATCACAAACCAAGTAATAAAATGCCTTATTTTGCATGTTATGTCTATTGCAAAGTGCTGTGCAGTGGTTTATGTATATCCCTATGGAAAATCTGTTTCACTGACGTGTATTAAAGCTATCCTACAATATCATTAGTCCTATTAGATATCACAATTTCTCAAAATTGGCTTAGTCAATTATCTTAATATCTTATTGTGACGTCATCTAGACGCCATTTTCTACAAATCAACTTATGGTCGTATCTTCATAACGAAATGTGATTTCTCGTTCATATTTGGCATGGTTAACGTCACTGTCATTGCAGTCATGATCCTTACCATTATCCCCATCATTATCATCATTATCATTATCATCATTATATCATCAATCATCTTCAAAATCACCAACACCATAATCATCATGAATATCATTATCATCACCATCATTATATTATCATCTTCATCATCATCACCATTATCATCATCACCGTAATCTTTTTACAATGACCGTTTCACACATTTTGCTACATTCCTGTCCTCAAGAAGCATCTCCATTCATGGCATTCTTGACTTCCTATCTTCAGTTTAGCATTTCCCCATTATTATGATCATCCTGATTACAATCATGATCGTACAAAGTGAAAGACAGATCACCTAATTCGTCATGACGAATTAAACTCTAGTTATTATTTATTATTATTTATTTATTTTATTTTTCGCCCATTTTCTTGTTACCATGATTTCTCAAAAAGTTCATTCTCAATTTTCTTCAAATTTTCGTCACTGATCAGACATGTTAATGTTAAGATGTGGCATCTCATTCAAGGTCATCAGTTTATCATGACGTCATCAAGACGCCATTTTGTAAATTTACAAGATCGATTATATCTTCATAATCGATCATCAAAAATCAACTATATTTACATCACATAAACTTCACATGACGGGTCATCAGGTCATGTCCTCACAGGTCATCTAGAGGTCAGGACGTACGCGTACGCGCGCGTCAAAATTTTAAAATGCTCAAAATCACGTAGGATCAAGTCTGCACACGTTTCAGGTCATTTTGAGCATTTCAAAAATGTCCGTGCGTAAGCGTCCGCGCGCGCGTTTTACGCGCGCACAAATCGTAAATAACGTTAGAACGCTGTTTTTTTTATTGATTTGCAATCCTGACACTTTTCTTCATCATTTCCATCAATTTGAATCAATTTCAATCAATAATAAGGTCGTACGGGCGCGTCAAAGTTCGAAATCCGTGCGCGCGTCTATGGCGAAAATAACGTAAAAACGTGCAAAAACATGCCTCTACAAAATTCATTGTAGCTCGTTAGATAGTCCGTTGACCCCCAAATTTTTTGTCATCATCAGGTAGGGTATGAATCATAGATTTCATTTCATGTATCATTTCATCCATATAAACATTATGACGTCATCAAAATGGCACCAGAAGTCAAAATTTCCATTTTTCATGTTTTGACGTCATCACATTTATGCAAATTTGGCTCTAGATTCGTAATTATTGGTCGTTTTTCTCCCAAATTTTGATATGTTATAGCTGCAACAATTCTCTACGAGACATCTTGCCACCATTATTCATTTTGATGACGTCATCACACTGAAATCTTCAATTAAAGACGACATGTCAAATTTTTCCCTATTTGCGTGTTATGTCTATGGAAGATGATTTTTTTTCGAATCATGAATCTACATGACATCGTTCTCTGAGCAGTATCTCAGTTATTTTTGGTCTATTTCCTTCCAGATTTTAATATGTTGTAGCTGAGACTATAAGCTTTTATTAGTAAGCCCTCCAATTTTTGATCAGATGTCGGGATCATGCCCAATTTTTCAGTACCAAATGGGATTTGAGAATCACGTTTTTCGTTTACGTGTTATCTCTATGGGAAATATTTTGGTCTATCGGTAAAGCACATGACTACCATGGTCAAGGTACCTGGTTCGATCCCCGGGGCCGATTTTTTTTTTTTTTTTTTTTTGCTTCTTTTTTACTTGTCATTTTACCATCCTCTACGACTATTATAACATAAACAATCACAAACCAAGTAATAAAATGCCTTATTTTGCATGTTATGTCTATTGCAAAGTGCTGTGCAGTGGTTTATGTATATCCCTATGGAAAATCTGTTTCACTGACGTGTATTAAAGCTATCCTACAATATCATTAGTCCTATTAGATATCACAATTTCTCAAAATTGGCTTAGTCAATTATCTTAATTATCTTATTGTGACGTCATCTAGACGCCATTTTCTACAAATCAACTTATGGTCGTATCTTCATAACGAAATGTGATTTCTCGTTCATATTTGGCATGGTTAACGTCACTGTCATTGCAGTCATGATCCTTACCATTATCCCCATCATTATCATCATTATCATTATCATCATTATATCATCAATCATCTTCAAAATCACCAACACCATAATCATCATGAATATCATTATCATCACCATCATTATATTATCATCTTCATCATCATCACCATTATCATCATCACCGTAATCTTTTTACAATGACCGTTTCACACATTTTGCTACATTCCTGTCCTCAAGAAGCATCTCCATTCATGGCATTCTTGACTTCCTATCTTCAGTTTAGCATTTCCCCATTATTATGATCATCCTGATTACAATCATGATCGTACAAAGTGAAAGACAGATCACCTAATTCGTCATGACGAATTAAACTCTAGTTTATTTTTAATTTTTCGCCCCTTTTTCTTGTTACCATGATTTCTCAAAAAGTTCATTCTCATTTTTCTTCAAATTTTCGTCACTTATCAGACATGTTAATGTCAAGATGTGGCATCTCATTCAAGGTCATCAGTTTATCATGACGTCATCAAGACGCCATTTTGTAAATTTACAAGATCGATTATATCTTCATAATCGATCATCAAAAATCAACTATATTTACATCACATAAACTTCACATGACGGGTCATCAGGTCATGTCCTCACAGGTCATCTAGAGGTCAGGACGTACGCGTACGCGCGCGTCAAAATTTTAAAATGCTCAAAATCACGTAGGATCAAGTCTGCACACGTTTCAGGTCATTTTGAGCATTTCAAAAATGTCCGTGCGTAAGCGTCCGCGCGCGCGTTTTACGCGCGCACAAATCGTAAATAACGTTAGAACGCTGTTTTTTTTTATTGATTTGCAATCCTGACACTTTTCTTCATCATTTCCATCAATTTGGAATCAATTTCAATCAATAATAGGTCGTACGGGCGCGTCAAAGTTCGAAATCCGTGCGCGCGTCTATGGCGAAAATAACGTAAAAACGTGCAAAAACATGCCTCTACAAAATTCATTGTAGCTCGTTAGATAGTCCGTTGACCCCCAAATTTTTTGTCATCATCAGGTAGGGTATGAATCATAGATTTCATTTCATGTATCATTTCATCCATATAAACATTATGACGTCATCAAAATGGCGCCAGAAGTCAAAATTTCCATTTTTCATGTTTTGACGTCATCACATTTATGCAAATTTGGCTCTAGATTCGTAATTATTGGTCGTTTTTCTCCCAAATTTTGATATGTTATAGCTGCAACAATTCTCTACGAGACATCTTGCCACCATTATTCATTTTGATGACGTCATCACACTGAAATCTTCAATTAAAGACGACATGTCAAATTTTTCCCTATTTGCGTGTTATGTCTATGGAAGATGATTTTTTTCGAATCATGAATCTACATGACATCGTTCTCTGAGCAGTATCTCAGTTATTTTTGGTCTATTTCCTTCCAGATTTTAATATGTTGTAGCTGAGACTATAAGCTTTTATTAGTAAGCCCTCCAATTTTTGATCAGATGTCGGGATCATGCCCAATTTTTCAGTACCAAATGGGATTTGAGAATCACGTTTTTCGTTTACGTGTTATCTCTATGGGAAATATTTTGGTCTATCGGTAAAGCACATGACTACCATGGTCAAGGTACCTGGTTCGATCCCCGGGGCCGATTTTTTTTTTTTTTTTTTTTGCTTCTTTTTACTTGTCATTTTACCATCCTCTACGACTATTATAACATAAACAATCACAAACCAAGTAATAAAATGCCTTATTTTGCATGTTATGTCTATTGCAAAGTGCTGTGCAGTGGTTTATGTATATCCCTATGGAAAATCTGTTTCACTGACGTGTATTAAAGCTATCCTACAATATCATTAGTCCTATTAGATATCACAATTTCTCAAAATTGGCTTAGTCAATTATCTTAATTATCTTATTGTGACGTCATCTAGACGCCATTTTCTACAAATCAACTTATGGTCGTATCTTCATAACGAAATGTGATTTCTCGTTCATATTTGGCATGGTTAACGTCACTGTCATTGCAGTCATGATCCTTACCATTATCCCCATCATTATCATCATTATCATTATCATCATTATATCATCAATCATCTTCAAAATCACCAACACCATAATCATCATGAATATCATTATCATCACCATCATTATATTATCATCTTCATCATCATCACCATTATCATCATCACCGTAATCTTTTTACAATGACCGTTTCACACATTTTGCTACATTCCTGTCCTCAAGAAGCATCTCCATTCATGGCATTCTTGACTTCCTATCTTCAGTTTAGCATTTCCCCATTATTATGATCATCCTGATTACAATCATGATCGTACAAAGTGAAAGACAGATCACCTAATTCGTCATGACGAATTAAACTCTAGTTTATTTTTATTTTTCGCCCCTTTTTTCTTGTTACCATGATTCCTCAAAAAGTTCATTCTCAATTTCTTCAAATTTTCGTCACTTATCAGACTTGTTAATGTCAAGATGTGGCATCTCATTCAAGGTCATCAGTTTATCATGACGTCATCAAGACGCCATTTTGTAAATTTACAAGATCGATTATATCTTCATAATCGATCATCAAAAATCAACTATATTTACATCACATAAACTTCACATGACGGGTCATCAGGTCATGTCCTCACAGGTCATCTAGAGGTCAGGACGTACGCGTACGCGCGCGTCAAAATTTTAAAATGCTCAAAATCACGTAGGATCAAGTCTGCACACGTTTCAGGTCATTTTGAGCATTTCAAAAATGTCCGTGCGTAAGCGTCCGCGCGCGCGTTTTACGCGCGCACAAATCGTAAATAACGTTAGAACGCTGTTTTTTTTTATTGATTTGCAATCCTGACACTTTTCTTCATCATTTCCATCAATTTGAATCAATTTCAATCAATAATAAGGTCGTACGGGCGCGTCAAAGTTCGAAATCCGTGCGCGCGTCTATGGCGAAAATAACGTAAAAACGTGCAAAAACATGCCTCTACAAAATTCATTGTAGCTCGTTAGATAGTCCGTTGACCCCCAAATTTTTTGTCATCATCAGGTAGGGTATGAATCATAGATTTCATTTCATGTATCATTTCATCCATATAAACATTATGACGTCATCAAAATGGCACCAGAAGTCAAAATTTCCATTTTTCATGTTTTGACGTCATCACATTTATGCAAATTTGGCTCTAGATTCGTAATTATTGGTCGTTTTTCTCCCAAATTTTGATATGTTATAGCTGCAACAATTCTCTACGAGACATCTTGCCACCATTATTCATTTTGATGACGTCATCACACTGAAATCTTCAATTAAAGACGACATGTCAAATTTTTCCCTATTTGCGTGTTATGTCTATGGAAGATGATTTTTTTTCGAATCATGAATCTACATGACATCGTTCTCTGAGCAGTATCTCAGTTATTTTTGGTCTATTTCCTTCCAGATTTTAATATGTTGTAGCTGAGACTATAAGCTTTTATTAGTAAGCCCTCCAATTTTTGATCAGATGTCGGGATCATGCCCAATTTTTCAGTACCAAATGGGATTTGAGAATCACGTTTTTCGTTTACGTGTTATCTCTATGGGAAATATTTTGGTCTATCGGTAAAGCACATGACTACCATGGTCAAGGTACCTGGTTCGATCCCCGGGGCCGATTTTTTTTTTTTTTTTTTTTGCTTCTTTTTACTTGTCATTTTACCATCCTCTACGACTATTATAACATAAACAATCACAAACCAAGTAATAAAATGCCTTATTTTGCATGTTATGTCTATTGCAAAGTGCTGTGCAGTGGTTTATGTATATCCCTATGGAAAATCTGTTTCACTGACGTGTATTAAAGCTATCCTACAATATCATTAGTCCTATTAGATATCACAATTTCTCAAAATTGGCTTAGTCAATTATCTTAATTATCTTATTGTGACGTCATCTAGACGCCATTTTCTACAAATCAACTTATGGTCGTATCTTCATAACGAAATGTGATTTCTCGTTCATATTTGGCATGGTTAACGTCACTGTCATTGCAGTCATGATCCTTACCATTATCCCCATCATTATCATCATTATCATTATCATCATTATATCATCAATCATCTTCAAAATCACCAACACCATAATCATCATGAATATCATTATCATCACCATCATTATATTATCATCTTCATCATCATCACCATTATCATCATCACCGTAATCTTTTTACAATGACCGTTTCACACATTTTGCTACATTCCTGTCCTCAAGAAGCATCTCCATTCATGGCATTCTTGACTTCCTATCTTCAGTTTAGCATTTCCCCATTATTATGATCATCCTGATTACAATCATGATCGTACAAAGTGAAAGACAGATCACCTAATTGCGTCATGACGAATTAAACTCTAGTTATTTTTATTTTTCGGCCCCTTTTCTTGTTACCATGATTCCTCAAAAAGTTCATTCTCAATTTTCTTCAAATTTTCGTCACTTATCAGACTTGTTAATGTCAAGATGTGGCATCTCATTCAAGGTCAATCAGTTTATCATGACGTCATCAAGACGCCATTTTTGTAAATTTACAAGATCGATTATATCTTCATAATCGATCATCAAAAATCAACTATATTTACATCACATAAACTTCACATGACGGGTT